>WHUY01000015.1:600000-957973 GCA_015179035.1 Tirmania nivea
CGACGCCCACTTCAGCGTCAAAGAAGTAACCCCTGTTTTGATTAGGATGATGCAAAATATGGAGTCAATGCTATGCACTAACCTAACTCTTCTCGCAACTCTCCAGTAAGCTCTTGTTTCTTCTTAAATAGTGTATCCAATTTCGTATGAAGCTTCGTAAGAGTGGGCGAAGCACTAGATGATCTCTTGTCAAATAGGACACTAAAGAAACGAACCCAGTATTGGTACCTTCTCGACATTAGCCATGGATCAGCTCTGAAGATCCCAGATTTGCCTTCATAGTATCCGCTGGTATCCATTTCCTTCCTCTCCCAGGCAGTCTGCTTAGCATTAACAGCCGGCTCAGCAAGTCCATTCCCAATATTGACCGCTGCTTCCGCCATAGCAGCCAACTTAGCTGTCTCGGATTCCTCGATCTTCTGTTGCAATATCAATCCCTCTTCGTCAATTGAGCTAATAATTGTCTTCGCTAACTTAATGAGTATACGCAGTCTTGAAAGTAGCCGCTGCAAAGAAGAGCCGTCCGCTGCCTCAGATGATAAGCGGGTTTGGATACTTCGCGTGAGCTCAATCGTGCGTGCTAGAGACAGTAGATCATCCGCTGACCCCCTCCCAATGGAGAACCGCTGCGCTAGCCTTTGTGAATCGTGCGTACGTTGGAGCAGTGCAATGATATCATCTCGAAGGGCACCGTTATGATAAAAAAATTCCACAATATCCAATCGATCTTCGATCGTAGTCAAGCAAGTTATTGGTGAGGCTATGATTATGTTAGGAGTGTCTATTAAGCTATACACAAGTGTACTCACATAACCATGAAGACAAAAGTCTTGTTCCGGACTTAGTGACTGTGCGCTTAATTGTGTGCATGAGGCTCCCTTTGGAAACTCGGTCACGAATTGTCTGCTTTATCTCTAAGCTTCTCATAGAATTTGAATCAATGCCCATTATGTCTTTGGCAAATCTTTTTATTGGAGGCTGTAATTTGACAGATAAACCAGGGAGTTGTGCTTTTACATAATGTAGTAAATGTGTCCCAGCTTGAATTTCCAGCTTGCTAAAGTCTGACTTCTTCTGCCGAGGCACAGGTGATTCCAGCATCTCCTTCCAAGTATCGACGGGCTTCTTTAGAGGTGGTGGTTCTGGGTAGTAGGTAATAAAGATCTTATCTTCTTCGAGTCGTCTAACAACATAACTTTCATTCTTCTCCTGGTATTTATCGCTAACCACAGCTTCACGAGGTCCAATGCGTGCTATATCCGCCCCTAAATCTGCCATGGTGCTCTGTTGTGTGAAAAAATCACCAGTAGATAAATCTAACCAAGCAAGGCCGATTGGTTGAGAGAGGATCTCGTCAAGACCATCCATGGAGGCTTCAGCAAGTAATTCTGGAGTCGATAATGCAAGTAGGTAGTTATTATCGTAAGCATCTAGGAATTTCTCATCAATCAGAGTCCCGGGAGTGATAATCCTGGATATCCTCCGGTCGAACATGAGCCCTCCCAACTTTCCCTTCACCTCGTTTGGGTATTCTTCACTGATCGCAACGTATTTGTGATGTTCCTGGACCAGTATCCTAAGCATTCGATCAAGTTGATAGAAAGGGAAGCCAGCCTAAGATTGTGGAGATCAGCATGCATTCAAATCTGCGCTGCCCAAAAGTTATGGTACCATAGCAACCGTCCCATGCCCAGCTTTCCTTTGTGACACTTTCAAGCTGAGTAGAGGGCCTACTTCCTCGGCATGCTCAAAATAAAGCTGAAGGCCATTCGTCAGTGGAAACTCTCGTTTGTCAAAATATATCAAAGGGGAGATATTCAACCTCATAAAATCCGCCGACTCTAGTGAGGACTACACAAATAGGAAACCTATCCATATTTGTCCTAGCTTGTTGAATGACAGGTGGGTATGTCGGCTCCAAGTCACTTGGTAAGGGGTCCAGGGGAAGCGTTCCCTGGGGAAGCTCCTCCAAGGTCAAAATTGTCTTTCTTTTTGCCCCACGAGCCCAAATAATAGTACCTGGCTTTGATGTGCATCGGGCTGCAAGCAAGTGAGGCGCATTGAGGGAATAATGACCGGAAAGGACCGTATATTTCCGACTGAATATCATATACGTGCCATGGGTATTGATCCACCGCGGGTATCTCTTCACCAATGTGGCTGAAGTAAGGCCCATTTTCAAAGTTTCTGGCATGAGGAGGAACTGAAGTTTGTCAAGTAAATATTTTGAGGCAAGACAGCCAAGGGTAGTGACCGCACGTCACATGCCCAGGATATTTGAGGGTAACATATTATCTCAGGGTAATGGAAAGACGTTGGGAACATTTACAAGTGTTCCTTCAGGGCAAGGAAGAGTAATATAAGCACTACATTTTCCAGGTCTCGTGCACTTTTACGGAGCGGATAAGGTGGTTCAATTTTGGTGTCTGAAAAAATTGCCATACAAATAGATTTTGGCACAAGACCCTGCTGGGCACGGGGAGTTGGATCGAGACCTAGCTACTTATTAAAGGTAGTGCGTACAGTCAAAAAGAAATCTAGAAAATTACATTAAACTATCTGCACTGATGCTAACGCTAATCTACTTTGTTCCATCAAGGACCAGCTCGTCAGTAGTTGTTAGAAGGTCATCCACTGTGCTGACAGTCTGAGGGCCTATGCGCTTTTTAACCTCTTCAGCAAGGTTATCCAGAGAAACAGTAACACCCTCCTTTTCAGGGTGCCCCTCGGGAAGACCCAGCTCCTTCAATTTCACCTCTCCTCTTGCAAGTTCATCCTGTCCGAGGATTACGGCAAAGGGAATTCCGTTGATTTCGGCGGCTTTGAACTGAGCTGGTAGTTTGGGCTTTACCTTATAGGAAAACTCAGCCTATGGCAAGTTAGTCCGAACTCAATGGGGTACAAGCAAGTGATGTCACCTTAATCCCAGCATCCCACAAAGATCGTGCGACTTGCATCCGCTCCTTCAAAAGACCAGAGCCAAATGCCATAATAAATACGTCAACTTCATTGAGCCTAACTGATTGCTCATCCATCTTTGCCTTCTTTATAGAAAATATCCTGTCCACACCGAAAGAAATCCCGACACAGGGGATCGCCCCCTTTGCAGATTGGGAGAACATGCCAACAAGCTCATCATAACGTCCGCCAGCGGCGATCGACCCAATGCCTATGGTGTCGTCGTTTGAGCGATCGGCATCGGGATCGTTAGAATCAACAGCGAGTTTGGGCTTCTTTGTTTCTTTCCCTTTCGAGGCGGGAGCGGCAGAGGCCTCGGTGACAACTTCATATATTATACCGGTATAGTAGTCCAGCTATCGAGGTTTCAGCAAGCGTTGGACTAGTAGAGATGTGAAAAAGAAGTACTTACTCCGCGAGCAAGCGAGAGATCAAAAGAAATCTAAATGACCTGATTAATAAAGTGGCATTCATCTGGCAACTGAATTCGCACCCTTGGCATCACATTGAAAATAGTTAGATATTCGAATAACAGCCCCATATCACTGAAGCCTTTCTTGAGGGACTCGTTGCTGTTTAAGTCTTCATCCTTCAGGAGCTCAGAGAGAAGCTCCTCCCGACCTATTCGCAAAATGAGCCTTATACTTCATAGATTAGTTGGATATACATACCTTTCTTAATCACGTACCCTCCAATTTTATCGGCTACATTAGGGTCGAGGCCTTTCTCTTCCGTCATCTCTTTCCTGACATCTTCCCAAGAGAGCTAAGTCAGCGTTAGCCCTTGACAGTCATCAAAGCTGGAGAGGTGATCCATACTTTGTCCAATTTATCCACTGCGCTTGAAATTGTCCTGATTTTATCTGCCGGCACTCCACAGACTTCGAATAACCCGTCAAGGATTTTGCGGTGATTAATTTTGATTGTGTAAGTTCCAAGGTCCAAAGAGTCTAATATCTCTGTTGTGATTCTGAGGATTTCTGCGTCCGCAATCATAGGGTCGTATGCGCCCGCAATGTCAAAATCGCATTGATAGAACTCCCTCATTCTGCCCTTGGTCATTGCAGGCTGGTCTCGGCGATATACCTTCGAGATGTGATATCGTTTGATACTCTGAATGTTTGGGTTCATGGCTAGCCATCTTGCAAACGGAACTGTGAGGTCGTAACGAAGTGAGCAAAACTCACCTCCTTGGTCCGCTAGGTCATAGATGAGCTTGCTGTCTTCGCCATATTTTCCAGACAAAATTTCCCTCAACTCAAAGACTGGAGTGTCAATGGTTTGCGCTCCATGACGTTTGAAAACCGTAACGATATTCTGAAAAATCTTATCGCGGATAACCATGTCCTTGCCATCCCAATCACGAGTTCCCTTGGGAACTTTCAAATTGAACTTCGGCTGGTCCTTGCTGCCCTTATCTTTTTTGCCCATTGTGTCGTTACCGCCTTGTACTATGTCCCTGAATGTCCCAATGTAAATCGGCCTCGAGAAGGTTGAATCTAATAGTACACGGATTGATGATAGCCTGGTTTTGTTTCTGGGTATTGCGGGGGTATACAACCGAAGTTGAGGAAGAATCACAGTTATAGACTTCATGCAAATCTCTAAGAGGTAAAAATGGCGGGGGAGGGCAGCTGGAAGTAACTCGAATTCTAATATGTGGCTGTTGTGTGGCTGAGAACAACCACAGCCGCTACAGTAACGTTGGTTCATTGCCTACAGCTGTGTACTCCGTAGCTCAACATGACAGCCTCAAGCTCTAGATCAGACAAAGACAAAATTCCCACGCGCTCGTCTCATCCTCAATCAGACCCATTCCCCATCACATCAGATGGCTCCAACTATTGGAGTGGACGCTGCCCAGATAAGGGAAAAGGCATTGGCAGATTTGTTAGCAATACTTGAAGGAGTACATCACCCGTACATACTCACATCACCGGAGTTGAGCTTGGGGCAAAAAAAAGGCTAATGTTTATACAGGTGCGTGGAAAGAAAACCTTAGTCCTCGATCAATCCCTCAGTGGGCCTATAGGCCTCTTTGCAAAGTTCTCAGTGCTCCAGGTAAATACTCAAATCTTATATGCCGGAGCGCTCTAAGAAACTAAGAAGCCTCAGGACTATGGTGTCGACAAAGTACACTGGCTTCACGATACTCCAGGTGATATCACCCAAAAGAATATATTGTATTTAGCGCGGTGCACACCAAAGAACGCTCACCTGATTGCTAGTAAGTCCCACTCAATTTCTCAACCCTTGGATGGGACCACCAAGTAAGCCACATTGATGAATACCACTCAATATGGCTAGTCAGAGTTCCAAGATGAAATCAATTGCCTATGGCTTGTATCACGTGCTTTATTTCACGCCAGTTCGGTAGAGCAGAGCCATGGCTAACATCCGACAGATCAGGTGAAGCATTATGGCAAAATTCCAGGCCAGGATGCTGATTGTTCTGCCTTTTTTGTCCCACGAAGAACGCTTGTATGCGAAAAGATCCTAGAGGAAGAAGGTGTTGTCGGGGATATCACCATTGGAGAGTATCCACTGTATTTTGTCCCACTCGAAGCGGACCTACTCTCCTTGGAGCTTGAACACTCTTTTCAGGAACTCTATCTGGTTTTAACCCACAATCTCATTTTCATGGTCAAAAAGTGAGGATATAGCTAACAAACATGGATTGTATAGCACAAGGACTATACCTCGATATTTTACGCCGCAAAAGCTCTTATGGGCATACAGCAAAAGCATGGGCTGTTCCCTCGCATTATAGGTAAAGGGGATAATGTCAGGAGATTAGTAGATGCCCTACTTCGTATGCGAAGCGAAGTGACGGTAGACGATGCATTAAATCCTTTTGCCCTCACACCGAGCCCAACAATCGAAAACGTCATCATAATTGATAGGGAGACCGACTTTGTAACACCTTTACTAACCCAGCTTACATATGAAGGATTAATTGACGAAATTTATGGTATCAAGAATTGTAAGTTATCACCTTCTGAGGGATCTCGAAGAAATTCTAATGAAGTACAGCCAAAATAGAGGTGGATGCTTCTTTAGTGGGTAATCCACAGCAAAATGTCTTAGCGGGATCCTCCTCGACCAGTGCATCCTCACCCCCGCCTCAGATTGGGAAGAAGCGCACAGTCGTACTAGACTCCAGCGACAAATTATACGAAGATCTCCGTGATACGAACTTCGCTATAGTAGGCAATTTGTTGAATAAAGTTTCCCGGCGTTTGCAAGCGGATTATGAGGTTGATGGTACTGTCACCTTCTATCGGACACTGAATGCTAACGACACTTAGGGTCGCCATCAAGCTAAGACTGTCACAGAGATTAAACAATTCGTGAGTAAACTTGGGGGCCTTCAGGCAGAGCATCAATCTGTACGAATGCGTATGGTTACCTTCCCATAATTTACATCTCTTCAAGATTCTGGCAAACTAAAAACTATCAGATACCGGCCTTGCCGAAGAAATTATGAACCACACACGCTCCGATTTGTTCAATAAATCCTTGGAGGTGCAGCAAAGTATGTGTCTAGTATAAACATGACTTGGGAATATTACTGTGCCTACATACTGACGAAAAATCTAGATTTAGCCGCCGGCAGTGACGCCCCGACGCAACATGAGAATATCGAAGAGCTCATTTATCGAGGTGCTGGTATTGAGCAAGTCCTTCGACTTTTATGCATCGAGTCCTGCGTTGGCGCTGGTCTTCGCCCGAAAGATTTCGAATTTTTCAAGCGAGAAATTCTCCAAGCCTATGGCTATCACCACATCCTTACCCTCGACGCCTTGGAGAAGCTGCAGCTTCTTCAACCGCGAACCGCGGCTGCAAACGCTAGAACGTCTTATTCCAGCCTTCGAAAGCTATTGCGACTGATTGTGGATGAAGTAAACGAGCATGACCCGGACGATATCTCATATGTGTACAGTGGATATGCTCCACTGAGTGTGCGTCTTGTTCAATGCGTGATTCAAAAACAATACTTGCAAATGACGACCAAAGGAAGCAAGGGCGTTGGTGGGGGCCCAGATGTCAATGCCGTTGGTGCAGGGTCTACAGGATGGAAGGGCTTTGAAGAGGCATTGAGAAACGTGAAAGGGAAAACTGTTGACGAGGCCCAGAGTGGCGAAGACAAAGCGGTCAGGGCCAGAATGATACTTAATGGCCAAAACGAGAAAAGAATGACGATCGTCTTCTTTCTCGGCGGTTGTACGTATACAGAAATAGCTGCACTGAGGTTCATTGGAAGGCAGCAAGAGGGTAGGGCGGGCCACCATAGTATTGACTGTCAGACAAAGAGCTAATTCCAAGAAACTTTAGGCAAGCGGAAGATTTTGATTTGCACTACCAGTATCATTAATGGGAGTAAGATGATTCAGTCGGCTTTGGTTAACTAAATATTGTCCCGTTCCCGACAATTACTATAGCCGGGTTCGGAAAATTTAACTTTTAATCCCAAATAGTATGAATTCAACACCTGTATGCTCTAGGTACTTTTCAATGGATTACATTGAGGGGCGCCCTTTCGAAAATGGTATGTGAGGGTAACTTATCTGAAGATCGTGAACAAACATGAGTGGAGTACTATTGCTCAGTACGTATTGCAATCCATGAACGCCATAAAAAGTGATCTATATGAAGTCATAACAACAGCGTTGTAGTAATGAGACAACGCCCAAATTTATCACCAACAGTATCAAATGTATAACATGAATTGACGTTCAGTCATGAATTTTGATCAATCTCCTGAAATAACCGTTTCATCTCTCTGCGATTGGCTATTGCCTCCTCCCTATTTCGCTTTGTTCGCTCAATCCTCTCTGCGCGCAAGCACTTCGTGACTTCCCGTTTGATATCATTGCACCCACCCGTAGCTTTGGCGAGAAAGCCTCGAGCATGGCACTCATCGAGGAGTGCGATCACTTCCTCGCAGCCTAAACGCACAATTCCATTAGCTCACGTTACTCTAGGTGAGGGGAATGCAAAACGAGTCTCTACGCACCGATGTTTTCTTTTGTATGTAGAAGCGGGTGCATATTCGCCGATGAATCACAAATTTGTTTGTGCTGTGGCAGGAAGATCTTGAGATGAGATTTTGTTGCAAATACTTCGCCAAGACGCTAGCATATTTTCAACTCATGTATCCGTACGTAACTATTTACTCTGATTACGCAAACGTACTCTATTATTGGACGCCCTTCGCATGGGCCTAGGAGGTAGTTCGAATCCAGCAGAGCAGTCATCGCTCAGTTTTGTGACAAAATAGAATATCGGAAATTGCAGGGTTCAGTTCTTTCCGCTTCGTGCAGGAACTGGATGACTGGATGTCGAAATGCCGATCTCAACATGCCCCTGTCAAGCTAAAGTGAAGCTGGTTGAGCCTCTTGCTTAATGACCTCCACATCTCTACCATCCAACACGATATCACTACTAGTGAACTATTGAACTATTGCGACATAAACACCTTCTTCAGGACCTTCAAATGGCTTCACAGAGTGCCGTTAGCAGAAGACAACAAGGTGGGGGCTTTACCTCGCTTGTTCATTAATGCAGGATCCTAACTGTGCGGGGCATCCAGAGCTCCAGCTGCAATATTCAAACTACAAGAACAATCTACAACAATTGGCCTCAAAGATCGGTAATATAGAGCAAGAAACCGAAGAGCACAAGTTAGGAAGCCCCTACAGCCAATCTTATAACCAAGTGACGCCTCCTCTGTGTCTGACTTCCACTTAACACCTCAATCCCATGTCACCTTCATCGTAGCTCACATTTTGTCATCTCAGGCTTGTGCTCGACACTCTGACCCCCATATCCAAAGATCGCAAATGTTTTCGATTGATTAATGGAGTTCTTGTGGAACGGACAGTTGGCGACGTTGTTCCGGCACTTGAGACGACAGCGGGGGGGCTGAAAAAAGTCCTTGAGGGATTGGTCAAGGACTACAAGAAGAAACAGGAGGAAATGGAAGCTTGGAAGGTAAGTCTATGTTTGCTTTGGTTTATAGGATAGTGGTTATTAACGTGTTGTATTCACCAGACCAAAAATAATGTTCAAGTTGTTAGCCAATAACAGCGCCTTTGTCACTCTCTGTTGTCACCGTCTAAAAGCTAGGGTTTCATAACTGCTGTATATGACCAGAAGTCCCAAGCTTGAGTTTTCCGTCGCTGTCCCATTGCTCGAATCCTGCCGTCTTTGCATATGGTGGTCGGGCATCTGATGGAGTGAGCTTCTTCAAGCACATCCCAAGCACTGAGTTTACTATCATAAACCTGCGTGCAGGGTTTGGACTCTCTCCAGGGTGGTAGACCTGACCTTTGAATAGTTCGATTAGTCTCTGCAGCCCATGGCTGAGACGGTCTAACTCGCATTCGGTGATCGGTTGGTGCACCAGGTGAGTTGTCTGTGTCAGTCAACGCAATTGTAGGTTTCCATGATATTCTGCTTCGTGTTGTCTGGGTGAGAATTCCCGGGGATGCTCACCGGGATCCTAAGAGCTACCGCAGAGATGACGTTCGATTCTGCCTCTTCTGGTTTTCCCCTTTTTTGACATAAACCGGATAATCTGTATGTGGGTATTATGATTGATGCGTTGTCCCTTTGTACGTCTCACCGTTGCGAGGAATTTTTATTAATTTGCACTACTGTATGAGCTTTCTTTTTGGGTTTCGAGCCCGCATTCACTTGTCGCATCATGATATTCGGCAACTTCCTGGTCGAATGATTAAATCCCGAAAATTAAATAAACAGTCGTCAACTGCTCACCATCCGGCATGAAAAAGGCTTCCCTTCAAAGACGCCTACTGGCTCCGGTTTGCACCGAGCAAGTGTAAGGCTGAAACAAATACAATGGAGGAACAATAAAATACGATATTGTTCAACTAGAATAAAGATTGCATTACGCACATACTGTGGATAAAAATCTTGATACATCTATACGCTGGCCATCTATGCTCCAAGAGGATTGGGGCTTGCGGGCGGAGTGGCACTTGTGGGGACAAATCCCTGCTAACTAGACATGCAGATGGGTGTCATCAGTGCTACTTATAAGTCTTTAGAGGCTCTGCGCGCTGCGTTGTCCACTTTCTTTGCTGGATCAAGGCATTAGAGTAAAGGTAGCAATGGGGGAAGTTGCTGTTAGTCCCAAACAAAATGTCGGAAAATAAACAAATGAACATGTCTGGTCTGGATTCAATGCTCATGATTGAAGCAAGGCCCTACCTTTATGAGGTGAGGTTCTGACCTGAGCCTCCCTCCAATCACAGTAGGATGGCATCCTTACTTAGTGCCGCATCAGGTTGACGGTGCGGATCATTGGGTCAGTCAGCAGGTACGCCAAACTAAGGCACAGAACGAAGCCAGTGGCTATCAGAAGAGGAGATCATTCCTAGATCCAAGCATACGGAGATACGAGCTTGACCTCGGAATTTTGTACGGCGGTTGATTCCAAACGTTCATAAAGGCACAGCTAGAATTACTCGCAGCTTGGCACATTGTTTACTTTTTTGTTTACATTCACGGTTGACGATTCTTTTTCAGCAGCTCGCTAGAACAAGCTCCATAGAGGCGATCGATACTTTGCGGGCCTTCAAATAAAGCAGTGGCGCTCAATTGACATCCTCTCACTGGGTATTTGATTCTTGATATATTGGAGGTATGTCAAGTTAAAGTCCGTAAATCCTTCTAAAACTCGTCATTCGTCGACTTTGAAATTGAAGCCCACGGCACCGTTAGTCTCTTGATCTCCACGCCCCGCCGTGACCAGCCACTCGTTCGAGAACATCCGCGATATCACGTCAACTTGTCCCTGCCCCGTCCTTTGGATTTGGTCCGTGCTTTGTCCTCCACCGTGACACCACTGAATGAACCCAGCGCCCTCGCGAACTAGGTAATCTCCGTCCCTCGTCGTTCTCACGCGCTGCCGCGGGAAAATCTGCCTTCCTGCCCACCTGCATCCGCCAACCCATCTGCTTCATGCAGCCAGTATTGGACCACATCCCTCTAATACATATCTTCAACCCTCGGAATTTCACGGTGCACTTTGCAACTAGGCTGGTACGACGGAGGAAGCCCACCACATCTGCGTCGAAGCTTCCTTTGAGTCTGCTTGCTGGCCGAAACCCAGCCCGAATCATCCCCAGCCTAGCTAATCAAATCCCACACCCAAACAGTCGGCTTTATTGCAGACGCAAGTGGAATACAGACAAAGTGGATGCTCAAAGTAGGGACGCACTCGGTCTCATTCACATCCATCCATACCCCCATAGTCCTAGTAGCACGTACCCAACCATCTTTGATAGTCGCCTGGTCTCTAGCTCGGTGTTCCATCACTTCGCCCATTCAATAATTTTGTCCCCCACAAAACTTCAAACACAACAAGCATCTTGCAGGAACATACTGCGGTCACACCCCATTAACTGCTCTTACCCCAAAATCATTAATCGTTGCTAGCCCGAATCAAGAGGGAAAGGAAAATACATAGGAAAAAGAAACGAGACAGCTCTGCCATAGCTGCACATCTGTGATCCGCTACCACACCCATCCACCTCCCAGCATACCAGTTTCTAGTACCACACTTGGAACTGAAAGTCTACGGCACAAGGGATCCAGCCAGCGGCCAATCCAGCTGACGTGTCAAAGGGCCAACGAACTTCACCGTTTTCTGCGTCGAGCATATAGACTACAAAGTACAATATGTCGGCCTCCCCCCCAAAGGACCTGGACGCGGAAGTCGGGGTGCAATCGTCAGACGACATGGAACGAGATCAAGCAGAATCCTCTCAACAAGCTTCCGGTTTCGACTTCGAAGTTAAGGAGCAAGATCGATGGCTCCCTATTGCGAATGGTGTGTTTATCTCTGTTTCCCTCTGCTGCTCGCAATCTGCGCCCTACGGTACTTGGCCTTGTCCAAGCAATTCCAACTTGAGATAGTTCACAATGCTTTTACGGCGATTCAATATTTCACTCAGAAGGAAAACTCTGTTTATACGAAACCGTGCTAACGGGGGTCCTCTTTGTTCCAGTCGCCCGGATTATGAAGACAGCACTCCCTGACAACGCAAAAATAGCCAAAGAAGCGAAGGAATGCATGCAGGAGTGCGTTAGCGAGTTCATCAGCTTTATTACAAGCGAGGGTACGCTATCACCATATCAGATTCACTGACACTTGATAATAACGACTTCTCAGCTTCCGAGAAGTGCCAACAGGAGAAACGCAAGACGGTAAATGGAGAAGATATCTTGTTTGCCATGACATCTTTGGGATTTGAGAATTATGCAGAGGCTCTAAAGATCTACCTCGCAAAATATAGAGAAGTAAAACACCCATCCCCTCATCTGCCACATACCAAACGTTGAAAGGGAGAATTGATTGGTGGGAGACAAATCAGAGGAACAGTGCAGAGGGGGGGCAGAGGAGCGGCAGTGGCAGCCACGGGGGTCCCGTCGCATCAGCCTCAAGCACCATGACAGGATCCGAGAGGCCAAATCAGACGTTGACGCCCCCGCTGGAAGGAGAAGAAATTCAAACTGGCTACGGTGACATCTATGGAGGGGTCACTGGAAATGGTGGTGAAGCTGCCTTGTGATCCTTTCTGGTGGCGAGGGATATACAGGTTTTCTATTGCAGAAAGACCGAAGCTAATGCCTGCTTTTTTCTCAATTGTTTTATCGGCAGGCCAGAGCCATGCGAGCCTAAGGACCCCTATATCCACAATACCCTGTTCGAGCGAGTGGAATAAAAGTCATACCGCATATGTACCGCAACATGGCGGAAGTTCGTCGTTTTTTTGAGGGAGGTGGGTGGGAAAGCATATGGGATGGGATATGGGTATAGTTTATGGATATTGACTGGGAAGAGATGGAACTGTATGGCATACGAGGCGGCTATTGGATTGACTTGCGTGGATGGAGGACATAATGGAAGGGCATGCATTTTTTTCCCCCATTTTCTCTGCATTGACTTTTAGCATCTCTGGTTTCTCTGCTTAATGTGTGGTTTAGATTTCAGCGGATTGAGGTACGGGCGGGATTCCGCAGGAGATCAGTCCTTTCGTCTTTGAGATCCTATTTCATTTCTGATTCTTTTTTTCTCACGAATTCGACGATTGGGCTGATATCGACCAACCGTTAAGGTCTTTACGAGCTATAACATGCTTCTATGCAGCACAGTTGCACATAATTCCCATCCCGTTAATGGGAAAATGGGACCGTCGTCCAATTGTCCAATTGTTGCCAATGCACGCCAGAACACCAAGATTTGGAAATATCTATAGACTCAATGGCACTGAGGTTTGTCGCTGAAGGAAACATGAGCCAACCTGGCGATGAGTCTCGAGTTATATTAGTGTTGATGGGCGCTGAGTATTATATTATTTGCATTTAATTAGTGAACATCGCATCATGTAAACAAAACAAATAAGCGTGGCAATTCCTTCCACTCGACAGCGGGACGATCATGGCCAAGCAACGTTTTTGAGAACAGACGAATAAGATTGTATCGGTACCATACCGTAGAGGTTAAATAAGACACACGACCCCTTCCCATGTGGCATGCATGGGCCAACTCAACTGGACGGCAATCGTCCCTGGCCAGCACCATATCCAATGCATCGGATAACCACTGTTGACCCGTTTTATACGGTATTTGCGTTGATTGGCGGGGAACTGCCGTCTCGCACAAGTGGTTAGAGAGTATCTCGGCCCGGGTATTTCCTATCTCTCTCTGTCCTAGCACCTGGTCCTGAAGTGGAGTTCGCATTCGGAGATCCCCTGGTGCCAACCAGACTAGATCCTCTGCAGGGCGTTGATCGATCTCAATAGTCTTGTTGGCACAATAGGAGGGTGGTGTGCCAACCAGACTACGATTTCAATTACAATACTTAATATAAAAAGAGTAATACATAATTGCAAGCTGCAGGAGACGAACTCCATTTATACCCCGGGCTGTGACGTTGCTTTGTTTCTGGCCAAGGTTAGTCTGGTTGGCTCACGAGGGATTGATATCACAGGATGTATGCTTCCCTGTCTTGAAACCGAGCGCAAACCCAAACCAATAAGCAATTGAATTAGAAGGCACTAGTGGTATTCGATGCTAGCCCAAACAAACTTTTTTCATGCACCTTATGAAACATTGCAACCCAGGTGCCCAAGAGACGGATCGATCGAATAGATCCGGAGCGGGCCATCTCGGCAAGACCCTCATTGCTGTTGGGTGAATCTTAATTAAGCTTGGGCGAATTCGAGTCTTCAGCTCTCTGCAACCGGACCACATATTGTGTTCGACTTCAAAATGATAGAAATAACCCAGTTTCCTCAGTTGAGTCGACAAGCCATCTAGCTGGTGATACCTTTGTTGGTATATTGGATAAATAAAAGTCTGGGCATCCGTTGCCATGGCACCTGACTCTCCGAAATAACGTAACTGCGGGACCGGCGCGCATATCCACGGCAGCTGAGTACTGATGTAGCCTCGTACCGCTGAGATCAGAATCATGTCTCAGGTAAAACTCGGCTTCAAGGGTTGAGTTCTCTCTCGAGGTCATAAGAATGTTAGTACTGCCACTCCAGAACAGGTTCCGAAAGCCTGTTATTAAGTTCCTTTATCCAAAATGCGAAACGCTATGTATCTAACAGCCTCTGGAGGCAATTGGAAGTGTACGACAATCGTTTGGAATGGTATGGTGTACCATATAGGTACACGAATGTAGAGCCAATGCGATGATGTAGAATGCTCCATGTCCGGGGAAGGTGATATGAGGGCTCCTTAGGTCTAAAGCAATGACCTGGGAGGGAGGGGTGTGGATCTTACACTTAAATACCGAGCTCCTTCTGACCACAACTCGGCTGAAACCTCATTGCCCTTCCATCCGTCGACAGAGCGTAGAATTCACACTGTGATAGCTTTCAAGCTATATTCGATATATTCAGCTTCAATTACGAAATAGTCTATAGCTAGGTGCTACACATACATAACTTGAAGGCAGACCCTGCGCATGCCGGTGTTTAAGGTAGGAGGAGAATTTATCCGCTTTGTGCTTTTCAATGCCAAAGCAAAGTTCCTGTGCTTCGGTCCAGAAAAAATTCTGTCGGCAGTCGGCAGTCGGCAGTGAGTCAACAGCCTTAACTCATCGGAGCTGTCCCTTGCTTTCGATCGATAAACGCACTTGCGCTCAACTCTATTTTCTTTTTCTGTTGTATCTTTTTTCTGACGACTCATTTCAATTTTCTCAGGATACCTCAATTGCTCTAGTAACATCTGCTGGTCCATCTGCAGGCCCATTAAACCCTCGATTGAACGGATTTAGGAATCATGTCACCACCAACAGCTGTTGGCAATGGTATTACTGTCCATGGAGTGACAGATACTGAGACTTTCACTCTTCCCAACTCTCTGACCGTTGCCGGGGTCATGGCCCGTCGAGCAAAGAGCGCCCCACTCAAGGCCGGTGTTGCAGCTGCTACTAGCAGTGATCAATTCAAGTCGAAGGTCAGTATCTTCCAATGCCATAGGCTCTCCAACGAGGGGGCGGGGAAGCATTACGAAGAACATTGTGTTGATCGTTTCTTGCAGGCACCCTGGAAACCATTGGCAAAGAGATGGGATCGTAAGTCACTCACTAGCTCACCAATTGCATCCCCAGGCGAGATGCTTACGCGGGCGAATAAACAGACCGGTTGAGCACGGAGAGCAAGGCAAGGAAAGTGAGTCGTTTTTGCTCTACAAGGCTTCATTCGGGTGAATGTCATGCTGATTGGTCATTAGCCTTCAGCCCTCAAGAACGCGGCGAAGTATTTGGCAACCCCCGGTATGTTTACTGGGGCTCGAGTGGGAAAATGAGGTTATTAACGGCCTATGTTCAGGCATGATATCACTGGGGGGAGGTCTGCCCTCAAGCGACTATTTCCCATTCCACCAGATGGACATCAAGGTTCCTGCAATAGGAAAATTCACAGAGCAAGAGACCGCGGAGAGTGGGGAGACCATGACCATCGGAAAGCATGATGCTACCGAGGGAAAGTCACCGTTTGGTTAGTTGAGTTACAGATTGGTCACTACGCATTCATTGTCTTATAATAGCTGTTCACAGATCTGGAAATTGCATTGAACTACGGGCAGGGCACAGGGTCTGCTCAATTGCTAAGATGGATAACTGAGCACACTGAGGCATGTGATACATCCCTTGAGAGGAGCTCATTGGCGTGCTATAGGATAGCTGGCTGATGGAGGTGACAGATCCTCCATGACCCGCCTTATCAGGACTGGCAATGCATTGTCTCTGTTGGTAGCACATCCTCACTGGAGATTGTGTTCCGCATGTTCCTTGAGCGCGGGGATTACCTGCTTACAGAGGAGTTTGCCTTCTCTAGTGCGGTAGAGACAGCCCTTCCAATGGGAGTGAAGATGGCCCCAGTGAAACTTGACGAGGAAGGGTTGATCCCAGAAGACTTGGACACTATCCTCTCCAATTGGGATGAGAAGGCTCGAGGAGCTCGCAAGCCTTTCTTGCTGTACATTGTGCCGTATGTCACATCCACCTCATTGCTGAAGGAACTATGTGTGGTATTAACCATGTGAAACTAGTTCCGGTCAAAACCCAACTGGTGCTACTCAGGGAACCGAGCGTCGCAAAGCAGTATACGCTGTGGCCCAGAAGCATGATTTAATTATCATTGAGGATGAGCCATACTACTTCCTTCAAATGGACGCCTATAAGGGCCTTGGTACTTCTCCAGTCCCACCACCGTCCACTCACGACGAGTTCCTTCAGGCCTTGGTACCCTCCTTCCTCAAACTCGACGTAGATGGACGTGTTATTCGTCTTGATTCGTTCTCTAAGGTTCTTGCCCCAGGGTCTAGAGTTGGTTGGGTTGTGTTGTCCCAGCAGCTCGCTGAGCGCATGGTCCGCCACAATGAGGTTTCTGTACAGAACCCAGCTGGCTTCGCCCAGATTATCCTTTTCAAGCTTCTTGACGAGCAGTGGGGACACGGGGGATACCTTGATTGGTTGATCCACATTAGGACCGAGTACACTAGCAGGCGAAATGTTCTCCTTGATGCTTGCCACAAGTATCTGCCTGAGTCTATCGTCAGTTGGGCTCCCCCTATTGCCGGCATGTTTGTACGTACAATCGGATTCCTTCCTGCTTTCCCCTTTTCTGGGACTAACTCCCGTCACAGCTTTGGCTGCACGTTGACGGAAGCAAGCACCCCGAGTTTAGGAAACGCTCGCTGCACTCCATCGAGCAGGAAATCTTCCAGACGGCTGTGGAAAACAAAGTGTTGATATCACCCGGCAGCTGGTTCTGCGCCGACAGAAACGTTGAGATCAACCAATTATTCTTTAGAGCCACATTTGCTGCTGCCCAGGTATGTCAACTTTTTTTTTTTTTTTAATTTATCTCATCCAACGCTACCCCTACTGCCCAATATCTGCAGCATCTTCTTCAGGCTTCCGTGCACAATCTATATACTTTTAATTTTTAATTTTTATATTTTCGGCTGCTCTGCATCGTGTGGATGATGCTAACATACGTGTCTCGACAGGCTGATGCGATGGCCGAAGCTATTAAACGCTTCGGAGCAGCCATTACGCAGGTTTTTAAGCTGTAGGTGTATCGTTGATAGATGACATTCGTAGAACCATGGTTGGTCGGCAGTAGGCTATAGGATAGGTAAGATTAAGCTGAGTGTATTCCTTTTTTGTATGGTGTGCTGTGCCGTGGTGGTGCTTTAGCTTTAGTACCAACAGTGGGAGGGAATTGCATTTGAAGGAAGATTATTGGTCCATGTATTGGATTACAGAATCTAAAAGCAAGGAAGGAGGGGGGGAAATAAGAGATACCCGATGCAAGACTTTTTTTTTAAGTTGGGAATGTGGTTGGCCGTCTATTGATGTGGTAGAATTGAGTTTTGAAATTTTTTTGACGTTTCTTTTAACGTACCCCTCAAGGGACTTTTTGTAAAATAATATTTTATTGGTGGCTTTATGTTCCTTCGTCTTCCTCTTCCATACTGAAGATGAGATGATTGTGCAGCTTGGGTCATTTAGACTAGATATACATTAGTATATACATATCCATATACTAGTACGTAATATATTAAATTCAAGGCACGGAGCAATATTGACTTCATATTTTTCCCGTGTTCTGGTGGATCTATTTTCTTCCGACTCTCTAATTTGGTGCAGGTTCCTGGGTATAGGGGTGGACTGCCCGTAGTGAGCTTCACTGCAATTATAAAAGGAGGGGGAGAACATCTTTTGATGAAAGCCTTACTTTGATGACTATATAGCAGTTCCCCAAATCATCATATGGCAGAATACTTCAATGGTTCCGGAACACATACTGTGTACGTCAATTTTTGATGTAGATTAAAAAATCTGAAATTGTCTTTCGTACAATCCCGCCTTCCATTTTAATGGCTTATTTTGACTGGGGAATAGGTATCCTGAGACGGACAAATAGTTCAGGGTAACCTCTGACACAGCTGACGCGTAGCACATAGCCGTATTTTCAAATTGCTATTTACTTATGTATTAGTTGATGCAGCTACACTACCTTGAATACCGGTCGCGATATTAAGTTTTCATAATGCCAATCTACAGTACCCTTCCAGCGCATTGGGGGTTTGAAATTTAGGAATAAGTAGCTGCTCATTACGCTAGTAAAGGTTTTCCCATTAAAGATCCTTAAAAGTTGGGGGCTGGGATTCGGCGGACACGCGATGCTTACTGTGGGAATTCAATATCACAACTTTTTGTGCTATACATTTATGCGTGGACAAAGATACATACACCGGTTCGGATCTCGAAGATGGGAATTAGTCTTAGTCTGGTTTCATAGAATACGGTGCCGCGGCCGCTCTAGAGGCGACTCAAAAAGCCACTTGAGCAATTCAGGGTAATATATATCTTACGCTCTTGCAAAGAAAATTATGAAATATTCAAGGGTATATGGTCGCATCTGATATCTATGTTCTCTGTACCTAGCATTCAAAAATAAAGGCTGCTGGATCTAACCAATAATCTCACAATAACCTCGAACCAATCCAACAACACCCCCCAGGCAACATCTTCGTCATCATTTTTGCATGCTTCTGGGTGCTCTTAGTTCTAGGCGTTGCTTACTCCAGGGGTCTACATTTAGATTGTCGAACGGCCCGGGCCAGGGGATAATTGAGCGGAGACAGGTTCTGGGCTGGGGTAGCTAGCTAGGTAGCTGGCAAATCAAATTGTATCTCACTCTCTACATATGTAGTCTAGTTGGCACAAGCCCCTCGGTATATGTATCCTCTGGGGAGGGGAGATTGGCACAGATTATTTGGATTATGTCCTAAGTCGTCTTTTGTTCTGATACCATGCCAACATAAAGGAAATTGTGAGCAAAAACATGAGGTATAATCTAGAAGCTCACATATAACGCAATTTTTACACAGGTCGAGTAAGAACGAAGAAAACTCAGGGAAGGAGAAACAAGGGAGATCACCAAACGGACTTTAGATATTTCTCTAACGACAAAGGTAGCCCCGCTCACCGAGAATCACGACCTCCGGCTGTGCATAGCCATAAACTTCGTTGATTCGTTCAAGCTAGACTAGCAGATATATAAAGAGCAAATATACGAATAAGCATATAATGCCAATGTATAAGTCTCACGCTTAGTGGTATCCAGCCAATCATTCAATTCTATCTAGTCCATTCCAAATTCCTTTTTATGTGTGGTGCATTTTCTTAACGCGGAGGACACCCTCGTAGACACCCCTGTCGACGGCTGCAGCCACGGTGAGAGTACCTCCGATAATGGCACAGATACCAGTAAGGAAACCAACGAAGGACTTGGAGCGGGTTTCGCGGTTGATGACCTTCATTGGGGAGATGTCCTGTAATGTGAAGGATTAGTATTCTACATAGTATCAGGAGAACGCCTAGAACTTGCATATGAGAAGAAAATGCCTGGTATACCACCCCTTGCGTTAATGGCATGTGCATGTTCAGGGTCGGCACCGCCCATCAAGCTCCTAGAATGCGATGTCACACTGTACTGGTGAGTTTCCACGGCTCCCTTTGCAATCCCGTCATGGTCGTTATCCGAGACACCAAGTGGGAGGTATGAGGTTGAGACGACCTTGATAAAGTACATGTAGTTATAGTTCTTTTGATCAGTGAAATGGGGTGTATCATCAAGCGGGTTCTTGCTCTGGTAGTATGGAGTACCAGCCAAAGCAGGGATCGCCGGCTGTGGAACATGGTCAGGCAATTGAGGGCCAAACGACAATCGGTGAATGTGATGGCTGAAGGTGTGCTTTGCATCCGTGTTAAGGTACTGGTTCAAATCGTGCACATGTAGCTGCGCAGAGCTGAAGGACTTCCCAGGAGCAAAATGGAAGTTACCAACGACCTTGTTGACCTTCAAGTCACCGGCAATATTGCAACCCTCATTCCGCATGGAATCGAGGTGTTCAGCATAATGCTCTCGCTCACATTGTTCCACTCCCTCACCACGTTCAAACGCCCATCCTATGGCTGCGTAGGCATCCCTAACATCTTCGCAAGTCTGACAGCATCCCTTCTTCTTCGAGCTGGGGGGAGCAGGTGCACCGTAGCAATTTCCGCAGTAATCGGGGGCAAGATGTTCAGCCACATCTGCATGGAGGTTGACCGCTGTGAGAGAAATTGGCTGGCCCTGTGGAGAGAGCCGAGTTTTAATGATACCATGGTGTACTCCAACTTGGAGCTCACCGGAAACGTCCATAACATCAAGAGTCAAAAGCTCACACGGGACGTGATGAAAGGTGATGTTGAGGTGGATATCCATCCTCTGGCCTGGTGAGTCCGTCAACATTAGTTCCACAGGCAATTGAGATGTGTAGAGCTTTGTAGAGCTTCGAGAGGGAGGCCATAAAGCAGGAGGTCGAAGTACCTCGAGTTTTATCCACCACCAACTCCGGCCTTATAATAACTCTCGAATAGTCCCGCCATTCACTTATTATCAAAAACAAAATAAGCAATATACTGGAGATGGTAACCACTCCTCCAGTAGTTGTCCGAACCCGCGCATCTTCAACGGTTTTTGTAAATGCGTCTAACCGGGTCAGACGGTTGCCTCGTCCCATTGTATAAACCTCCCGCTGTGACCTTGGATCGAGTTATTTTCGTCGCTTTTACCGCAGTGGTGTTTCAAGGGTAAGCTGGGCTTGCGATGGAAGACGCTTGCTTATTGAGACACGGAAAGAAAACAGAGCAGACAACTAGGACAGATTGTATGTGGGAGCGCCTGGAATGGGCGAGCCAAGGAGATGAATGAAATTCGCACAGCTCCAAATGCGTAGCGCCAGTCGCCAGATGGATTGCCGTATGCCTGCCAGAAAGCAGCTTTTGTTGGGGTTCAGTGTTTAATTTCCTACGCCTCTAGTAAAAGGACACATTTTCCAATTCGATGATCAAAACGATCTGATTATGCAGCTTAATGCAGCCACAGCGGGCTCTTTTGAGCTTCTCATAACGAGGATGGGTGCCCCGAAAGTAGCATGCTTGGCAGCGTGGCACCAACATCCGTTGTTACCCTCAACCCACTGACACAACCATGGCCTGCGTGCCAGTAGGTGCCGGTAGCCTGGCGGTACATACAAGAGCAAGCTTCGGGGTGGTTATGTCGATCCAGAGAGCTTCTCCCCGACAGTGCACGTGGACTGCATATCAGTGTTCGCGGGCAGTCTGGCCGCCGGGCAATGAGCAGTGAACAAGACTATACTGTACAGGACAAGACAATGGTTCTTTGTACTACTTTGTAGGTGCGTCTACGTGTGTCCAATTGCATAGCCTGGTGGCCAATTGCAAACATCAGTTTGCGCTGCTGTGCCAAGCCTCGCCAGAGTTTGGCAACGCGCGACGAAATTAGAAGTAGTCTTCCGAGTCATCCACTGATCTGACTCTAACTGTTAGAAAGTATTCACCTCCATCCCCACCAACCATTTCGCCTCGCTAGTCTTTATCAAACGTGCTGATCGTCTGGCTGCTCACTCCCCTCTGCTATCTACACCGCCATCTAAGACTTGAGTTCATCATGTATTTCCTACTCTCGTCTGTCCACCTCCCACTTCAGTACGCTCGCTGACCATTCAACGTCCCGAAACCCCACCAATCATAGTGCAAAAGCTTCCTACGCACCTGTCAGTAACAGCATCTTCAAGTACTACGGGGCACATGTGCGGACTGCGTACCTGAACACTCGTTTCTTTGTTCGTGCGATATCACAGCATCTTGTGACGACCCATAATCTGCTTCAACTGTAGCGACGTCGACAAAAAGCGACAGTTATCGAACACCTTTACCTCCCCTCTCTCCGGCAACACGGACTGCAAGGTAAGAAAGCAATCATGCAAGAATTGGTGATGTGGTGCTCGCCTACATGATGGATAGCGAGCCCGCTCCTCCTTCTCCCTCCTCCCCTCTCTCTTGATCGAAGCAGGCTTATAATGAAGTCGTAGTCCTCCAATCGACTAAATCTGAGTAGGCTACAATATCAAACAAATAGTTAGCATAACGCGTTAGAGAAGAATACTATACCTGCTCTTTCACCGTTACTAACAAGGAAACATCTTCCGAAAAGCACCATGCTTAACACCGCTACACCATCAGGATCCAGGGGTGGTTCTACTCAACGTGGTGCTCGAGGGCCCCGCAGGGGTGGTCCTACTCGTGGAGGCATTTCCAAACGCTCAGGCCCCCGTGGAGTTAAAACGGATAAGGATGGGGACCTTGATATGGATGCGCCAGTGAGACAAACACCATATTCGAGAGGCGGATCAGCACTGTCATCCCGTGGTGATGCAAGAGGCGGGAGGCTCACCAGAGGTTCTGGTAGTGGCGGAATTAGAAGTGGAACAACCCGGTCACAAACACGCGGACCAGGTTTGGTGGAGATAACTGTGCTAGGATGGCAAGAAAGTCAAGGGAAGAGGGACTCCGTGATCGATTTTCTTGAAAGGAAGACCAATGTTCGAATCAAAAAGGTCTGTTAATTTCTCTCGCTCACGGCTACTTCTTGCGGCTTGAAGTATAAAGCAGAGCTGATTATGTCATTAAAACAGTCTCGGACTCAAGGTGATGCGCTCATTATTTCTGTACCATTTCTGCAGGTTGGGGAAGTTGTAAAATGGGATGGTTGTAGATATTCCGGCTCTACATTGTCAATCAACGCCCAAAACGTGCCCAAGATCACCTCTAAAGGGGATGAAGATGTGATCATGGCTGCAAACCCTAGGCCCTCAGAAAAGTCCGACACAATCAAAGTTCTGGAACAGGTTTTAGCTCAACGATACGATGTAGCTACAAAAATGTTGGATTTGTCGAAGCTTGGAGAGGATACTACCTTGCGCCAAAATGGTTTCTTTGACCTCGCTAGCACTACAAGCAAAATGTTTCCGGCACTGATGCTTGTCGCTGATCGAAAATTCGATTCAGCTGCAGAAAAAAGGGATGCTGTTGTCTCGGTCACATTGGGCTATAACAATCTCAAAGACACCAAAATTGTGTCGAGTTTAGCTGCCACCTTTCCTGACTTAAAAAATCTCTCCCTAGAAGGCAATGTGATCCCATCGTGGGCGAGTTTGGACAATTGGAGACACAAATTTAGGAAGCTTGAGCAACTCGTCTTATCAGGGAATCCTATTGTTACCGAGGATGGATATAAAGAGGAAGCAATGCGTCGCTATCCAATGCTTCAAATGCTCGACAATGTTGTTATAGATAGGCCAGTCATCAAAATTGGATCTGCTCAAGCTATTCCTCCAAGGAATACGCCTACTCCAGCGCACACCAGCAGTTATGGATCGAGAAAGAGTCAATTACCTCTGAGCGTGAAACCAGGATTTACTCTAGATGACAGTGGGGTCGGTATGCAATTTCTTTCAAGGTCAGTACATTCCTCAATCTCTCCATCAAGCAGTACTGATAAATTCATTAGCTTCTTCACCATGTACGATAACAACCGTGATGAGCTACTGGCGACATTCTACGACGAGACCTCTCGGTTCTCTGTCTCCGCCAACACCATGGCTCCACGTACACATCAAGTGGGAGTCTCCATTCCCCCCAAACCATGGGAACCGTACATCCAAACTTCGCGGAACATGACGCGAACATACGGCGCTTCCCTTATATATAAACTGTTCATTGGGAAACAAAAGATTCGGGACGCGTGGCAAAGTCTTCCGAGGCCGAAACACGACGTGTCGGACAGCAAGCTCTGGGTTTATGACATCTGGCCAGTTCAAGGCCTGCCGGATGTCAACAACCCGTCGAATCTTGAGGGCGTTGGAGGCTTAATTGCGACCGTGCATGGGGAATACGAGGAAGTAGCGGAGGGAGGCAAGGTTCCGCTGAAAAGAAGTTTCGACCGCACCTTCACATTGGCACCTGGCAGGGGGGCGATGAATTTGAGGGTAGTCAACGACATGATGGTGGTCAGAGCATGGGGTGGAAGTGATGCCTGGGCCCTAGAACTGCCTAGTTCTGTTGCGCCGGCTAATGAAGAGGAATCTGTGAAACAGGCTAAAATTGCGGAATTGAGGAGGAGGACTGGATTAAATGCTGCATACGCTGAGCTATGCATGGTGGAAACGGGCTGGAATTGGGATGGCGCCTATGCGGCATTTGAAAGAGCAAAGGTAGATTTCCCCAAACTGATCTTTACTCTTTTCCTGCTAACTGAGGGCCATAGGCTGGTAATATGCTACCGCCTGAAGCTTTTATTTGAATTTCTTGTTTCTCGCCTTTTTTTCTTTTCGTCCCCCTCAAAGCGGTTCTGATTGTTATATTTTTTTCATTTTTATTTCTATGCAGGGCGGCAAAGCGTGTGCTTAGGGCTGTAGATCTAAATGTGTCTTGTGAGAAGGCTAGTGTAGCACACTGTTGAGTTATCCAACTAGCACACTCGGTCTTGATTTTATTTCCCTCTTTTGCTTCTACTTTACTTTTGTGTTATTTTGTTGTTTTACCACTGATTTAGTACCTTTTTCAGTTGATTACTTTTATTTTTCTCCTTTATTGCTTTTCCTCTTTCTTAATGTGGGTCGTCATCTGGGGGTTGTAGTTGGAATCGGTTTGGGGTAAGTCTCAATCATGGGGCGGTATAACGTGGTCACAGAAAGGATGTGCATGGAAAATATTGGGGGTGAGAGAGGGCATGTGCATGGAGAAAAATGATGGTGAAAGAGTATGGATAAATACTGGGGAAGATCATAGGGGAAGAGCCTGTCAAAGTCAGCAAGAGGACAGTACATGGATTATCACACTTCGCAGCGAACCGAAGGGAACCCGGGAGACAAATACCCATGAGAGACTGAAGCAAGAGAAGAATCTTGTGATACTTTCTATGGTTTTTACGCCTAGACTCTACTCATCATACAAAAACCTTTCCATCATGGAAACGTGCGTCGCAAACCCTCAGTGTATTCTCCATAACACCACAGCACTGCTACGAGCAGACAAAACGTCAACATCAACATAGCCTGAGTTTTGCCGGCGCACGCAAGGGCCACTTTAAACCATCTCCATTTAGGATTACTCCCTAAAAAAACGGATTCAAATATTCACCCCACGGATGACAGGGTTCCCAGGACAATGGCAAGAATTGAATATAGTGACTTTGATGGGCTCTCGTCTCATGACTCTTACTTCCGCTTATGTCGATGATAATGCTTTTCCTTGCTCTCGCTCTATTTTCTAGTGGATAGGGTTGGAATGTCAGTGGGCTGGAGGCACATTGCTGTTTCGATAGACCTCATCGTCTTATTTTCCCCTTTTCCGTGTTTCGTATTTTATCTCTTCAGTTATGATAGGTAGTTGCCT
Organism: Tirmania nivea; assembly: GCA_015179035.1. Taxonomy (NCBI): domain Eukaryota; kingdom Fungi; phylum Ascomycota; class Pezizomycetes; order Pezizales; family Pezizaceae; genus Tirmania; species Tirmania nivea. The sequence continues at coordinate 625,823 of WHUY01000015.1, forward strand.
TTTTTGTTTGTGGCTTATTTAGGTTTTCTCGTTTTTGTTATGATTTGGGATAGCAAAATGCATCTTTTATCTTTTGTACACATGGCTGTACTTGTACATCCTTCTTCTCTCTGGCCGATATTTGTTTCCTTCTCATGGTCTAGATTTCGAGGGTTACGCGGGAATACTCGGAATACTTTTAGCCCCTCTCCGCGTTACATTTAACACATAATATCTCACTACAGTATATTTTGTAATTTACATTTTTCGATTTTACTAAGCTCTCTAGCGAATATTTTTAGCACAGTGAAGAATGGAGCAATTGATGCGCATCACTTATTTACTTTGTTGTAAATTATTGAATTTCCCGTGTCTTCAGGGTAAAGATAATCCGTAACCAAACATCAACCTAGTATATTTGTGCCAACCTGAACATCATTTAAATTCGCCAAACACCATAATAAAGATACATACAACAGCCATCCGCCCACACGTATTTTAGGCACATCTCTGGTTCCCAGAAACACAGGTCACCCACTTCCGCCTTCACCCCTACCGTCACCGTACGACCCCTAAGCATCCGCCACCACTTACGCATCCACTTCAATAGATCTAATCCAAGTAATCACCGCCTCATCCAACTCCACCTCTCGGTATCTCCAGTGACTCCCCCATAGCCTCACTCAGCTGTACTACAATCCTATTCCCGTCCCCTCAATCCCATTTAAAGTACTCATATCCTCCCACGTACCTCCCCTCTTAACAACACCCAACCCAACGCCCTCTCCATCCTTCCGCGCAATCCTCGCCTCGTTATCCTCCTAAGCCGGTGATTGATCAGTTGGCTGATCCGGATACCTCCTCCACATGCTTTAGCATGCCCTCCCAAGTTTTGACCATACTCCTATAAAACTCCACATTCGCCTTCGCCAAATCCCCTAACGTATCTTTAAACTCAATCGTCTTGATTCTCTCAAAAACCGCAACTTCCCTAATAACTTCCTCATCAAACGCCTCTGTTTCTCTGTGTGCTTCCTCCGCACTAGCAACCAACTCTTTTATGCGGATTTCTAGTTTCCGCTCTTTGTCCTTCCGAGCCTGCACATGGTCTACGCCCCTAACATCCTCGATTTTCCGCTGTAAGAACGCACCAGCTCCGCCTCCTGTTAAATGTGAGTTTGCGAGTTGATCCCTCTCGTATTCTGCCTTACTCAAGTAATCTTTCAGCCCCTCAAAATCCAACTGTTTCTGTTCCCGCGCTTTCAGTAGCTGTTTCAAGGCTATTATATAAGCTTCCATATCCCTCAGCGACCCAAGATAATCTTGATCAGTATGTTCCTTCAACTTCCTCAACCCAGCACTTGTATCCTCCACCCCAACAGCAAACGCATGTATCGCATCGGCTACTTGTGGCTCAATGACCTCAAACTTCTTGAACTGTGCTGCCAGGTCCGCATAGTCAACCTCCAGATCTGCTTCGCGCCTGACAACTCTTGCAATTATCTTCTCCACATGGCCAAGATCCTCGTCGAGTTTATCCGCGTCTTCCCTTACTTCAATGAACCTGCGATCTGGTTTATGGATTTTAGAAAATGCATTTAGGAATGTATCTGTCAATCCATCGAACACGCCACCGTCCCCGTTAGAAGCGGCCTTGGTTGGCCGTAACCTCATGTGGGCGTTCCACTCCGGTGACTCAAGGAAGACTATGAGAAGAGTTGTCTTTCGGAGCTCAGGGTGGAGAGTTAGGCGTTTCAGGAATCGATGGAGAGATCGTGCTCGACGCTGGGTAAAATCTGGCCCAAAACGGTCTCCGCGGACGTACTCTGCCAATACTGTGTTTAGCTCCTCTACTCCCCAGATTAAAAACCCTATAAATTGATTGGCATACCCATCTTATGTTTGTCCGGCAGCGGTGGGACTGCGCTCGCTGAGAAGTCTTTACATAGCTCTCTCCAGAGATACAAGAAATCCGTAAATCTCCTCCGAGTTTCAAAACGACGCTTCTGAAAGCTGGGAAAGTCTGTCTATAAGCTCCCCACATATAAATTAGCTCCCAGCCATTATAGCCAAAACGCTGCCAGCTACTGTGATCATACCTCAGTGGTAACCAAATACGACACATAAGCATCCTTCGTCCCATCATTCTCCGTCTTCGGGTCCCATACCGTTGTTACCAGCCGTCCCTGCCCTACTCCAGCAAGATCAATAGCATCGGCATTAGACCCAGCTTGCGGCTCTTCAGGACAGGCGAAAACTGGAGGTTCACTCGATGTAGGCCCAGAAAATTCAGACCCATCGTCCTCAGTTCCATCATGTGTCCTGGGTGGAGATCTCCACGATACAGCATCGAAGTCGTCCATCTTTCTTCTATGTATATGCAGTTGCTAGCCCTACAAAGTTCGTCGAAGGTAATGTAGTGACTTGGTTGTGAAGATGGGAAGCCAAAGCGGCCAAAGTAAAGGGACACCTGAGCGAGAAGCACTTAGACAGGCTTTCAGCCACAGCTGATTGGATATAAATGGCCTAGAGAGATGAGCTGCCGACGATAGGTACAAGAGTGAATTCGACCTGGAGGTGGATTTGCGTCAAGTTGCGTTGACATGGAGAAACAACTTGTCTTGCTTTGGGATATGTCGCCGCTCCCACAGCTGCACTGGCCACTACGTAACAGCATTGGCGGGGCGTGGGCTTGGCACAGAGCATGTGACGAGATGACGAGATGACAAGATGACGAGATGAGAAGATGCTTACATCTGAATAGGAATAATATTCTTCCGCAATCCGACGACGTAGACTATAACGGAATAAAAACAATAGTGCACCCACTGAGCCCCCCTCACCACCATGAAATAACATCAGACCCCTCTACTACAGCAGGTGGAGCTCGAAACGGGGCACACATCAACTAGATTGGCAAAACAAATCATGGAATACTTGCGCGGGCAATGCAAATCAGTTACTGAAGACTGCAAGCTGTTAGTGGCGCCTGGCCGCCGCGCTTATATCCCTTTCGACCTTCTGTTGAGCCTCTTGCTCTTTCATCTCCCTAACCTTTGCCAGCACAACTTCGCGAAAGATGGCAGAACGAGCAGCTCTCGACAGCCGTGGTGGTTGTTTGGCATTACCACTGGAGATAGTAGTTTTGGCAGTCGTTGTAGCCGAATGAGAGGGTAAATCAGAGGTATCATCGTCTTCCTGCATCTTCAATGCTTCTATCCTGTTCTTAAGCTTAACCATCTCAACACCACGTCTGAGCCTAGCCTTAGCAATGTAAGACTTGATTTCTGGCAAGATGTCATGGTCGGTCGCAGTATCACCCTTGAGCCAGCTATGTTTCAACGCGGCCTATGAAAGCTATTATTTTGCTGTTTCATCGGAAGAAGCACCCGGGGAGACATACAGCACTAGTGGGGCGGTTATCTGGGTCAGGCTGGAGCAACAACCCAATGAAAAGCTTTGCGTCCTTGCTGACCTCTTTCCAATATCGATCATGAAAGACAATACGGCCGTTCTGACACTCTTCAATAAGTTCTGGTAGCTTCTCGCTTCGGAAAGGTGAGTATCCGCAAAGCAAGGTATATGTAATGACACCCAAAGACCACATGTCGACAGGCTTTCCATGACCGAGCTTTAACATAACCTCTGGAGCTGCGTAGCCAAAAGAGCCTGCCATTGTGGTGAGCATCTCATTGGGCTCCAGCATCTTGGCGATACCGAAATCAGCCAGCACCAGCGAGGAGTCGGGCTCGTTGGTCTGGTAAAGTAAATTCTCAGGTTTTAGATCTTCCTAGTATTAGTTCGTTTAATCTTATGAAACTGATAGCTTGTACGCTACCTCTATGGACAATATTATTCTGGTGAAGATAGTCGACTGCACCCAGAACTTCACGAATAACTCGAGATGCATCCTTCTCGGTAAACTTTCCGTACTCGCAAATTCGGTCGAACAGCTCACCACCAGTAGCTAGTTGAGTGACAATATAGTATTTATCCTATCGAATAATCAAATTGAGTCAAACGAATATATCAAGGTGTAGTTACCCTAGACTCAAACCAGTCCACGAAACGGATAATATGGGGGTGATGAAGTCTTTGAAGAAGGTCGAGCTCATCGTAAACCATTCGTTCATTGCCCTTGACATTTTTCTTGAGAATAATCTTCACCGCTACTTTCCCTGTAGGCCCATCTGCTTCCCGAACAATTCCATAGGTACCAGCACCCTAATCCCAGTCAGCCATGCCCGAAGTATATATATTGGGTACTAACTAAGGTACGGCCCATTTTGTATAGTTGTCTAATCCCATCAGTTCAGATACACATGCTACTGGGAGAAAAGCACTTACTTCTTATCATATGTAGCTGGTTGCTCACAGAACTTGTTCAAAACGGATGAGACTGCCTCAGAAACGAGAGATGTCAGCGACTGTGCGAATTGTGAGATACTACGCATATCCCAGCTGATAGATGTGCCAGTGGCAGATGTCAAGAGTTCGGGACGGAGACCATATAACTTGATGAAAGCCAATCCAGATGGTTGACTTACAACTCATTTCGAGGTCAGCGTAGTTAGCAGTCTTGAAAACTCGGTCACTGAGTGACCGATGTTTCTAGATCGATGAAGTGTGCACCAAATAATCTGTGCTTTCGTAAGCTATTTGCTGAAGTCTGTGTGAATTGCTGGGAGATACAAAGCCACAGGCGAATGGGAAGGGTGATCGGGTCCACAGGAGGCTGCGTCAGTGGAATTTATTCGACTAGCGGAAAAGAACTGCAAGTGAGTTGTGTGCTTTTCTTGGGGGAGGTAGGTATGACACTCAGGGATGCTATTGTGGAGGTGGTTGGGCTGATGGAGGGGTAGAAGATCCCGCCCACTGGAGACAGAGCTCAAGGTTCACTAGCAGATGCAGCAATTGCCATTCCCGGATAGTTCCAAGCTAGATCACATCGACGCATATCATTTACAAGATTACACCGAGAAATTACGTGGAGGGACATCAAGAACCATGACAGAAGGGGATTTGGCTTCTAGTCTGGCTTCATTAGATTTTCTGTGACGATGAGGCTACTGTGGCAATGAGCACCTACGAGTAATACTTGTATATGCTTTTCAAATTTACCAGAAGCCTGTCTGGTTGGCACAACGACCTCTGAGTTGTGCCTAGTCTGGTTGGCACAAGCCTCTCGTGTGCCAACCAGACTAAGTTGTGCCAAACAGACTACCAGAAGCCGAACCTTTAAACAAGTTTGACGGTGCTAAATTATCCGTGGATAAATCAATACTTATATTTGAGCTTTCTGGGTCATTTCTCAGTGGTCTATTCTCAGTGCCCAAGGAAAGGTTATGTTTCCTCTACCTAGCTTCCTATGGACTAGGTAATGTAGATTCAAATTGGAATGGCACATTATCTCCACTGTCTAGTCCAGTTATCCACTGTTCATCTGCACCTTGTGGTTGATAGGTAATTGCTCTCACCTCTTGGAGTCACCATAATAGATGTGACTATCTAGAAAGAAGTTGATAGAAGACTAGTTGATAGAGTTCTCATGTGCGACCTCACCAGACTAACGTATACAAGCGCGTAGAGCAGTAGTCTCATGCCAAGGCCCTCTGGGCGACCGAGCGGCAGGTGTAATAAAAAAAGCGGCTAAGGGTCTCGCCCAGAGGGTCTTGGCATGAGACTAGTAGAGCAATGTGTGTTGGTCAGCTTGAGAAGAATTACAGGAGGATATTATTGTGAGTTGAAAAGCTGAAGAAGACAAGCGAAGAAACTACTGCTATAAGCAGAGGAAGTTGAACCTTTTGAAGCATGCTGTGGACTGATAGGAACATGTTCATGTACAGTAAGTAACTGTAAAATACGGGTATGTAGTCTGGTTGGCATTACGCCCTCCGACTACGGGGTATGTACTTTTCTACAAGTCTTAATGTTATGATAAAATCAGCCCAAAAGATAATTTTGTGACAGCTGTAATAAATTTAAAACCTCAAAATGTCCCCGCCTATCCCCGCGTCTAACTCAATATTACAAGGGTTCGAACATATACCCGTAAAACATTGGGAGAACTTGACGTTGCATGTTACACACAAATACTGCCGTTTACCTTTCGGGAAACATTAGCTAGCCCATCCGCCAACCGCATCAAACTTCAAACAACTTCCAGCATTCCCACCTTTCAGGTTACAACCGAAGGATAGCCCACAAGCGTTGCTCTTTCTTTGCTTTCACATATTTGAGTATATTTTGCAAAATGAGCTTTGCTACTCGGAGGCTACAGAAGGTGTGTTTGTATACTGCAAGCCTTCACAGCTTCAACCTAAGCTTGATCTACAAGCAAGGCCTTGTACTCTGAAGTAGCAGACAGATCTATTTTGTTTGGTTGGAAGCCACCACTGACTATCGATGCCTTTGGTATCTAACAGGAACTTAGTAAGGTCAGTTTCACATTAGTCTGGTTGTTCCCATGTCTGGATATCTCAATCACAAACCTATACTGACACATCAACCCATCCAGATTGTTGGTGCGCTGCCCCCAGGTAAGCTGCCTTGAGCTCATACCAGAGACCATGACCCCTAATTTAATTCCGCGTGCTATGGGGTCTAGGAATCACTCTCGTCCGAGCGGAAGACTTCAAAGAGTGGCAGCTAGACATTAGAGTTCTCGACGACAACCCTATCTACAAGGGCAAGACATATAGATTGAACTTCAAGTTTACCAGCAACTATCCGATCGGTTCGCGGTCCCAAGATCCCAAGATCCCGAGGGCACTGATGGACGTGAGGAGCGGGTGTGGCTGACTTGAGCGGATGGAAGATGCGCCTATTGTGACATTCGTTGAAGCACCAGGGATAACCATTCCAATGCATCCACATAGTGAGCATAATACTCTCATCTATTGGACAGCCCAGTGCTGATTGAGTTGAACAGTCTATTCAAATGGCATCATCTGTCTCGACCTGCTGAGCTCAGGGAATGGCTGGTCGCCGGTGCAGAGCGTAGAGTCGGTGTGCATGTCAATCCAAAGCATGCTTACGGGAAATACAAAGAACCGTAGGCCCTATCCCAGCAAAATCTTGCCCTCCACATGAAACAGTAATTATGGTGAATACTAACCAGTCACAGAGCGGCCAGAGGGCGATGCGGATTTTGTCCGCTCGGGCAACACCAATCCCCGAAATATCCGCTTCGTCTACGACGATCCAACAGTGTAGTGAGCTGGTTCCAGCAAATCCTTTAGGCACTCTTTCACATACACAGATCCTTCCTTAGTTTCAGCATTTCTACGCTTAGTTCATCATTTGTAGGCCAATAGGGGGTCGTTGTTCACGGGACAGTTTGGATTACATGTTACTTTATGACAAAGTATTAGCATCTCCTTCTTTCAGGGTAAGGGCGCCTTTGGGGAGTTTGTTGGGTCCAATATTATGAGAATTCACTCCAATGCTCGTGAGGGAAGCAGTGGAGGGGATGTTTTTACCCCAGTTGAAGAATTACAGCAAGGTGTTCCCATTTCATTAATACCATTACCTAAGGACAATGGGTACTTAAGTAACCATCGAGGAGGGTGAAATTAACTAAATTCATAACTAGCGCCCAGTGCTCCAAAGTTCCCATGAGTAACTATACAAAATGAAGAAATATACAACAAATCCTAATTATGCGATCTAGATAATTGAGATAGACAAAACTTTTACTCGCTGACTCCGGTATCTTACTACTCCTCCATGGCGTCCCCGGCTGCTGAAGCAGGGTTCGAGGAGAGATTCTCGCACTTTTTGTGTAGCCGGAGACATTTGAGTTTGAGGATCTTGACGGCTTGGATGAAGAGCTCGTCAGAATCGAATTGACCCGTTGATTCGACAGAAACTTGATGGAATACACCGTCAGTGATAAGCCCTCCCCTACTTTCTCCTTCTCGCAACACAGGTCCCGCAATTCAGAGTACTTACAGATAAAATGATCCCTCACCCTCCCCAGTTCCACTTTCCCTTTGAATCTATCATGCCTCAAAACCTCCCTACTAACCGTATCTCTCCTTGCATCCTTCACCACGGCCTTATCCTCTCCTGTTGCTGCATCCTTCTCCAATCCAATAACGCCTACCGGGAAACACTTTTGAAAGAATCTTGCGTCGTCTCCAAGAATAGGCTCTTTGATCTTGATCAACGGGAGGAGTCTATAGCTTGCTGTCGCAACCGGGGAAAACTTGGCATGGTCCTTTCCCAGCCCTTTCACACAGTGCATCTCAATGTCGATCTCTTGTCCTGGGCGGAGTTTCGCTAGGAGAATTTCTGGATTCGCGGGACGGATATCTCCCGGGGGAGCAAAGAGGGTGGTCTGCAGCCCGATAGGAGTAAATACGATGTGTGATGCGTAAACGGACGAATTGATGAAGAGTTTCTCTGCGTCGGTTTCTCCTTTTGCTGCCTCGGGATTGCGCTCACACGCAACCCTCAAATTCAGCACCACCGTATCCTTATCCGTGGGCGGGTTTCCCTTCTGATACCACCCCATTGCCCTGAGCCCGTTGATGTTGCCTTGGAGTGGGACCAAGCCTAATCGTTGAGCAAGGACTTCATCTTGTACGATGCTTGTGTTGTTTGCGACGTAGACTGTTTCGATGGCGAGGGTCGGGACTTCGGCGAGAAGGATCCTGCGGAAGGCGTTTGCAATTGCGGCGTGTACACCGATGAGGTCGAATTCGCAGTGCAGAGGGTTGTTGCGGTAGAGTTTGATGGAGAAGGATTTACGGAACTTGCGAAGATTCCAGGAGTGGTCTTCACCGGGCCAATGGCCGGGGAAGTCGGTATTGGTGACGTTAGTGACCACTTCGGAGGTGATGCCGACGATCTATTGTTTGTGAGCGAGAGTGGTGTCACCATGGACGATGGGGAACTTACCCGCCGGGGATTGATGTCTTCAGTCATGGTTTATTGGCGATGTTGGATGGGTATCACAGGAGATATCGAGAAGAAGCTCCAGCCAAAACAATTTGAAATTATGAGCTGAGGCTCTTTCGCAGCTTCTGCCAAGATTTCACCTCACCCTAGCGCTTCCGTTGGTACATAAGTATCATCATCAGATAAGATAAATCGGCGTTGGAAGCCTCCCTCGCCACAGCCAATCAGACACAAGACAGTGGGGTTGACCGCCACTCGCCTGACTAAGCCTTTGCTTCTCGAATACCGTGATCGAAGACGTCAGCTGTGTTGCTCAAGCGAAAAAGCTAGGGTAAAGTCGAGCCATTGCGCACAGGTGCTGAAGGTGAGTCCTAGTTTCTGTCCCTCGCGCCCCCGTACCTGTCAATCATACCCCGCATCCCCTTTGACACTCAGAATGCTGATACCCCAGGATTGAGCAATATTAGATCTCCAGACACAATGGCTTCCGTTCCCTTCGTAAGGCTGGCCGTGAAGAGGCTCCTCCTGAGACCAACCCCAGCACCGGGACTGCGGCTCAATGCTTTCAATGGGTGTAGGGCGATCAGTACCGCAGGCACCGGGGGATTGAAGGCGGCGGCGGAGTATCAGAAGACGACGTTGACGGAGGATATTAAGTCTGCGGGGGCGTATGAGTATGGGTTTGCGAGTACGATGAAGCCAAAGGAGCTAACTAGTGGGTTTTAATTCCTCCCGTTGGGTTTGGTTGTTTTGATTGGTCTTGGTAGTGGTAGTGGCTAATGCATATGGGGGAGGGTAGGTTCGTTGTTGGCGGGTGACATTAGCAATAGGAAGATTCGACACTATACTGTTAATTTTGTATGTGCTCCCGGAAACGGTCTTTATGTGGATGGCAATTGGCTTACGATGGGTTGGGGCCGGGAGTAGGGCCCGCAGCATCCAGCTGCACACGGGGTGTTGAGGTTGATTCTGGAGTTGAATGGAGAGCAGATTGTTCGTGCGGATCCGCATGTGGGTTTACTGCATCGAGGAACGGAGAAGTTGATTGAGTATAAGACGTATCTTCAGGTAATGTATATCTGTATATATTGCATCCAGAGAAGTCGATTGAATGAGATAGTGGGAGCTAATCAATCTGGATTGTAGGCTCTACCATATTTCGACCGTCTTGACTACGTTTCTATGATGACCAATGGTACATCCTCCTCTCCCGCCTCCTCCCAACCCTTTCGGTTTCCGAAATTTCTAACTAAAAGCCTTTCTTCATACATATAGAACAGTGTTTCTCACTCGCTGTCGAAAAGCTCCTCAACATCGAAGTCCCCGAGCGCGCCAAATGGATCCGCACCATGTTCGCCGAAATCACCCGTATTCTCAATCACCTTATGTCCGTCCTCTCCCACGCCATGGACGTCGGCGCTCTCACTCCGTTCCTCTGGGGTTTCGAAGAACGCGAGAAGCTCATGGAATTCTACGAGCGCGTTTCTGGGGCCCGCCTCCACGCCGCTTACGTCCGTCCCGGTGGTGTTCACCAGGACCTACCCCTTGGGCTTCTAGACGATATCTACCAATGGGCTACGCAATTCGGAGATCGGATCGACGAGGTCGAGGAGATGCTTACGGATAACCGAATCTGGAAGGCGAGGACAGAAGGGGTGGGGGTGGTGAACGCAGAGGAGGCGTTGAATTATGGATTTTCGGGGGTCATGTTGAGGGGCAGTGGGGTACCGTGGGATATTAGAAAGAGTCAGCCATATGATGCTTATGATCAAGTCGAGTTTGATGTCCCCGTGGGGCAGAATGGGGATTGCTATGATCGATATTTGTGCCGCATGGAGGAGTTTAGACAGTCCCTTAGAATTGTCCATCAGTGCCTGAATAAAATGCCCCCCGGACCGGTGAAAGTCGAGGACTACAAGATCTCCCCTCCGCCCCGTGTGGCTATGAAGGAGAATATGGAGGCGCTGATTCACCACTTCTTGTTGTTTACGAAGGGATATGCGGTTCCTCCTGGCGAGACTTATAGTGCAATTGAGGCTCCGAAGGGGGAGATGGGGGTGTATGTGGTCAGTGATGGGAGTGAGAGGCCGTATAGGTGTAAGATTAGGGCGCCGGGGTTTGTGCATTTGGGCTGCTTTGATCAGATTGCTAGGGGGCATTTGTTGGCAGATGCGGTGGCGATTATTGGCACGATGGATTTGGTGTTTGGGGAGGTGGATCGATAAAGAATAGGCGATGAATGGATTTAGATTACAGGGATGCTTGCGAGCAGTGTAGATGTAAGTAATTGTCTTTTTTGAGGGTTTTTATATATGTCAATTTGTATATTTTTCTGCTGCTTTGTTGGTTTAAGGATGAGCCTGGACTTGATACGGGTGGCACTGGGGCTCGAGCACAAAATCTGAAGTGTAGTTGGACAAAGTAAATGTGGCGGGAGTATGCAAAATGTGATGCTAAAAAGGGGAAGAAAATGTAATGCGGAATTATTTGTTGTCAAGTGATGCCAACTCCGACTATGAATTGATAACCCTGGGGTGCGTGTAAAGCAATACGAAAGCATAGGAGATATTTCATAAATACCTGTAAGAAGTAGGCTTGTAGCATGATAGAGCTCAATGGCATGACCCTTTCGCAGGTGTGACCATCAGGGTGCCCTTCAAGTTCGACGTCTGAGTGCACGGCGTGGGGCGAGTTCAGGGTAAGTCGAGTGCTCCGACTACGCCGACAAGTAAACTCGACGCTATTAACCCGAACCCGAAACACCAACAGCCTCCACCCCCATACACCTTGCACACACGTCACAATGCGGCCTACCGCCCCCCGCCACCTCGTGGCGCAGATTAAGAAGCACTTTCCATCCCCTCCTGCCCCCCGCACAATCGTCTGCATTGGGAGGAACTACGCCGACCATATTGCCGAGCTTGGGAATACGCGCCCAGCAGAACCACTTTTCTTCCTCAAGCCAGTTAGGTCGCTGCTCCTTCCGCAATTCCATCCTTTGGTGAAGGAGGAGAGGAGGAAGAAGAATATAATTATCTCGGGAGTGTCCCCGAGGGATGGGAAGGTGTTGATGCCAAAGGGATGTGATTTGCATTATGAGGTGGAGTTGGCAGTTGTGCTGGGGAAGCAGGTCGATGAGTGGAAGGGGGGACTGCGGGATTTGGAGAATGTGGTGGCGGGATATAAAGTTGGTGAGTAGGACTTTTAACTCACTCACTGCTATACCGTCGATGGATGAACTTGGGCTTAATAACTGTGTAATGTTACCCAGCAATTGACATGACTGCGCGTAACTACCAGTCCGCCGCAAAAGAGAAAGGCCTCCCCTGGGCCCTAGCGAAAGGATTAAAATCTTTTTGCCCAATCTCAAGGTTCATCCCAATCAAGGACATTCCAGATCCGCATAATGTCCAGTTACATCTTGAGGTCAATGGGGAGAAGAGACAGGAGGATTTTACAAGCTTGATGTTGTTCGACATCCCAAGACTGCTGAGACATGTTAGTAGTGTGATGCCGTTGGGGCCCGGGGATTTATTGCTTACGGGAACACCGAAGGGGGCGGGAAGAGTGATGCCAGGAGATAAGATTACTGCGGGGGTGAGGGTTGATGGACAGGAACTGGATCTGGGGAAGATAAAAGTCAAGATTGTGGAAAGGGTGGGAGGTTATGGGAGTGATCAGGACAAGGAAGTGATTGAGAAGGGTCCGGAGGCAATAAAGAAGGAGGCGACTATGGAGTAAGCCCCACAAAAGTCATAATCTGCGTTACAAATTGGGGTATTTATTCTGTATTTTCTATATAATCTCATCTTCTCCACTGCTCTCATCGCCGCCCGCAGCAAAGTTAAATGCGAATCCTCCCCTGCTAGTTCCTGTTTGTTCGACAAGTTCATCCCACTTTCCGCTTACTTTCCCCTTCGGCCCCTCCATTCTCTTTAGCTCCTTCAGCGCTTCTTCCAGTATCTCCGGATATTCCTCTTCCATCCTCCGCACAAATAATCCATATGGATCCTTCACCTTCTCACAATCAAACCCACTCACACTCTGCGGTTGATCCCTCAGAAACGACAAAACCCTTGGTAAATGTTTCATCGGCACAAAATTCTCCGTAATCGCCAACGCCGGGGACAAATTAACCACCAGATGCCACCAGCCACTAGGAACATATAACACCTCACCGCTTCTACATATTCCCTCCTTGACACCCTTTATCCTTCGAGCCTCTTTATGGAATCCTTCAAACCACTCTGCTATACTGAGTGGGGATGTAACTTCGCTTTGATCCTCGGAGACGAAGACCCCTGGGGGAGTGATATTGTTGGGAAACATTATCCAGTATTTCTCTCCTTCCACGACGGCGTTCCATGCAGAAGTGGCGTTGGGGTCTTTGTGGAAGGAACTTCCGCTGCGTGCGGGGCCAAGGATCAGCCATTTCCGATCCGGACGGTCTTTGCCAAAAATGGAAAAGAAGTCTTCGGTGAAGAGGGAGGGTGGGGTGTATTCCTCCCCCATGGACGTCTTTTCTGTGAAGTGCTTGTCGAAGAGATATAATGGAGACTCGTCGCTGTTGTTTCTCAGGTATTGGCCGTAGGTTTGGAGAGGCCAGTCGACAGCTTCAGCGCGGAAGGTTGTGGTGGAGTATTTGTGTAATAGGGAGTCGATGGTCCAATTGTGGTAACTGGGCCAAGATTTTACCGGGGAGGTGAGGATGAAGGGCGTGGATGCCCAGTTCTTGTTGAATTCATCTGTGTTGAGGTCGGTGAGGCGTGGTATTAGGTTGTTGGGAGTGATAGAGGTGGTGTATTTTGAAAGAGAGATTTGAGAGCAGTAGAAGGGGCGGTAGAGGACGTCGGAGTAGAGGTTGGGACAGGAAATTTGGGGGGGGAGGGAGGTGGGGGGGCGGTTGAGGTATGTGGTGCGCCAGGTGCCGTGCCAGGTGAAGGTTGGGCGGGGTGGGGAACTATGGGAGGAAGAGAGAATTCAGTATTACTTTTACAAAGGTGCAAAATATTTATTGACGGAGATTGGGATTTATTTATTATAAAGGGCATATGCATATGGAGAGATTAGTGGTAAATATACGAACCTCACAAAGAGATCTTTCCAAAGCTCGTCATATCTGCAGAATGCATAGAGGCCTTTGCTGGTGCCTCCGAGAGCTAATAAGCCCTCCGCGCCCAGGTAGCCTAGTAACAGGATGATCAACTCGTCTGGCAGAAGGGCGAAATTGCCAGTGGAGGTGTCCCGGAGGTTGGAGCTCGCTATAAAGGCATTGCCGAGGGGTTTGATTCGGAGAGGGTGTGGCTCGATTGTAGAAACCTCGAGGGAAGTTGTTTTCCGGCGTTTGAGGGGAGGGAGGTCGTCTCTAGATGGGGACATTGTGGTTGGCTAAAGTACAATAAGCTTTGGACATTTTGGTCTATAGAAATTTGCTTATAGTCACGTGCAGATTCCTCCCACGTTGCCTTGGCATCCCACTTGGCGGCCCCACCTGGCACCCCACATTCAGACGACAAGCAACTGTGCCAACTAGACTACCGCTACTGATATTCAGCTTAGAGAGTGCGATACGGTAGTCTGCTTAGAGTTATGGTAGTGGTTAGAGATATGGAAGTCTGGTTAGCCTAGCTGTCATGTTTTGTTTTGTATATTTGGGGTTTCTGGAGTTTGACTTCACGCTCAGCATATATACATACATTCAACTGCGAATATGAAATTGTGATCCGGCCCTCACTCAACATTGGCTTGATACCTGTATGCATGATCTACACTACATTGAGCTGGCTTTCTTCCCCCTAATGCATTGTGCCCCCCAAAAATCATGGCTTATATCTAGTTCGTGGATCGTACCTGGCACAGGCCATTGGCCTGTGTCAAGGAGAAGGGATAAATATAGACAGCAGCGGTACTTTTTAAGTATCTATGGCTACTCTCCTGGCAAACGGTTTCCATAATCCGTATACCATGGGAGAGTGCTTGAAATGTCCAAGAGGCTATGGATTTCGGCTGCGGGTCACGAGATATCTCGAAATCTAGGATGAGTAAGGCCATCTGGGAATAGAATTTCACACAACCAGACTACCTACAATACCAAAAATAAGGTTGGTGGTTTCCACCCCGACTGATATTAATGTGGTTCGCTCGTTCTCTTAGTGCTCGCCTCTTTCACAAAATTTTTTACCCTCCTTCCCACTCTTATGTAAGTCAGACTAGCGCTGAACTTTCTTATCCGCAACCGTTTCATTTCCCCTCCTCTTTTTTCTGTTCTCTCCCAACTACCACATCCTAATTTAACCACATAAACAACTATCCAAGAAATCTCCATTCAGGTAGATTTTTTACGGGAACTTACCTCAAGTTTCCAGATTTCTACCAGTGCATCTAGATTTTATCTAAAGACCTAGATCCCTCCACAAGCGACAGCAACTTTACGAACATCTAACTTCCGCAGGGAAACCATATATCACAGCAATCATGGCTGACGAAGGACTCAAGGATATCGAGGGGCAGCAGATCGAGTCCAACTATGACGAGACTGTTGACAACTTCGATGCTATGGAGTTGAAGCCTGAGCTTCTTCGTGGTATGTAGAAGCTATTCAAGGACCTTTTATTTGTTCACCCGGCAGTGGCTGTTGCGACAGCGGCTGATCAATCTCTCGACAGGTATCTATGCATATGGTTTCGAGAGGCCATCAGCCATTCAGGCCCGTGCCATTCTTCCTGTTATCAAAAGTAAGTAGTTATATGGCTATAATGTATTAGTGCTTCTCTAACTTAATGTCTAGACAAGGACGTTATTGCCCAAGCGCAGTCTGGTACTGGAAAGACTGCCACTTTCTCCATCTCCGTACTCCAGAAGATCGACCTGAACCTCAAGCAGTGCCAGGCCCTCATTTTGGCCCCAACTCGAGAGTTGGCTCAGCAAATTCAGAAGGTCGTTGTTGCCATCGGTGACTTCATGAACGTTGAATGCCATGCCTGCATTGGTGGTACTGTTGTTAGGGACGACATGAAAATCCTCCAAGAAGGTGTTCACGTTGTTGTTGGTACTCCAGGACGTGTCCACGACATGATTCAAAGGCGTGCCTTGAAGACCGACCACATCAAGATCTTTGTTCTTGACGAGGCTGATGAGATGTTGTCTGTAAGTATATGGATCTTACAGCCGTATTGGTCGATATTCTAAATCCATGGTCAGCGTGGTTTCACCGAGCAAATCTACGACATTTTTCAACTTCTCCCACCATCCACCCAGGTTGTCCTCTTGTCCGCCACTATGCCACAGGATGTGCTCGAGGTCACCACCAAGTTCATGAGGGACCCGGTCCGTATTCTGGTTAAGAAAGCCGAGCTTACCCTCGAAGGTATCAAGCAATTTTACATTGCTGTTGAAAAGGAAGAGTGGAAGCTTGATACCCTCTCTGACCTTTACGAGACCGTCACCATCACCCAGGCGGTCATCTTCTGCAACACCCGCAGAAAGGTCGACTGGCTAACCGAGAAGCTCACTGCTCGTGACTTCACTGTCTCCGCCATGCACGGTGACATGGACCAAACCCAGCGTGATCTCATTATGAAGGAGTTCCGATCTGGATCTTCTCGTGTGTTGATTGCCACTGACCTGCTCGCTCGTGGTATCGATGTCCAGCAAGTTTCTTTGGTCATCAATTACGACCTTCCCGCCAACAGGGAAAACTACATTCACAGAATTGGTCGTGGTGGTCGTTTCGGACGTAAGGGTGTTGCTATCAACTTCGTTACTGCTGTAGGTATCCGGCCCTAATATCCGAAAGTTTCGGGACTAACAGTTGTAGGATGATGTCCGAATGATGCGTGAGATTGAACAGTTTTACTCTACCCAGATTGAGGAGATGCCAATGTTCGTACACTTCTACCTTACCCTGCGCTCCTACTCGTGGTACTAATATGAGATTCAGGAACGTTGCCGACCTCATTTAAACGCTTTTTGTCAAATACGTTATAGCTTTATTATATCTGGAACATCACTGAGATATAGTTGGCTTATCGGGAGTAGATTTGAATGGTGTTCTTGTATCATTTGCTTGTCGGTTATCTTTCCTGTGTGGGCTTTTCATTGGTTTAGTTTCTGTTATCTCGCTTGGGTTTCTCGGGTCGTTTTAGTTACGAAAAATCACGATCTGAAGACGAATTAGGGCAAAAGTTTGTGTGAATTACAGGAGGGCAACAAGCTTGTATCTTCTTATTTCCTGCGGTTTTTCCCATTTTCGTTTTGGGCAACGATGGCTGGCGGCGATGGTGAATTTATGACGACATTCATGAGAGTAATGTCTTCTGCTACTTATCTTTTCTCGCATTCTCACATCTTGCATCATATACTGTATGGCATTGTGCACTCGAATCCTTACTTCGCGTGCTTGATCGATAAATCTCTAAGGGAGGGGACAGTAATCTGTGTGGGCTCGGGGACGCCCTTTCGGTGCTGTTTGGAAGGGCAAGATCATATTAGGCCGTGTCCACGATGCTCGGAGTGGGGCTGCAAGATCGTTCCGTAGACTTGTCGTTGATCTAGACTCAGTACCAAATATCGTGCTGAAGTGGAAGTCGTTCAAGTGAGGTTGGCCCCTGCGGACCAGGGGGTCCCTGCAGTGACGCCAACCAGCAGCTGCAAATCACGTCCACTGGCACGTACGCCGTACGCCTCCCAAACCTCCTCACGAAAATCGGACAGCCTACGGTTCACTGTTGCAATGTCCACTGCACTTCAGGAGATTCAGGGCACGGATTATGATCCTCAGGAGCATCTTGTTGGTTTCGCATGGGCCACTTCGCCTACTAGAATGCTGGCTAACTTGACATTCTAGGGATGCTACATCTTCACACCCCCAAATGCCTCTAGCGAGGCTCAGAGACCACCAAAACGGCGGCGGACATCAATGAGTAAGGGTGTGAAGCAAAAAGGCAAGGCGACTGCAGCAATAGCGACGGATAAATCACCATATGATGATGAGCATGGATGCGAATTGTTATTCCCGCAGTTGTTTGGTGGGAAGGAAAGCCCTCAGGCGGCGAAGAGGAGGTGGGAGAGCTACAATGAGCTCTGGAAAGAGCAGGAAAAGAGGACAAATGTGCGTAACGTCTGGTATTCGTCGAAGGATGGGATTTTGTGGCTAATACGAGTGGCTGTAGAGGATACTTGCGTCGGTGAACGAAAAGATGTTGGGGGAGGTCTCGGGGTTTGTCAAGAGGTCTACTCCAGAGAGGTATCTGCTTCCTTCACTTGCGCGAGACACTTGGGCCGTTAGATCTGACGGGAGTATAGTTATGATGGAAAAGTCCCTACGGCTGTTATTTTGGTGGGCCCGAATATCGCCTCTCACGGACCACTATTCAACCAATTGGCAACCCGAATACAGATAAATGAGCGAATTGGCCCTGTAGTGGTGTTATCGTCGAAGGATGCAACGAATCTAAAGGGTGTTTTGAAGAAATTGATCAAGGATGCGACACAGGAGGACCAAGGCTTGGACGATGAGGAAGATACTGTAATGACAAAGAAAACGCAGGGGGCCAAGCTGCTGAATTATGATCTCCAGATACTGCAGAATTGGTGTCAAGAGCCGGTATATGAGGGGTTGAAGGTGACTGTGGCAATTCAGGACACGGAGGCTTTCGATAGTAACATTTTGTCCGATTTGGTATCTTTGATGAGGTATGTCCTGTCAACTGCCCGTGCCAATACTCAAGAGGTATACTTATAAGGAAAGGCAGTGCATATCTTGACCGAATACCCTTCACTCTCCTTCTAGGTGTGGCCACCTCCATAGAGATATTCCACGAGAAGGTCCCAAAGTCAATCATACGCCTATTGCGGGGAGAGAAATTCGACGTGGAAAGGGCAGAGGAATGTCTGGCTAAGATATTCAACGACGCAATAATTGGACCGGAAAGTGTGTTGAGACTAGGGCCGTCGTTAAGTGACTTTCTTTTGAGAAGGCAGAAGAACCATACGCAGAGTATACAGGCATTTGTGGCTGCATTAAAATATGCTTACATGTCCCATTTCTACGCAAATCCACTCAGTATGTTTCTGGCTTTTGTGGATGATCTAGATGGGCTTGATGAAGCGTTGGAGCCGGAATATCTTGAGGCTGTGAAGAATCTCCCGTCATTTCGGAGGTGGGTGTTTATGCATTTCTAAACGCTATCCCATTTATTATACTAAATACGGGCTATGGTTACTGATGAATCATGTTAAGACGTGTTGAATCCCTCCTCGAAGAAAAAAACACCAAATCAATCCGCCTTCTTCTTTACGACGACGCCCACCTCCGCGATGTTATTAAAACATCTATCATCCACTGTGGAAGCTACACCAAAAGCCTCGCACAGGCTCTCGAAGTCCTTGAGATTGTCCAGAGCTTCATGGTCAACCAGAACAACAAACTTCCCCGGCATGAATTATACCCAAAGGCCCTGTTGGGAGAACTCGATGGGAGCCCAGCCATTAGGGAGTTATTACTTACAATTAAGAAGATGAATTCTACGAAACTTATAGCCCTGATGGATAAAGTCATTGAGGTTATATCTGATGAGACAGATGGATCATTGCAAGGAGCCATGCTTCCTCTAAGAGAGAGAATTGCAGCGTTGATAAAGTACAGTCGGAAGAAAAATCTCAATAGCGAATTTGATCTTTCAATGGCAGATACTCTTCGGGCAACGGTCGTGAGCAAAAGGGTGCAGTTGAGCGAGAAGAAGAGCGTGCTGACGAAGGAAGAAGAGGAGTATTCGAAGGGTGTCAAGGAGGTGCATGATGTTATGGAGCAATATTTCTCGGAGAATTTGAAGGGGCTGGAGGGGTTATTATTGCATGAAGTGTTTTTCTACGATCTCCTTTCCCCGCATAGAGATGTATGCCCCCGCCTCCCTCTCCCCAACTTCCCTGGGTATGAAGTTTAAACAATATATTTACCCTGAACTTTCTTCTTCCACTTAGGTCTTCGCCCCCCGTTCCCGCTACGCAATCGAGCGCGCTCTCTCCCGCCCACAAGACTACCTCGGGTGCACATGCTGTTCCGACCCATCTGAATACGACGACAACAACCCCCCCTCCGATAACCCAATCATGCCTACCATGCCCGTCGCGAGCATCTTGTACAAACTCTACCTCGAATCTGGTCCTTTGATCAATACATTCGATCTCTGGAGCGCGTTTTACTCTATTGTAGGGGATGGAGAGAGCCGGGATGCAGGAGAGGGTGGAGTCGATAGGACCACGGCACAGGCGTTATTTTATAGGGGGTTGGCAGAGTTGAGGGCCTTGGGGTTCGTGAGGACTAGTAAGAAGAAGACGGATCATTTGGCGAAGTTGGCTTGGAAAGGATTGTAGGTGGGTTTTTGTTCGAATAAGTGTGTTTAGTATGTTTTTTTATTTGGATATCATGATATATTGAGGGAGTTGCGTGGTTTGTTTGATGAGTTCCTTTTTTTTTTTCGATTCATTTCTGATAGTAATATGGATGCTATGACATGGTATATAACAATACAGTGTACACGCCCCCTTCCACATACGAGCTCAAAGAAAAAAAAAACGTAAGTTAGGGTAGCAAAACGCAAAATAGCAAACTCTGGTATCTCCGCTCATCCCACCTTATCCACAAGCGCACTACAACGTAACCCACTTTCCCCCCTCCTCCTCATCATCATCAAAATAATCTCCCCCACTCCCACCCCCCTCATCCTCGTCATTGATCAATTCCCCGATTTCCACCGTCTCCTTCACTACCTTCCTCGCCTTGGCCTCTCCACACTTCAAATCTTCCATCACCAACCTCACGCCCAACTCCGGCACAAGCACACTCTGCACAAACGCACTGACCCCTCCACCGGCAATAAGCCGGTCATTACTCCCCACCTCCCTAATCCTATTAGCCATCTTCTTCATAATAGTTGCGAGCATAACATGTGCCCCTCTAGGACCGTAGTAGCCAGGTGTATGGCTTTGCCAGTCAGTATCCATCAACTTCCGCTTTCCCTTTCCGTTTCCAATGCTAGCTAAGTCTTGCCCCACAGCATCTCTATATGTCGAGGAGCGCTTCTGTTCCAGGATCTCAGTGAGTTGTGGGATATGTGCGTCGATGCGGCGGGGAAGATTGCGCCAATCGATATCTATAGCGGGGTATTTCTTATCTTTGCAGAATTCCTCGGCAGCGTAGCGTTTATGCTGGCGGCAGCGGTCGAGTTGGATACGCATATTATATGAGACCTTAACAGGATTCAGAAGGAGGAAGGAATCGGGGAAACGGTCGTTGCAGATAGGGCAGATGTTTGGGTCGGAGGTGAGGGAGAGGGTGGAGGGTTCGTCCAGGCCGTCATCGAGGACATGTGGAGTAGGTGAACTGGTGCCGGAGGTGAGTGTGGACTCGTCAGAGTCAGAAAGGTATTTTGATGATTTTGTTTTGCGTTTTTCTGTCGGTGGAGGGTTAATATCCTTGAGCAAAGAGTATGATGGCGGAAGAGGGGGCCTTACTGAAGGGGGAGATTGTAAGGTCGACCTGTACTACCGAGTCTGTAGCTTTCATAGTTTCATTGGCGAATTTGGGGTTCTCTAGGTGATCAGGGCCTTGAATTTTGCGGGTTAGTATCGAGGAGATGTAGTATGCGAGGAGATAGGATCTGAATTTACTCACTGGTGCCATATTCATCACAAGGGTTTTTGAACTCAACCTCGGGTAAGAAGTCTGCGCCCTTAATCTGCTTTGTGGGTTGGGGAGCTAGATATCACATACTTGAGTACAAAGTATTCCAGATGTTGACTCCAGATAAAACTTACCAGGCGTACTCAAGTTCACATAGGCTATCGGTTCGATAAATTCAGGCTCCAGGAACACCGGTTCTTCCTCATGTCAGTACATTGTGGTTCAATGACCTAATGGAGGCTCTCCACATGGCAACTACACACCTTCCTCCGTCCCTTTCCCCTTCGCTCTTGGTGGTGGATTAGACTCCGGATTTAATCCTGTGCAAGAATAAGCATCTCATCTATCCGGAGTAACCTCCACTATCCTCCATCCTTCCCCATTCCCAGCATAAACCATGGAACGAGACAAGGTAGAACATACGTCCGTTCAGAAACTTGTTCATTTCCCTCTTCTTTCCTTTTGCAGACTTATACGTGATTGGCGGATTATTCCGCTGAGCAGATGGATATGGTGTTCGCATAGCCCAGTCAAACAACTCATCTTCCTTCTCACAGTCCATATCATCCACAACCATAGGGTCAGCTTTACCGCTCCCTTTCTGACTGCCCTTGCTACATGTTGACTCCTCGCCCGTGCTCTTGTCCGAAGAGACCTCCTTTTCCTGATTCTTGCGCTTTTCATTCGCTTTTCGTTCTCTCCATTTTCCAAGTACGGAAACAGGTTCTTTTTCCACATCCTTTTCGACGTTCTTGCCATTCTCCACAGCAGCAGCAGCCGCTGACCTCGTAGTCCTTCTTAGATCCGCTGTATCTTTCGCTGGAGCCGCTTGATCTTTCGCTGGAGCCGCTTGATCTTTCGCCGGGATCTTACCCATTTGTTTTTTTGCTACTGTTGGTTTTCTAGCTGGCTTTTCTGTAGTGCTCACAACCTTAAAGCCAAGATCAGAATCGGAGTCTAATGATTCCATATCTGAAGCGAGATTCCTTAAAAACTCCTTCTCCCATCCCGCTGGCTCTATACTAGTCTTCTTCCCAGCCTTTCCGGCCGTCTCTCCATCCGTATCGGACCCTACGTGGTAGTAACCCTTCTCATCAACTTTCCCCTTCGTACGCTTCTTCACCGCTTTCGCCTTCTCTTCCACGACCGGCTTCATCGCTGCCGCACCCGTATTCCTCCCTGACCTCCTCTGAACAGCCACCTGAACAGCTCCCTTCCCCAACTTCCCCTTCTCTACCTTCCCCTTCTCTACCTTCCCCTTCTCTACCTTCCCCTTCTCTTCCTCCTCCTTCTCCTGACCCTTATTCCCCGTCTTCTCTGCCCCCAGCCCAACGCTTCCCTGCCTGCTCACCGTCATCGTAGTTGATGTTGTTGATTTTGCCGTCGGAGTCAGACTCCTTCTTGCTGCCCTCTTCGCCATATTCGCCTCGCTCCTCAGCCCATTTCCCAACCCCACGCCCCTCCTCACCCCATTCGCAACTCCCGGTGCATTATCCATACTTAGCTGATCCGGGCTCATATCCACCTCCGGTACTGGCGTGGACGTCTTTGATTTTGCTGGTGTAGGTATCGATTTGAGAAGCGGCTTCACTCTTGTATTCCTACTCAGGCCTGTGCGTATAGAAGGTTTGGCATGTGGCTCCATAAGTTCGCTATATAGATTTAATGGGAGTTGGGTAAAAAACTCTTTGCTATCGGTTCTTCAGCTGAATCGGCACGAAATTGTGCTTGTGATTGTGATTGTGATTGTGATTGTGATTGTAATTGTGATGTGGTTATTCAACTCCCGGAAGACGCGTTATCACACGCCGGGAATTTGTCACGCGGATCAATCAGGAAAAATGTAGGACAATCATATAAGAGAACTTCAATGGTTAATTGCACAAATGTCTCTTCATCATGTGTTCTGGCTGGCCGTCTTACTTGAAACCAAAATCAATTTGCTTACATCATTAGTACTTTTAATATACTCAAGGCTATGGCTAATATACAATCTCCGGGATATCACACCCTGTTTATCAACCCAAGTCACACATCCCAGAAACCTCCCGCTTTAATTGTCGTCTACCGCTTTCCCTTCTTTCCTTTTTTCCCTTTTCCCTCCAACGCCCCCATCTCCTGCTCATAAATCTCCGAAGCTGTCGCCTTCCTCTTCTTTTCATTCTTTGTCTTCACACTAACCGTCGTGACTTTCCCCTCCTTCTTCTCCACCAGCTTTTCCGCCTCCTCCCAATCCCCCGCGTCCGGAATCGCAAATTTCGACAAATCCATCGAATTGATCAACTCTTTCTGCTTCTCCCTAAGAGCAGCCATGACTTCCCTTCCACCTTCATCAAGATCCTCGGCTAAAGACTGCTCTAATGGTTTAAATCCATCTTCCTCTCCATTCTCAGTAGCTGTAATTATTCTCCGTTTCCCTGCATCTTCTGCAGGGAGAGTTGCGGCAATTGATTCAGAAAGGAGACTGTGGAAGTGGTTCGCAATCTTGCGGATGATCTTGATGAACATAGCGAGGACCTGCTGATTTGGTAGGTTAAGCTCCTTCTCAAGGTCATCGATGGACTTTCTTTGTAGGCCAATTGCCATGACGATAGCCTGCTGAACCGGAGATAGGGTGACCTCATCACGAAGAGCGCCAGAGAAGTATAGTTGAGCAATCAACGGGACCATGTCAACGATCACATGGTAGTCAAGCATGTTATTCGCGTACGACTCCAAACGCTTGAGGTCGAACGGCGACAGAAGTGCATCAAGCTGTGCTTTATCAAGGGCTTTGACGGGACCAGTAGAATCTAATTTCGCACCCATTTGCGCTGACTCCACAATCATCAACCCCAAAGTAGAAGGAAAGTCCCTGAAGCTATACGATAGTAGCTGCAGGAACCTTTTATGGAAATCCTTGGCAAAAGCACCAAGCCATGCATTCTCCTTACCCTCAATTGGACGGATCATTACACACGAATGCTCTCCACTTAGTTCAGTGGCTGTCTGTCGAAGGTACACGGGGGCAAAGCCCTCTCGTTTCCAGAACTTGTGAAGGTTGGCTGTGAGACCATATGACACACCGATATAATCTAATGCGTCTGGGCACTTCTCTGACATTCGTAGAAGGAGTGGTGGTAGAGTTTTCGGATCGCGGACCTTGATATTATCGGTCTGAAGAGTAGCAGACTCCAGTTCTGCGTCTGAAACACGAACCATGTTCTCATCTATGTACTTTGCGTTCTCATCAAGGGATGCAAACTTTCCTTCATAAAAGTCAACGAGGCATTGGAGAGCTCTCTTGCCGTAACCCATCTATCGATTGGTTAGTCATGTGGACTGAGATGTTCAAAAACTTGCGACTTACCCTCGTATAATCTGGGTTTGTAGCAATCCTCACCACCCTTGCTCCAGACAGGCCCGCAAATTCTTCATCCTGAAACTGTTGCGCGACAAGCCATGGAATCAAGTCACCTCCCTCCCTCTTGCCCCTACTCAGAGCATTCATCACACTTTGCCTGGAAATTTGCCCTTCCATTGCCACTTGTATAACCACAAGCGGGTCCGGAAGTTGCTTGTTGCCTTCCTCCGTTGGCGGTAGAAGCACAAAAAGTTGATGCGCGGGTGCGTCGGACATGAGTTGTAAATCATTTGGTGAGTTCTTGTAATGACTTGCGACATACAGTGCCATCATTTTCTGCAGGAACCGCTCCGAAACTGGGTGATACGAGAAAAGTGTGTCCCTATTTACCGCATACAGGTCACATTTCGCAGGGTCAGGTGTTCCATTGATTGCCACTCGGTTGCTTGGTAAAGTTACATCCAGACATAATAGCTTGTTGAGCCATGTCTCGACTGGATCACCTGGAGCATAACGAATTGGCTCAGACAGGACAGTCTCCCTCAATGCCCGTCCTCCATATGCTACACCCCCTGCCTTCGTAGCCTTTCCGGATCGGTCGGTGGTTTCTCCTTCCCTAGGCTTCATTACTCCGCTTGACTGCTCTCGCAGCTGTTGGATAAGTTTGAGAGAGAGTGATCGTCCAGTACCCTCATAGCCGTTGATTGTAGATGCCATAAACACCAAATAAGGGCCAAGCAGCTTCCTCACCAAAGGAAGAGGGATAGCCGCAGCCTCATCGACGACCACCAATTCTGCCTGTCCAAGAACATGAGCATCCTGAGGCTGGATATACTGAATCGTCTGTCGATGCTGCCTATGGATGTTCACCCTCACAATTGCCTTGTTGAACGCCGGGTTGGTCGATTGAATGATATCATAATCAAGGTGGTCGCTGTAATTTAAAGCATCAAATCCCTTAAATATAAACTCAAACAAAGTCTTCAAGTTCTCCGGGCTAGGCGAGGTGATAAAGATATTCGAATATCCATGTGCAACAGCCGCAGCAACTGCAATTCCCAACGCGGCAGATTTACCACGACCACGACCAGCCGTCAGGGTAACCGTACTTCGAAGTGTCTTCTCCGCTATAGCGTCAATAAATTCCATGGCGGCCTTTGCCTGGTCCACAGTCTTGGTGAGGTTGATCAATGATCCAATTGGTTGTGTATCCGCAAGACTCTCTTTTATTCCTGCCAACTGTACGTCACGTTTTGCCTTTTCGGAATCCTCGCTGCTATTAGGCGGTAGTTCTTTGATCGACTTTCCTCCGGATATTGGTAGTACGTTCAACTCGTCGTCAATGACCAAGCAGTTCGCGCAATCCGCAAGTGATAAAATAAATCGCTCATTGAACCTCGCAACAATGTCGTCGTGGGCTTCTGTTCGGTATCTCGAGTGGACATCCTAATCCCATTACTATAAACCACACACATAACCACACTCCATCTGCGCAGACTCACCATAGCCATGGTATACAACTGCTTTAGGCTCGCCATAGTCTTAAGGAGCAATATAACCAACCCTCCACCCTCGACTGTCTCAACTGTTCTAGCCAACAGATTTGGTGTTAAGGCCTCGAAATCTTGCAGGATACACATCCCGTATGTGTTTCCGAGAATCTTCTCCGTTTCCTTGTAGTATACATATCGGATGTTCGTCAAACTGATGAAAAGTTCAAATGGGTCCTCTGTGTTGGCCTCGCGGATCCCTCGCTTTACTTCTTTTTTTATCTTTGCCTCTCGCTTCTGTCGATGACTACTCCTCACCTCTGCATCAGCAGGCATCCAGAAGGAAACCTTACATGGCTTCTTACCTTGTAAACCCTAGCAGCTTATGCTTGTATGCCCACAGCACGCTCTTGCTCTGCTTTGTGTCGCAATTGCCTAGAATGTAGTGCAAATGGAGAATCACGTCCTTCCCTCGATCTCCCACGACCACAAAGAAGCTTCTTTTCTTCTCCTATCTCAGGGGCATGTGTTAGCGAGCCCATCTCTGCCCCTATCACCTGTTTTCGCCCCTTGACTATGCCCTCATGGAAGCGATTTCCAACAAACCTGTACACCATTTCGAATGAGCGCCGGAATCCGAGAGTCGCTGTTTCAGAACTAATTAGCACAGTGTTGTATGGTTTTTCAAGGCGTAAAATCTGCACAGTTAGGCATTTTCTCACATCTTCTTCTTAACCATCTTTCGCTCGAGTTATGCGTAAAGCTCTTGCGGCGGGCAACTTCTCGTAGTAATTTTTCGTAAGCTGCTGCTCGCTGGGACTGGGATATTTTCCAATGTTGTAAATCTTGGCAACTCTATGAGGAGGCGCAACCTTTATCAAGGGCTCTACAGTTACAACTTGCTAAACCGGACTGCATAAATCCCTAGAATCCCGTCCGGTTTAGACTAGCGTCTGGTATAACCCAATTTTGCGGGCGGGGCAACAAGAGCACCTCATTACACCGCAACACGAGCAGATCAAAGGAAAGAAGCATATTGGAAGGCACAGACATAATTCTATAGTTAATAAGTAAGATCTATAACGTTCTGACAGTGTAAGGAGGTCGCTAATAATATTATAGGATGGGTGTTAAGCGGGCATTCTCTCTGAGAGAAAAATATGATATCTGTCTGGAGCGGGAGAAACAAGTAAAGGCAGGGAAGAAGATGCGATTGGATGAATTCGGGGCAAAGGAATCCCAAAGTCTACACTAAGTGATATATTAGCTATGTCAGATGAGATTTTGAAGAATCCACCGGTGGATGGAGCACATAAGAAGAAGAAGAGAGCACCGGTCTGTCCAATATTTGAGGCATTGTTGGCAGAGTGGATTGAACGTGCTCATGCAGTTCGAGTTCCAATTATACAAACTCAAGCACGCTAACGTTCAAGCATCACTTAAGGACTTCTGGGTTCCAACTTCCTCTACCTCAAATACCCCCGTCCGGTTCTGCTAATTAATTTTCTATGTATATATTTTTTTATTCTTGAGATTCCTTGTCCGCTCTGGTTTACTATTTGTCCGGTTTAGCCAATAAAAATTTTGCGCTGTAGTTCCAAAACCGCTAAAGCCCATCCGTAATAGCAAGTTTTCCGGTTAAAGGCGTTCCAGTTTAGCAAGTTGTAACTGTATGCGTATGCTTATAGCTTGCGAGCTCATGCATAAGTAGCCACAACTGCACCAACCCTTTCGTGAAAGTACAACTGACAGGAAATCATTCAGTCTATTTGATATATAAAATCCGTTTATGCAAACTACCAATTTAGCCAGCCTTTCTCCATATCACCAATAAAAATAGCACAAACAGCGGAGAAGAGGGGCAAGAATGAGAAACCAACGAAGTGAAAAGAAATCAAAAATCCCAATAACCCAGAAGACAAGCGAATATTCAATGTCACCGCCCATCTATAACCTAAGGAACATTGGCATCAACGAATGGGAAAGAAACATCTAACCGGACTAACCGAACCCTTCAGTCCGTGCCCGGTGCTTTGATATGCCCATAGGATTCTGAAAATTTCATCGTAAGGAAGAGTATCCGGTGGTTACGCCATGGCTCACAAGGGAAAGGGCCTAGACCCACGTTTGTCTATTTCGTCTCCTCCTTTGCCTTGGCCTCTGCCTCTACCTTTACCTTGTCTTCCTTCTCATCGATATCTTGGTCATCTTTAACAACCTTCTCTTCTGCAGCCTGTCCACTTTGAGCAGCCTCTTGCTCAATCAATTCCTGTTGTTCTCTCAACACCTCCAATCGTTGTTTATTGGTTGCTGCACCTTCTGCCGCTGAGATATCGAGTTCCATTTCATGGTAGAGCTCCTCCGGAATGGAAGAAAGAACAGCCTGAAGCGCATCATAGTGAGAATCCATCTCGGCCTCTTTGCCCTGCGCGTACATGAACGCATTAGAAAGGACGAGTAGTGTGGATGCAACTCCATGCTTCAATCTAAGCTCAAGCCAGGTAGATAGATCCTCACGTAGACGAGCGGGAGAGACGCCATGAGAGCCTATGCTCATTAGTCAGTGCTCAAATTATCTCTCAAAGGTTCAAACCTGAGGAAACTTACGAATTCCACGGGATGCACACGCCATTTGTAGCTCAGGCACTGAGAGAGAATCAACACCTTCATACGAGATTGCACGGTCATCGCGTTTGATTTGGCGCATACGGTAACGGATGTTGTACCTCAGCATCGCGTCGGTGCCAAAGCTTGACAGGTTCATATATCTACACATACCGACGAGCTGTGGCCGTGAGAGGTTGTCAAGCGTAAGGTCGTCCTTGAAAATCTTGCACACTCGAATCAGCTCTTCACGGGAAGGAGATTCGCCAGTCGTTCGGATCTAGAATATGTCAGGTCACGTTATGAATGGAATTGCCCAACAGCAAAACTGACCTTCCGGAAAAATTCTGTAAATTCCTCCCTCTGTCGCGTGGCCTTGCTGATTGGTAACCCACCCTCTTGTAGGGTGGTTCTTAAAAAATCTGAAACATTTTTCCTAGTTTCCCGAAGTTTTAAGTTCTTCGCCTCCTTGGTTTTCTCACCTTCGTAGGTACTTGGGAGAAGATTCGGAAATAGTTTCAGAGCAAATGGGAGAAACAATTCGCCAGCTGGGACGATAATAAATACGGAGAAGGGAATCAATCGACCGAGATCCTTGACTGTCCTTTGGAGCTACATCGTACGGCGTTAGTTTCTAAGCATAAAACTATGAGACAGCAGCGTATACCTGGCGATGCTCTCTGCGGGTAAGCTCATATCCAGCAGCCATCTTCAGAGCCAGTTTCCAAGATATCTTGATCTCGGCCCCCAGCAATTTCGTACCATCCCAATAGTGAGCAGCCTCCTTTTTCACCTTCTGCCAAACTGTTAACTTCACCTCATCTTTCTTCTCCTTTACGCCCTTTCCCACTCCGGGAGATGGAGTAGCGGCTGTAGTTTCCTGTGGTAATGGAGAAGTGGTAACCATCGTGCGTGAGGATGTTTCGACTTTTGCACCAGAAGCTGCTATGGCTTCTTGGGGTGTAATGGGGTTCCTCTCGACAGGAATCGGTTTCTTTGCTTCGTTTACATTGAAACCGGGAGGTGGGATTGGAGCCCCTGGAGTTGGAGTAGATGTCTCCGTTGATAAATGTCTGCGCCCCTGGAAGAGGTCTGTCACAAATCGATCACTCGGAGTTTGTCGTAGTGCCCGGCTGTGGAGACAATGGATCTGTCGTGCTGCGTGAACTCCCAGTGCTGAACGGAATGCTGCCATAATTTCAACGCATTAGCGTAAATCCAAGAAGGGGAAGTTGAGGCAGACAAAGCATGTATGCACCTGGTTGAAGAACAAGCAGTCGGTGGGTTGCAGCCAATCTGAGGGCAATGGTCGAATTCATGATTCTGCAAAGGTGAAGAATGGGTGAACGAGAGTGTGTAAGGGCTGAAGGGGGGTGATGTCCGTGTGTATGGGCGGTTCAGAGTCAATTATCACTCAAACACAATGCAGTTGAAGATACGCCGTGATGGGCCCAGCACTTAAAGAAATGAACAGGAATACGTGACTCTGAGATTGCTTCCGAATTACTGAGGACCGGCAAGGGGCGGGGGATTTTGGGAGGTTGGGGTCTGGGGCTGAGGGGTTTGGCTGTTTTCGCTCGTAAACGGGCGAATGTTGCAGGTACGTCTTCTACATGCTCAAGTTTCTGGAGCAACTTCAACGCCAAGTCCTATGAGACTAGCGTGGGAGTAGGGAAGTGCTGGCAGCGCATGCAACGCCGGGCCTTCGGCCCAGCCCTTATGCTTCCGCACAGTGAGGCTGATACCGGAATTTGCATTACTGGATTCGAGCTTTATGCAGGTCGACTGCCGTTTTAGGCAATATCCCAATGGCTGCGGGCATGCAGCGTCCAGACACTTTGTCTCCATCACCGACAAGCTCCTGTTCCTCTTCATTACGTCCCACATTCTAGCACCTTTATCCACAGCTACAAAACGGTATACGTTACCTTTTCTTTACATCTTGCAGGCTTTCTACATTCTCTAGCGGATATATATTTTACCGGAGCAAGCTGCCGATTCAATCCAAAGACCTCTCGTTCTCACTAGACACATAGACTTACTGTGGGAGTTTCATAAACCTTGCAAGCCGTTTTCTACGGACAGCTGGACCTTGCCTCTAGTCTCGAGAGATGCCTCGATTGTGGAAAGGTAACAATACCCCGTGCTATAATATAACTCATGTGCCCTTATTCAATGGCACTTTAATGTGGGTACATGAGCGGGTGAAGAGGCTTGGGTCTAGATTTTTGGTGAATATGACACATTTACTAACGTGAATATTAAAATCACTTTCAGACACTCACCCAAGATGGTTCTCCATATCAGAAAATATTGTCAAAAGAGAAGAACGGAAAGCAAACCATCAACGCGGAAAGTCTCGGCTTTTGAAGCTACAAACAGAAAAGGAGGCAGTATCCTCAAACGAGAGACCAATGAGTCTCAGGGGAGGCAGTCGAAGAGATGATATTCCTTTTGAAGATCGTGATCATCCAACAACCCAATACATTGAAACCCTTGTGGACAAGCTTGGCAACCCCATACACATACCTCCACCGACTAATCAGTCCACTGCATCGCAACCTGCTCCTGCCGCTGGTTCTGGTGCACCAGTTACTTCCGTACCGAGTCCGCCCGCACAAAATGTTCAAAGAGATGATAGAGGAGCACGGGAAACTCGGGGAAGTAACTTCGGTAGCATCTTCAATAATCCTACTAGAGCGGGAAGTGAGTCATCCAGAGGACATATTCCTCCTCTCGATATACCAGGTGATGAAGCCTTGTCGAACCCTGTTCAACCCAGACTCAGTGAATCGGGTGGGGGGGATAATGAGGAAGATGAATATGAAATGGCAGAGAATCCAGGAGGGGCGGGGCATCTACTCAAGTCAAAGGCAGTGGAGCCCACTGTTCGGGGCGTGGACGACTCCAATGTTAACGATCAAGATGACGAAATCACAGAAGCTCCTCCTTTAGAGCCTGAAGAGAACCCCCCATTACCTCCTCCAGCACCTACAGGGCCTCAATCCGGCGGAACTGGAGCAAACAATACACAAGACCAAGGGCAGGGAGATATACCAAGCACTGCAGGGAATGCCGCTGGAGGAAATGTTACCGGAGGAAACAATGCTGGTGGAAATAACTCTGGTGGAAACAACGCCCAAAAGTCGACATGGTGGGCTCGTCATAAAGCTCGCCGAGAAGCTCGACGGCAGTTTCGTGCTAATGCAACACCGGCCAATAATCATAGTACTCCGCTTTCTCGATGCTGGGAAGGTTGCTTTTGCACGCCTTTGTGTTGGTGCGTTGGGCTACTTTGCGGCCCCATCCAATGGCTAGCGCATAATTGGTGTTCACCGGTGTAGGTGACTATCCATTCCCTTTCCTTTATCGCACTTGCTGACCCTATTATGTATTGGTAGATGGTGGAGAGTCAAGTGCCCAGGCTGCGCTTGCTGCTGTTAATACTTAGTTGCCAATTTCCAATGGCTTCCAAAAGATGTGAGGAGACGATCGGGAGTAGCTTAGACGAGTGGGATGAGCATGGTATATATGGTTACGGGTGAAGCCTTTTCTGTTGGTGCATTCCGGACTCCGGTGTTAGGTGTGATCAAAGGCGCTTAAGAGTTCGAGGGCATTGAGCCGCGGCTGCTAGGAGTTTGGATAAATCTACCAACCGAATTGTTGTGACGGTTTTTTCTTGTGGCGCATTGAGATTTTGTATTTTTAGTTACCCTGAACTGTGGTTATGCTTGTAATGTATTCATGTGTCAGTACGTGCAGCTTATAATTAATAGTCATCCAGTATATGGATGATGTACGTACGCCTACCTATGTACATAAGTATTGTGAGTAGTAGAGACTTGGCATTCAAACGGAAAAAGTTTCTGTAGTCTTGTGAATCAGAATTCGAAGGTAAGCATAAAAATGACTTACAATGTGTACCACTCAGTATATCCAAATTATTTTGATCTCCATCCAATCAGACCAAACTCTCACCGCTTGAACAGAGAGACATTCAATCCACCGCAAGTTACAAGAACGTGAGGGAGGAGTACAGAATATTAGAACAGGTTCTATATAAAGCGTGCCAGTTGTAGTCTCAGAACAGCGTGCCAAATGTGAAGCTAGGAGCAGTGTTAGCAAGTATTGTGACCACGTCACGTCTACGTGGTGTGTACGGCCAGAGATCAGCTCTCACGAGGGTCTGGGCACGAAACTAGCATAAACAATGTGAGTCTGCTGATACTCGAGGTATACCGGCAGCGAAACACAATCCCCTCTTGACAGCTTCAGCTTATCCGCGCCCGTTCCGTTAATAGCGCCATTTAGATAAAAACACACTATTTCCGGGGATGGATCGCCTTTGGGCGTAGGCGCTCTTGCGAGATTTCCTCGGCTTGGGAAAGGATGGGGGGGGCACAGAGGCGGGGTGTGAAGATTTGGGGGGAAACGAGCGTTTTTCGGAGACGTGATTGAGGCAATGCCGCTGGTGAAGTAGATACTAGGCTGGCAGAAGGCGAGATGCTCGGAGGCGATGTATAGGGTTTGGTCCTCTATTTTTGCTGATTCTTCAATGAAGACTTTTTCTGAATGTGATTTTATCTTTACAATTCACATCCCCCCCCCAAATGCATTATTACCAAAGCCCCTGCCTATTGCACGTACAAGATCGCCCAGGGCAACCCAAACACTACATAGTCTCGGCCCCAAACACCCCCCATAGCAACCCTACAAACCCGCGCGCGACCACAACTCATCGTTCCCTTTCCAAGACTCTCGACCACAAGGGCTTTGCGCATGTCTGCCATATACCCCTTCATATAAGCTGCCACAAACGCTATATCCAGCAGTAGGGTCAAATTCTCTGCCAACAAGACCAGGGACAAGCTTGCGCTCTATATCCATTGGGAAGGCTCTCTATGATTCATCTTGCTCTAGGAAAATAGGCGATGACTGGGCCCTGGAGCTTTCCTCCATAAGCTCAGTCTCCCCCAAGAGTCTCGAAACTACTTGGATGCGCAGCGGCTGTTCCGAGATCACGGTTAACATTACTGGGTATACGTATTATTTTATTGGAAGGGCAAACGGTTGGAACAAAACGAGACTAAGAACTTGGTTGCCTAAACTGGAAAACTCTACACTACCGCATGCGGTTAGTTTCAGGCCAGTGTCATAGTTACCCTGAGCCAATACAAAATTATTCTCATCAGCCCAAAGATAGCACTCCACGGTCTATGACGATTCAGATTCAGGGGTGACTCCCTCCCTACAATAGCCCTAACATAAGCGAGCCTCGTGTAATCATCCCACGATCCCGGAATGATCAGGTTATCCAATTAATACGTATTGCAATTTTTCCAAGCCATAACGGATTTCCGCTCATATAGTAATTCGTTAAAAAACAAGTTTGTTTTTAAAATCACAGAAATTTAGGAAAGAGAAATGCCGTAAAGTTAGGTATATATGAGAAAGGTATCGCGAAACATAATGCTTACGGCCCTGAGCATCATCCCCACACAGAGAAAACTACACCTTCTCTACATCCTCCACAGCTCCCTTCTCCACATCCTTATCCCTAGCATCCTCTTGACTTTTCTTCTCCTCTACCACCTTCTTCTTGTGCTTCGTCGGCTGGTGACTCTTCACCGTAGTCTGCAATTCATGTCTCCCAATAAACGCACTCGCAATCCCACTCAGTACCGCTGCCACGAAAAAGAACCACCACATCCCCTTCATACCCTGCGCATACGCATCTCGAATCGCCACCCCCTCAAATCTAGGTAAGTCCTTAATCCTAGGAACATTTGCCGATGCACCACCGTGGGAGAGCAAGGCTATTGCTCCCTCGCTTACCCCTTTTGTGCGTAGCACGGGGATTTGCTGATCCATGATATTCGTGAAGACCACAAGGCCTAGTGAAATGCCCATTGATGTAGCAAGGTTCCGTAGGAACATATATGTAGAAGTAGCAGTAGCAACATCCTTCTGGCTAATCACACTATGAATGGCAATAAGCGGGCCTTGAAATAGAGGCCCACATCCAGCTCCAGCAATGATCTGATACATGGCGATTTTGCCCCAATTCGATGTTCGGTTAAGGTCCACAAATAGCCCTACACCGAGAACCATTAAGAAACACCCAGCCCAGGTTGGCTCTAGGTAGGAGCCGGTTTTGGAGATGATATGTCCATTAGCGCCGGCGGTTATGGAGAGGACGAGGACGAAGGGGAAGAAGGCGATACCGGACATGAGAACTGTGTAGCCCCGGACAGCTTGGAAGAAGAGTGGAAGGAAGTAGCAGCCACCAATGAAGACAAAACCATGGAATATACAGGTCTATGTGGGGATCTGTCAGCTTCATATCCAGAAGATAGACTAGGGTTTTTGGCTGCGGCAAGAACAACGTACAATGTAACTTGCAATATTCGTCCTGTTAGTGAATAGTCTTAATGGCATAATCGGGAGTCTTGCAAACTTCCATTCAACAAAGATAAAGGCGGCCATGATTATCAACCCGAAAATAAGGAAGCATAAGACGATTGTAGAGTCCCAAGGATAAGAAATCCCACCAAACTCCATTCCGAGGAGGAAGAGTACCGTTCCACCAATAACCAATGCAGAACCTTTTCACACACGTCAGCTTATCATATGAATCAACAATCGGGTAACTCTGAGGCCTGCGCGTGGAGCCGGCTGGAAAGCGGTATCTTGATTATCGGAGCGCCGGAATCGAGGTGCAAACTTACCAACCCAATCCACACGCTTGAGGCCCTCCAACAGTGAGATAGTGGGCGTCTCAAGGTGTAAAGTGATAAAAAGTGTTGTCATAGCAATGGCAGAGATGGGGACGTTGATCCAAAAGCATAGCCTCCATGTCACGTATTGCGTGAAGACACCGCCTATCAAAACAAGTCAGTATGCATTTCAAAGGAATATTTCGAGGTTAGCTCGCCTAAAATGGGACCGATAGCACTCGCAAATGCCCATGTAAATCCCACAAAGGCGAAGTAGAGACCTCGTTCTCTCACTGGTACCAAATCCGAAATGGTAACATTAACAAGTCCCACCAATCCTCCAGAACCCATGCCTTGAATTGCTCTACCAACAATCATCATTGTAATCCCCTGCGATGCTGCACAGAGGATACTTCCGACTAAGAAGATGCCCGCGGCAATCATTAGTACTGACTTTCGTCCAAATATGTCACTGAATTTGCCCCATGATGGAAGAAACGCAGCAGAGGGTAACATATAACTAGTTTTGTGTCAGTTAAGTCCTGTAGCGCAAGGGAGATATATATATGCATATAATAGGTACCGCCAGGATGAACAAGCGATCTCAGGGTAACGTACGCAGTTCCAATCCAAATATATCCAGACTTCGAGTGGAATTGTTCTGCTATTACGGGAATTGATGTTGTAACCTATCATCCGCCCCACATTAGCCCATAACTTATAAAAAACCATATACTCAAATAGCTGAAGGTTCTCACAATTGTCTGGTCCATTGCAGCCATCAACACGCACATCTACACCCAAAGTTAACAAACTCCCTTCCCACTTCAACCTTTTGGCTCGTAATTCCGCCAAGGGTATGTTCCACATACACACAATGCCGACACAATGATAGTCTTCTTGCTCTTACTCAACACATGCCCTGCACTCTCCACCCTTTCAATTCCAGTCATCCCTCCTATACCAGCAACAGCAACAGCACCTTCTCCTTCCCTCGCAACTCCCTCTTTCTCCCCATCAACCTGGCCACTTTCTGTCCGAGTAGAGGTTCTGGACAACAATAACCTCTCCCCAGATGGTGCAGGGTGGCCATGTTCTTCTGCTTTCCTAACCACCTCAACATCCGGTATGACCATTGCTGAGTAAGTATCCGAGTTGTCGGCATCTGGGTCACGAGCTGCTGAAGCAGTGGTGGCTCCTCTTTCCCCCTCGAACATTTTATTCGTTTGATTGTTCGTCAATGTGGAATTCAAAAAAGCGAGACGTGATGTTTATATGCTGGTGGGTACCCTAGGTAGTCTGCTGCAAGTAGTTTCTTTTACCAGTCGCTTAAGTAAGTAAACCTTCGTTCGGCTTCTCTCGGCTGACAGCAAGATAGATAAAGACCGAGACCCGAGCTTAGATATCAACTGAGATGCCAAACCACCTTGAAGGGAAAAATAAGTGAACCGTTACTCATGGGGCCTTACACAGAGGTAGGCAGACTGAGTTCTAAACTCCATCCTTGGGGCCGTATTTTTGCCCGGCCATTGGGCTCCGCAAACCCTGGGCTAGTGCAAGCCAGACTACGCAAACTGCCTGCAATCTAGCACGGCATTGAGCAAGCAGTGGGCAAGCAGCCACCGCAGCCACCGCAGCCACCACGGGGCATTTAGAGATCCCACCCTCTGCCTATTCCTAGGGGTCATGCAACCAGACTAGCTATCCCCACCTGTTTGGTGCCGGTTTCGCGTTAGCGAATGTCTACATCCTATACTGCCTATGGGCGCGGCCAAGCCGGAGTCGTGCCACAGCTACAGCTGTCCCAGCACTGTTTGCACGAGGTTCTTGCAATACCGGTAGATCTTGTGATGGCTTATGGAGGTGGAAAGGCTACTGGGTCACACACCCCGGAGCACCCGAGACCACGACTCAGTCCAGACTTTCCCCTCCACCCCACCTCCATATTGGAGAAGTGCTACAGCCGATGCCGCATAGTACTTATAGGGCTTCGTGATCGTAACATGTGGTAGTTCTTCATATTTCATGACAGCACGCCCAGCAGTGGACTTGGCATAGGGGACTTCGGCGTGGGGGCGATGCAGATCATTGAGCCCTGAGCTGCGCACCCGCAGCCACGCCGCGAACCTTAGATAAACCAGACTACCGGTACCACCCAAAGCTTAGTAAGCGCCTGGGATCTATAAACTTTGCAATTGAACGACGCAATTGGTTATATGATTGGGGATCTACGGTCTGAACGTTACAAGTATCGTCCAATGTTATGGTCAAGTTTGAGCGATCTAGATCCCAAACCCTGGCCGAAATGCACAAATTTCGTTGTTAGATTGCAGATAGCGATCTTGAACACCGCTAGACTATAGGGGTATTCAAAGTTAATTTTTAAGCCGAAAATCTTGTACGATTTTTACGCCCGAATAAACGGTCAAGCTTTGAATACCCTATCAAAAATCCCGAATAAATTGGTAGCACAAATGGGTAGATTGAATCGTTTTCGCCACGTAACTGGGGGTGGCTTTTTGCGACCAGAGTCCCAAGACGCTATACCACGTTCGGCTAGAGTAAGTGCTAGCGGGGTTTTGGTGAAATCTTGGCACTGCCATCATGAAGGTGATCTAGCGCTAAAGCCCATTGAACCCCCGGCAACGAGTTCAACCCCTTCAGCATACCATCCAACTTGAATTAAAAAGTGAGTTAAGCCTCCGAAGGAAGTAAAGGCGGGTGCTAATGGTACTCGGATAGCATGGGTCGAAGAAAGGGGGGTACCCAGTTAGAACTACAGACACAAATACAAACGTTCACCTCCGAGCCCCAGACACACCAGCAGATACAGCCACAGATGCAGACACAGACGTCCACACAGGTGGAGGGTCAACCAGCTCGTAGGGGTAGAAGAGCTCAGAATCAGAAGTCACAGGGTACGGGGGAGGAGGTCATGGAGAGCGGAAGTATTAAATGGGATAGGGACTATGGGAAGTTGCTTGCCTACAAGCTGAAGGACAAATACAAGATGAAATACCTTTGCGAGACTAGGATTGCAGTAGCCAAGCAGTAGACTATTGACTTAGGGATTGGTCATCTTGATCCCAAAGGGATTAAGACCAAGGCGGTGGCAGGGGTGATGTTGAAGAAGTATATAGAAGTTAGGGATCATTTCTTGAACACTGGTGCTGGGGACATCATTGAGACCGCCGAGGTTGACGGGGTTCCCGTCCAGGTCAAAGTCACGAGACCCCCAGGGATTTTGTGGGCCTTGGCGTGGAGTGAATAAATTTCCCAAAGTTTTCCGTTTATTCGGGCTTATTCGGTCGTATATACGGTTTTTCCATGGATAAATGGTTGTGTGGCGATTTTCGGAAAAACGAAAATCGAGTGATTTTTCGGATGCCAAGATATACGAAATATACGGCGTATAAAATTAACTTTGAATACCCCTTATGGATACTGATTGTCGAAGAAAATGTATGTACAGCAAATATATTAAGGATTAGTTAGCTATGTCCTAGTAATTTAATAGGGGTATTCAATCTTAGGTTGTACGCTTTTTTTCCGACGTAATTCCTGTTTTCGTATAAAGGCACTTATACGCTCCCAAAGTCTGACAACCCCCCTGAGGTTTTCGTATAAGTGGGGCGTATAAGGCACCGTAATCTCCACTGTAGAAAAAATGGTTTGTACGGTTTTAGCGTGCCAAGGCCGGGTAAAATGCTGGAGGTTAAGCTTCTTTAGGAACCATTCGATGATCACCCGCTTTTCGCTAACCTGTGGCATGTTGTGTGTTGTGCTGAGGTTATTTTCGGAATGACCTCACTGCGTTCGTAAGGACCCCCTTGGCAGTAGGGTCTTGGCATGAGACTAACAAACACTTTACTTAGCCCTCGCAGCGGCTCAGCTGACTCAGAGCTTCTCACATGATGAGCCCCTTCCATTTTCTAGCGTCCTGATAAGCGCTATACGAACGTATAAGCCCCTCCCAGTTTATAGGGATGTACGGCGTATAAAGGCATTTATAGTAGGCCTTTCGGCGTATAAATGGTTCTATGGAGATCGGTACTTTATACGTTTTCGCAAATTTATACGGCGTATTTCGGGACCCGTATAAACCCAAAATTACGGCCGTACAACCTAAGATTGAATACCCCTAATATGCGTGTCACCAAAAACTCAGTCTCAGAAGTACATCAAAAGCGGCACAACTTCAAAACCCCGCAACTACCGTAAATAATAGTGAATTATTGTCGCGAAGGGTCAGGACTGATTATTTCGATGTCGGAGAAAACAATTCTGTAATTTAATTTAGGTAGGCACACTAGAAGAGGGCTTACTAGATATTTACCCTAATGTATAGTCCAGACTAGCTATTGAAATGTAGCCTACTTCATTCATATGCAACTAAGGAGCAATCATTGAATTCCGTAACATCTGAGCAGAGTTATTAGGGGTATTCAAAGTTAAGTTGTACGCTTTTTTTCCGACGTAATTTTCAAATTCGTACAAGGGCACTTATACGCTCCCAACTTTGAATACCCCCCTAAGTTTTTCGTACAAATGGGGCGTATTTCCGACCGTAATCGCCATATAAACTGGGAGGGTTTGTACGGCCTTAGCGTGCCAAGCTTCGGGTGAATTGCAGGATAGCGTGCCAGATAGTGTGCCAAGGTTCGAGGTAGAAATGCAACCTGACGTAGGTCCCGTGTCATTCCTTACTCATCTCCACCTCCATCGTCACATGATAAGATCACATGAGCATCTGAGCTAACCGCAAAATCCTGCTGTTATCTAGCGCTTGGTGGCGTTCAACTAGCGTGCAGCCGGTCCTGATATACGTGCAGCGTATAAGCCCCTCCAATTTGTATGGGCTGTACGGCGTATAAAGGCACTTACTCTACGGTTTTTTTCGTACAAATGGTTCTATGGAGATCGGTAGTTTATACGTTTTCGCAAATTTATACGGCGTATTTGGAGACCCGTACAAATCCAAAATTACGGCCGTACAACTTAACTTTGAATACCCCTATTATTATTTTTTTTTATTTTTTAATTCAATACTCGCGAGGTTCCGGTGGGCAAGCCCTGAGCTCCTGGCTATCTGAGCAGAGTAATACACACTGCGGCAATAATTTGCCAATAGTTGCCAAGAGAAAGATTATAGTGCCTCTTGTCTTTAATCTGCCGAGACACTCATATGAGCGGGCAATTGCTGGTTGCTTCACCATCTTGGAAGATTGTGAAAAGCCGAGAGTGAGCAGAGGGGATGTGTGAGAAATAGATCAGTGGTTGTTCCACAATGACAAATTGATTACCCGGAAGCCACCTAAGATTAAGCATGCATTGCTAGAGGACGCATTAGAGATGGAATGGGAGTTATTTACGCAGTTGCCAACCTAATTCCTAGATGTCAGTTGAAGAACGGAATCCTGTCGATCTCCCGTTCGCGCGGAAGCCTTGCGCGGCTTAACTGGATGCACAACACGCCAAGTAGGTTAGCGGTTTCGAAAACTTAAAAACGGCTGTGCCTGTAACAACGCCTGACACAGTACTTAGTTTGGTACCTCAGCGGCCGCACCACCATCCCCTCCCCGCAGCAATGCCGGCCTCCGAGGAGAGCCTCCAATCCGTACGTGCCGCCTCTATTACTACATCCCCCCAGCCTCTAAGCCGTTACCCTGATTATCCGATCTAACCTTCAAGCCCCTCGTACAGGAGCTTCAAACCCTCCAGCTTGTCCGCGCGACCTTCGAGTCAGTCAGGCAGCTTGTGGATGCGATACATACCGATGTAGCGACTATGACCGGGAACTGCGAGGCGTTGAGTGGTATGTCCGCAGCCCCCACATAGTATTTCAGATTGTCGTACTCTGTACAATGCTAATCCATGGCCTGGTTGTATATGCTAGATATCACGAAACGCTGGGATGAGGCTGTAACCCTCCCTGGGGTGGAGGAGGGGAAAACGGCTAAGAAAACGGCATTTGGAAGAACGTAACCGGGATAATGGTCGATGTGAATTGATTTGTTTTCTTTGTAATTTGCTAATATATATCTACCAAGTCGAAGTGTTGCAACCATACCTCGTTTTATTTTATTTCATTTCAGCCCCTCCCTCCATCTTTCTCATCCCTCCCCCTTCACCATACAACCCATTTCTGAGACCCAAATGTATCACCAAATTAGCCCCACCTCTAGCGTCCTTCGCTTCGTGTTGGGCGGGTTTGTGGATGTGGTCTGAGCAAAGGAGGTAAATAGACGGGGAGATTATGGAGAGGGGGTTAGGTCAAGGAGCGTGAAGGGAACGGAAGAGGGACATTTCGAGGAGGGATGATTGTTTGTTGTAGAAGGGACTCGGGAGGAATTTTGTCAATAGTGGTGACACCAACACCACTCAATACTACAATCCATATGTCCACAGTCCACAATTGATTACCCGATTTTACCCGATATAAACATACTCGCAGAAAAAAGACGATTAAAGCTTCTACATTGCACATCAAAGTTACCCCCAACTCGCCACTCCCTCAAATACCCAGGTCATAAAGCCAATCCAGAGACTATTTCCACTATATTCACCTAGATATCACATACAAGCTCTCTCATTACCAAACATACTAAACACAGTCCGACCTGCACCCCGCCCTTTCGATTTTATGGAGGGGAGAATTGAAGCTAAATGTCCAGTATACAAATACATTATACATCCATAAACTCCAGCAAGCTCAACAAAATACAAGCAAGTCTATATATGCACCAAAACTGTCATTAGAGGGATTTCGCAACTAGATTTATGGCTGATATTAATGTTAAGTTTCCATGGTAACCCGACAACTTCCGAGGTTACCATAGCAACCATTTGTTAGTAAATAAAAATAGCCGCACACTTATGGTTATGTACCATCAATACCTACCCCTCTTGCACTTGCTCCCTCTCTTTGAATAATTGTCGGAACACATTCATACTTTCCGTATGGCTCCTCCAAATCAAGCTCCTCTTCAAGCTTCAGAGTGCGAGTTATCTCCTAGCTTAGATCAAACACAAAATGCACATATACAACCTCCTATTTTGAGTGTAATCTCAAGCAACAGAACACCAACTCCAAGATCAACCCCGAGTGGTTCAACACCAATGCCGAGTGGTAGAATAGGTAGTAGAGTAAGGCTTATAGAAGAAGAAAATGTCAAGCTTATTCGTCTATGTATTTTGCATCAACATCATTAAAGATGACCGACTGCCATGCATGTTCTACTCTTTCCAAATAATGTGATATCATCCTTTAAGTGCTTATTACTAAACAGTCTAGATAGTAACATGCATAAAGCTTCCTCTTGTGATGCTTTCCGCCGATTGCGATAGGTGATCTGGTCAAGGCAGAGATATGGAAGTAGCTGTTGCATGTCGGTCTTTGTGAATCGAAAGAATTCAAGGCACTCGATCTCTGAAAACTGATTGACTGCAGCAGC
Organism: Tirmania nivea; assembly: GCA_015179035.1. NCBI lineage: Eukaryota > Fungi > Ascomycota > Pezizomycetes > Pezizales > Pezizaceae > Tirmania > Tirmania nivea. The sequence goes on from WHUY01000015.1 coordinate 668,995, forward strand.
CTCTGGGGGTGACAATGGCGGTCGATAACGCGGATTTTGCACGAGTGCCATAGCTACATTCTGACTTTCATTTACAGTCGCTATAGCTAATGTTGCCGCCGCCGCCGCCGCTGCTGCTACTGCCATGATGTCCCTTGCGTTGTTGATGTGTAGTTGATCGCACTTTACATTAACTTATTAACATCAGATCTTGCGAAACCTCTTTTTTTTTTTTCTGCTAACTTTGGCCTATTTCTGCTTAGTAATTGTAGCCATAACAATAACAAGAAAAGTTTGCGAAATCCCTCTAATGTCGGTAGGATACATTACGTTTGCTGTATGGGGACAACCCTATTTTTTTTTTTTTAAGTTTTGGTTGTCAAAAAAAAAAAAACTCTCGAACGGATGACATAGAGCGTCACCAATTCCTCACCACGCTAATAATATATCACCGCAGGCAATGAGAGGCTCTAATCTAAAGCTTATAGTTCTATAGGTACAGCGCTAGCTTCCCAAGTTCTCTTGGATTATTAGCAAAATTACCCTGACAGCAGCCTAGCGGTCTACGTAAACAAATGCCCCGCCTGATCGCATAAACCGCAGAATCTGATTAAAGGGTTCCTATTTTTGGGGGAGTAAAGGGTAGAGACTAGCAGCAGTGGACTAACTTAGAATCAAATAAATGGTTTTACACTTACAATAGTTCCCATCAGACTATGCCCTAGAAACCGTCAACTTAATTTTTATTTTTTCCGCTAAAAGCTGATTAAAAGAACGTTGCTTCTTTGAGGGTAACAAATTCACCCTTTGCCTCCGAGAAGCAATTTCAAGATAAAATTATATTCACCCCAAAACCAATCAACCACCAAGTTCCTAATCCAAATGCTACTAATGCGCTCACATCTTACACTCCTAATACTAGTATCTGTCCAAGTCTATCTCCGTTCCTATAATTTCCTACCAAATCCCATATGTACAGTTATCCCTGCCCTACCCACCAATCTTACCCTGAAACCCTCAACAATAACCTTCCATAAGTTCGACAACTTCAACAAAACATCCCCTGAACATCTGTACAAACTTCCCTCAGTCATAAATCTCTATTAGTGAACCCGTCTCGATTATAAACGACTATTGGCTATCCGCCATCACTCATTAAAGTAAACTAAGCATAGAGGGAATATATACATCATGGCCCGTCGCGGCCGTAACCCATACCTGTGCCCCACCCCTATACCCATACCATACTCAACCAATACTTGCCAACGCTGTTGAATCCCTTAGAAGCAATAGCCTAATAGCTCAACAGCTCCACCGCAGTTCACTCGCTCCCGCATAAACGCCAAAGCCCCCAAAAGCCACAAGAGAATATAACTGTCAAAATTTGCTCACCGCACCATAGCCCACTTCAACGACTCCTTCAAGTTGCCCTCCACCCACGCCCACCACTACCGCGCTACCCCCCTGGTCTAGTCCCTAACCAAACCTTCTCTTAATCTCCCCCTCCAGCAGCGGCGTAATCTCATCACTCGTCTCCCCCTTCACCGTCCACAGCACCCCAGCCTTATCGTAATGCTCCAATAGCGGCTCCGTCTCTCTCCTATATGCCTCTAACCTCTTCTTGAATGTCTCTGGGCAATCGTCGGGTCTACGTGTGAGTGGCTCACCTGTGATGTCGTCGATCCCGGAGACTTTGGGGGGGTTCCAGGTGAGATTGTAAATGCGGCCGGATGGGGTATGCTATACGCTGGTTAGCTAGGAGCTGATGATTTGCGATGGGTGGATGGGGATGGGGATGGGGATGGGAGCTTACGACAAGGCGATTCGATATCCTCTCGATAATGGCTTCTGGTGGAACATCGATGTTGACGACAAAGTTCACGGAGACCTCCTCATCGAGTTTTTTTGCTTGCCCTTGCGTTCGAGGGAATCCATCAAGGAGGAAGCTAGCAGAGGGGAGGTCTGAGGAGTTCGATGGGGATGAGACAGAGGAGAAGGAGGCGGAGATGAGTCCTGCAGCGTGGGTGGGCTTGGACTCGAGGTACCCACGGCGAGAAAGCTCCCCGACAATAAGCTTGACCATAAGGGAGTCGTGGACTAGGCCACCCATTTCCATGATAGATTCGGCTTCGAGACCTACATCAGTGCAGAGAAATTAGCCACAAGTACTACTAGAGGTGTCCATCATTATCATCCTTCTCAGACTGGAGCTTTGGGAGATGGAATTTTGAGATGTGTGTTTGAAAGGTTTTACCTATAGGAGTTCCCGCGCGTACATTTTGCCTGAGCAGGTCCCCCGAGGAGAGAGCCGTGAGCTGCGGATAGCGGTTAAGGATTCGAGTGGTTTGGGTGCCCTTTCCACAGCCGGGGGGGCCGACGAGGATTACACGGGCAGCTCTGCGGAGCCTTGCGGCGGCTGTCGTGGGGATGAGCATTGGTATCGTGGGCCTGCAAGACGCAGAGTGTGGAAAGAGTGAATGGGTGGTATATATGGGCGAGACGGCTAACGAGAGCGGGGCTGTCTACGGTGGGGAGTTGGATCCGGCTGGATGGGAAGGAGTGGCAAGTATGTAGGTGTAAGTACTTGGGTATGAATTGTACCGGGTCTCTGCCTATATAGGTGGGTCAATGGTCGACAGTTTTCGCTCGCTTGCTCGCTCGATTCGAGTCAACGTATGCTGCTCGGCTTTGCTGCTCGCACTCGCGTCCTCGTAGGGCCCGGTCTTATGAGTAAATCCTCAGGGCCGCGTGTGGCGTTAGGGAGCACCTGTTATACCGGCCGGACAGCCGCAGAAACAAACCAATCTGGCGGGGGAAACACAATGGCAGAAGGTGGCGGGGCAGCAGGGAGTTTTCAAAAAGTTTGGAGAATCACACCTGGCATCCCGGCTATTTTCGCTTATCCTGGCAGCATGCGGGATATATCGGGACCAGCTGCCCCTGTACCTACAATAAAGTTCTGCACTTTATCATGGCGAGGCATTAATGTTATTGCGAGGTGTTGATGATCATAGGCACTGTAAGAAGTACCTACATATGTTCTCTACAGTGCATAAAGTAGTCCGTAGCCCACATGAAGATGGCACCTCGAAACAGTATGTATTCTCCAGAATGAATGGGCGACCATGTCCAAGCATCTGCCCACGAGCCTTTTTATTGTTTCCCAGCAGAGAGAGCTTCCAGGCGGGCGAATAACGCGCTCCAGGGAATAGGCGGCCAAGGTAGGGTACGCCGCCGGCCGCAGCCAAATGCCCTTCGTACATACAGCATATGTACATACAGTACATGCACGCATATCCACACGAATACCGCCAAGCTCCCTGACTAACACGCCGAGCTAAGAACCCGGGCTGGCGAAATCTCGCCTCACCAACTCGCTCTGAGTTTACAACAGCGAAACAACGGCACTACATCCCAATTCCTTTCTTTAAACATCAACATCCCCACAATGCCCGATGTTGATGTATGCTGCCCCTCTCTCCTTCCTCCCCCCAAAGTGCTCCTGCTTCGATGCTGACCTCCATGGCCCACAGCAAAAAGTCCTCCGGTCTATCAAGGGCCCACCAGAGTATGCAAAAAAGGTGGACATGCAAAAGGTCAATCTCGAAGTCATGAAGCAGTACGTTATGTCACCCCGGCCCCGGCTAATATATATACCGTCCACAACTCCTTGGACACCATCCGAATAACGCAAATCACAGGTGGATTTCAACGAGGATAGTCGAAATCCTGGGCACAGAAGATGATGTCGTCATAGATTACACTTTTGGCCTTCTTGAGGAGCGAATGGTGAGTTGGAGTAGGTGCCGGGTCCGAGCTCCACGGGCAATGGACTGACTCTATCCCACGGACCAGCCCGATCCCAAGTACATCCAGTACCAGCTCACGGGTTTCTTGGAGAAGGACACCCCGGCTTTCTGCAAACAGTTATGGGGCTTGCTTCTGAGCGCACAGGACAGCAAAACCGGCGTACCACAAGAGCTACTAGAGGCAAAGAAGGAGGAACTGCGCTTGGAGAAGGTTCAGCGACACACTTCCTTGCAAACCGTACCATCGCTAACCAGCGTCTACAGGCCGAGAATGAGCGTGTAGCAGAGGAGCTACGTCGAAGACGTGAAGAGGAAGAAGCAAAGAGTCGTCAGCTAGACGAAACTCGCCAAAGGGAGCGCGATGAGCGACGCTTCGGCCGAGGCGGAGGTGCTGCTGGCCGCGGTGGTGACAGACGTTCCCCACCTCCCCCACCACGCCGAGATTCCTACAGACGCTCACCATCTCCACCTCGCAGACGCCCACGAGACGACGATTCTTACCGAGGAGGTGGCTATGGACGCCACGATTACTCCCCCCCCCGTGGTAGTGGTAGTGGACGTATGAGGGACCGCACAGACACGTACATTCCGTCGCGACGAGGTTATCGACGTGATTTTGACGACCGTGAAGACAGGAGAAGATCCCGCACCCGGTCTAGATCACCCCCATCCCGCCGCCGTGGTGGCCGTGGTGATTACTACGAATCCGGCAGACGTAGACGCTCACCATCATACACTAGATCACCCCCCCCTCCTCCCCGGCGAAGGTCCCCTTCATACGGCACTCCAAGGAAACGTGACAGGGACAGACGCCGCTCTCCAAGCCCCTCTGAATCCTCCCGATCCGCCTCTCGCTCCTCGTCCTCGTCTCGACCTGAGTCCCGCTCTCCAACCCCGACCGCACGACATCACAGAGGTGACGGGCGAAGATATCGCACCCAATCAGTCTCTTCCGACCGAGGTAACAGACGCAGTGGTGGAGGAAACCGGCACAGACGATCACCTTCTTACTCGGGTCGAGCACATGCTGATGAGAACAAGGTCAGACGTGAGAGAAGCCGGTCCAACAGTCGCAGCCGCACCAAGAGTCGTACACCTAGCCGGACCCGTTACCGTAGCCGGAGCCGAAGCCGGAGCAGGACCCGCCATCGTCGGGACAGGAGCCGCGAGCGGAGTAGGGAGCACAAGGACAGAAGGGAAAGGCCTCGTAGTAGGGATAAGGATAGGGACTACAAGCAGCGTGACTTAAAGGAGCCTTCTAGGTATAAAGACTTGTCGGTCCGTGTAAGAGATAAAGACGAGGGGCGCAGGCCGAGGGAGAACGGTGCCTCGTCATCGTCTAAAAGTAAAGACGAAGGGCCCTCTCCAGGATCAAAGAGACGTAGATCAGAGTCTCCTAAGAGCCCGACTGAGTCACGTGGAAAGAGGGAGGTCGAACATACCGGCGAGCAGGTGAGCCTATGCGTTATCCCATTTTTGTTATCGAATATACTGACCGGGCTATGTACAGCTAAAGCTACGAGAAGCTTTGCTCCGAGATAAAATCAAACGATCAAGGAAAAATGATGTAAACCAGCCCAGTTCTGAGTTCTGAGGCCTAGGCGCAGTGTGCCTGTATGCTCTATCAACCAAAAACTCCTAATCAAAGAAACTCCACACAAGCTAGAATATCGACAACTTTATTTCCTACCCCCACCCCCGCACCTCATACGGGCTTCCTAAAGCAAAATGTTATTACTATTGAGAGCTAGTTAGACCCTATCACTCCGAAATGTGATTATGTTTGTTGGTGTCTTTCCCTTTCCCCTACTATGATGTATTTTTAGCTCTTTTTCTTGCTAATAGTCGAGCTATTTCCTCTCCCATGAAAATATCAAACGGGGATCTTGTTGCACGAGTGGATAAAATGAACCTACTACCTTATCCTTATGACCTCCGAGTTCCCCTTCCCTTCTACACCATCTCATAATACGCCAAACCATCCCTCAAATCCGCCTCCTTCAAAGACGTTGCCATTCCCATACCCATCCCCATCCCCATCCCCACCACCATCCCCACCGGTTTCAACGTTACCCCCTTCTCCTTAGACCTTCCCTTGATCCCCCTTCCTAGCATATTTAAATCAACCAGAACCCCATGCGCAATCAACTCCACCCCCGGCCCCTCGGCTCCTTTCGGCAGGATAATATCCGCCAGCACCTTCGTAGGCGTAATGCCGGCCTCCGCCGCCGGCTTTCCGAAGCGGACATGCGTGTCAAAAATGTGCTCTAGGGGCAGACAATGCGGAGGGGAGCTATCCCTAAGAACTCTCCGAGCCAGCCGCACGTCGGGGGAGGTCTCTGTGTAGATTTTTATTATAAGCGGACTGAGGGGGGGGTTGTGCGAGAGGAGCGGTGGGTGCAGGAGGTAGTGACCTTCACAGAGGATAATTTCTGGGATGACGCCCGCCGACGAGGAGGAGGAGGGGGAGGAGGAGGAGGCGGGGCTGGACAGCGGGACGAAACCCCAAGACCGAGTTCCGCTAGTGATATCGTAGTAGGGCGCCTTTGCGCCGCCCGGGCCCGCGCCGTGCGCGGCGAGGTCTTTGATGGTGGAGGCGATGAGGGACAGGTCGTACGATGCGAGGCATTCCATATCGCGCTCTCTCTCCCCTCCGACACTGGCACTATCCTCGGCAGGGACGTGGAAGTCCCGTAGATGGAGTATGGCGATGTTGAGCGACCTGTGGCTGAGGGAGTCGAGTTTGCTCTTGAGCGCGTTGAGGACAGATTTTTTCCCGGAGCAGGGAGGGCCGGCAATTAGGATTAGGATTGGGGTGTGTGGTTGGGGCTGAGGTTGGGGTTTGGGGGGGAGGGAGTGGATGCCTGAGGAGAGGGAAAGTGGTTGAGGTTTGAGGAGGGGCGTGGTGGGGGTGGTCGCGGAGAAAGTGGCCATGATTTTGAGTGGTTGAGTGAGTGAGTGAGTGAGGTTGGTGCTGTGCTAGGCTGCTATATCATAGACTGAATATGGTGTATGGTGAACCCGTAAGACTCAGAGGCTGAAATTGTTGAATTGCAAGTAAATAGAAACAAAGATTTAATCGTTGTTTATCGTCGGGTCTCCGATAAGGTTATCAAGGCACCAATTCGATTGTAGTTCTCGGCAGATCTACACAGAGCAACACGTGCCTTATGGACAAGAAAAAGAATTGTATACAGCGGAAGAAACATTGAATGGAGTTATCCAATCAAGCCCTAAGGTTCGTCTGTTACAAATTGCAATTATTAAGTATATATGGTACTACAACCCAATTTTTGGACATTCACCAATGGAACTATCTAGAAACAGATCGTCTCCAATTTACTCCTCATCAATCTGCGGCGATCATGGTAAGCCAATGCACACAGCCAGGAGGAGAGATCACACGGATGAAAAATACCTTCGGTGCCAGGTAGAACCTCACATATCCATTGTCCATTTTGTACTCCACGAGTAGAGGAACCTCATTGGAAAGGCTAAGTGTGACAGTCTGGGAGAGGGAGCTGGCCTTGCAGAAGTTGACAAGGTACTTGAGGGAGAAGGTAAGATTGACTGGCTCAGTGAGATCGACCCTGGTCGATAACTCAGGCTTGTCGACATTTTGGTGTGTCCTGAGAGTAACGGAGCCGTTTCCAATATCTCCCGAGCAGGCGAACTTGACACCCTCCTTCGTTGCCTCAATAGCAACTGTGTACAAAAGAGTAAGTGTCAGTATGTCTACCTTCAACACGGTGAATGTTTTCCTTTTCCTCACCGGACTCCGACAACTGGCTCAAATCACGGCAAATCCTCTGAAACTCCGCAGTGGGCAAAGTAATACTCGCCGAATACTCCGTCTCCGGTATTCCTAAATGCTCTTGATCGATGTCCATAAGCTTGATGTCATATTCACTAATCCTGTCATTCTCTGTGTTCTCAAACACGAGGTTCAGGCTATCTGGGGCATCATCTGCCTTGAGCGTAATCATATCCTCATTTTGTGCACATCGGAGCACCTTGGTGAGGGAGTTAAGGTTGATTCCGAGGGCAATGTTTCGGTCGCAACGGTATGGAGAGAACCCATCGGCACGGAGCAACATTGCTACGAGGGCAACATGCGAGTTGTCCATCGCTTGAAGGGCAATTCCGGTGTCATTGCAGTCAAAGTTGCAATCCGGAACCAAATCCTTGATGGCTTCGATGACCTGGGCGTCGGTGTCAGTAACGTCAAGGTGTGAAGGGGTACGATGAAAAGACAAACCCTCTTGAGAACAGAGGCTTGTTCAATGCGTGCTTCCAACACTAGAATCAACAGAGTCAGCAGTCATTCCCGGAGTATGCAAAGTCTGATGGAGCTGTCATACTGATCAGTCTATATGTAAGGGTTAGTAAATCCTGCCCAGGTCAGCCTTCATCCACCGAGAAATACGACGTATTGAAACTGCGATGGGCAAAGCCCAACCCGCAGACGGTTTGTTTAGGAGGAACTCACAGTGGTCGTAGAGAAGGCGTCAACGGGGATGGGATATGGCTCAGGTTCTCGAGGTAGACGTGTCGGACGTGTGTAGAAACTGGAGCCGGTTCCGGTTGGCAGACAACACAACGCTGCCCTTGCAGCTGGGCTAGGCCTGATCGCGTCAAGGTGATCGACGGCCCAATCAGCAATTCTAGAAAACTAAGTGAAAAGGAAACGCGTGCACAACGCGTGTTTGGTCAAGGTTACGAAATCTTGGTTCCCACTCGACTACAAGATACTAGCAAGCAAGCGGGACGAAGCAATGAAGTCAACAAAGTAAAAAGGAAAATAGAAAGAATGAAGTATGAAAGCGAAAGAACGATGTAGTCTACATAGAGAAGCCTGATAAGCCACCTTCTTGAATCTGCAATTATATATATCCAGCATTAAACTCCTAGGCCAATCCTTTTCATCCACCTATAACCAGACTAATTACCTCCTGCCACTCCTCCATCTTGCACGTGAACTTTCAACATGTATAGAAACTGGGTGCTACCTGTAAACAAATCAAGGAAAATTAAGAGAGTATGGCACGTGGAGGGGGGATCTCCACAAAAAAACTACATGTATGGTATCAAATCGTCATCTGAACTCGAAAATTCTGAGAAGCATCAAGAGGAAAGGTGATAAAATCATAAAAAGGAGAGAGCTGAAGTTAGACTATTAAGATACAGCACACTATAGGAAGGGATTGAGGAACCAAAATTCGAAGATTAGAGCATATGTGCATGTAGACGTAGATGTGCTGACTAGATTTTAAGGCCTGACTAGTGGAGTGTCAATGTTTCCTGTCAATTCGGCGACTCGTGCCTTGATTCGCGCAACTCGAGACTCGATAGCTATAGGTGGTTAGCTCAAATTCAACAAACAACTACAGGTAGTAACTTACTCTCTTCACCGCTAGTATCACCATCATCCACAGTAGTCGCTCTAGTCTCTGTTGTGGTGGTGGTGTTGTCATCGAGAGCACTCTTCTTTGCTCGGTCGGCAGCATTCTTTCGAATTTGGGCCCAGCGGTCCATCACAGGAGTGACTGATGGTTCTGCTTCTGGTTGAGACAGATGGGTGGGTGTCATTGGGCTAATCTCACCATCCTCCAGGTCCACTCCATGGTGAGCAGTTGCATGCTGGACGCCTGAGAGAGAAGGCTCCGGCGAGTCCTCTGGGACAAACGCAGGCATATCTGCTAATGGGCCCGCGTCAAAGTTTGAAAAGACTTGTTTGGACGTTCTCTCTTCATTAGAGCTGGTACCCGTAGCAAACGAGTCATTCCTGGCAGGATTCTTTGCGGGGACCAGGGGAAGATGTGTCTCGTTGACGACAAGAGAAGAGGATTTTGCAGCACCATTTCCGTTGACAGTGAGGTTGCGCTGAACAAGTGTGCTAACATCTCTAGTGCTAAGAATCCGGATTGGCGGCTCTGGCACAGGCGTGGTGGAGCGGAAGGCACCATGTTTGTCGCTCTTGCGCCCAAATAGCTTACCTAGCCGTGATCCCTTTGTCTTTGGCAGCTTCTCGGGTGAAGAAAGTGAGATCGTACTCTGTACTGACTTGGGACTCGTTGCAGGGTCTGGAAGGGTGGCCCGCCTCTCAACCGGCGACGCAGGACGCGGCACAGCTTGGGCAGCAGGGATCTCAATTGGCGCTGGGCGAGGGGATACAGGGTTAGGCAACGGTTTTTCTTGTAGCTCTTCTTTCGGTAGTGCCGGAAGACTACGCTCCCTTATTTCACTTGTCATTTGAGGTGGAGGAGTGCCTTTCAAGTAAGCATCCCGGATGGCATCACGATCATACTTGCTTGCCCATTTCATCGCTGATGCTGCTTCCGAAACAACCACAGGCTGAAGCTGAAAAGCACTGCTCTTACGCACAACCTCCGGCTGATTTCCAGTTCCATTGGTCCTCTGGAGAGCCTGCTGCCGGATTTGAGCTGCCACAGTTTGAACCCTAGCGGCTACCTCAGGGTGAATGTTGGGCTTTGGTGGAGGTGGAACTGGGCCAACTCCAGGAACCACCTTCGGGGCATCATTTTTTCCAACGGACTTTCGCCGCCCAAGCTTAGCGAGCCTACCTCGTTTAGTGCCTTTCTTGCTTGCAATATAAGCAGCATCATCAGTTGTCTGTGCAGCTCCTTTGACTTTCTCCTATTGAATAGTCAGCGACTGTCGTACAATATATCTGCTCTTCCTTACCTCTAGAACAAGCCAACGACCCTCATCAGCCTTAGTCTCCGCTAGTGCACAGCGCCCAAATACCGCTTTGCGTGTGCTAGACTCTTCACCGGACAAACTAGACATCCAAACCCACCAAAAGGCATCGTCAATCTCCATTGGAGTGACGCTAGCCAACTCACCTGGATCTAGAGAGTCATCATTACCGTGCATGTTCGATTGTGAACTCCTGACTCGCGAGTTAGCGGTCTCAATGGGTGGAAGTTGCTTGTCCGGTGGAAGTAACATTGGGGATTGGCTGGTGTTTCCAGGGCCTTGAGGGGCAAATCCGGCAACCATGAAATCTGCCCAAGAAGGGGTTGTTGGACGAGCCAGAATATCACCAGCCTTATGAGAGGGGCCCATCTCTGCCCGTTTCCGGAAAGATTCACCAAAGGACTCTGCAAAGGAGTCCCCAGTAGGACTCCTAGCTTGCTCCTCCTTAGTGGGCTTGGTTTCGGTCTGATCCTCGTCTTCTTCTAATACACCTGAAAATCCAAGGTCCTGAAATTTTGACCACGATGGCCGTGCTCGAAGGCCCGAAGAAATTCCCAGACTCGAGACTGGCGACTCATTTGTTTGTGAAATGCACTTCAATACTCGCCTATTCTCATCGGTCAGGGACTGAATTGGATCATCAGATTGCACAAACGCTTGAAGTGTTTTATCGTCGTCTCGGAACTGAAAGTGTTTCGCACGACGTAGGAGTGCAAACGGAGTCGGCGAAACGGTCTCCACCGTCATCACTACTTTCACACTCTTTGACTGTAATGTAGCTGACTTAGGCGGTGGATAATCAATTGAATGGAGCAGAGCCCTCAGAGAGGTAGGTAGCATCGGGACACTAGAACCCTTCGCAGAGTCTTCTGGAGACAGTGACCGGAGATAGGCAAAGAACAGATGCATGGTTGCATCCGCAGCTCTAGCACTGAATTAGAACGAGCTCGTATTATTTCGTTCAGGGTAATCTCAAACCTAGTCCAGGAAGAATAGCCGCCGTCAAATCCCCATCCCGTGTCTACATGTTCGAAAGCCCACCATCCCGCCAGTCGTGAAAGTTTGAGCCCTGCAAGGCCATTGGTTTTGGCGTGTGCTGCGATGGCGGAGAAGAGATCAAAGAAGTCAAAGATGATTTGAGCTCTGGCTTGGGAGTCAACACTGATGGGAATAAATGTGGAAAATGCGTCCCGTGCCATATTTGAATCTAGAACCCAAATATCAGCACCCATCCGTTCAACTTAACATACAATGTGTGGTCCCTACCTGATTCACCGACACGGAATAACTCATACACTTCCCATGTCACCACACCACCAGGCAGTCTGCCCCAGCACCATTTAAGGATACCACATAACACCATTGGTTCCGTCAATCGTAGCTCTTGCTCCAATTGTGGGCCGGACATCCGACCCCCGTTGCCATTGTTGAAGAAACTTCTGATAAAATTCCGTGGCGTGCCTGGATCAGGGACAGGACGGAAAGATAGTAGCACGAATGGAGTAGATAAACCTAATGCGGCGCACACTCGTCAGAACCGCCTAAGCTGGTGAGGTACTTGCGCCCCCCCTCTCCCCGGATAGTAATACCAACCTCTAAGCTTCAACTCCTTGGTACACAGCCTAAGCAATTCACTAATCTCCTCGGGAGATACCTCACTCTTGAGCCAGGGATCCTCATCCCGTGGGCTCTTGACGTCTGCAATGGCGATATTTTGGGATTTTTTAGATGACGAGCCTGCACTGTCTTTTCCCTTAAAGACTTTGTTGAAAAAGGCAGACATCGACGATTTCTTTAGTTGAGGAATGGTTGCGGTTATTTAGTGGCCCGGATAATGACGACAAGCTGCGTGCCTGCGAGGCTCCTTGCTTGTTCAGCTTCGCGTTGTATGTGCAATGCAGTGTGGACCGAGAGAATTGTCACGAGTTGCCTTAAGGCTTTGGGATGAACACGAAAGCCGGAAAGAATTGAAGGTTCGGAAGTATGTATTGAAATGAATGATTGAAGAGAAGGGGGGCATGTACTTGGTTAGAAAAAACTGCAAAGGAGTGGAGGACCCCTAGTGCGTTCGCTCACTGCTCACGTTGCCTGCTTCGATGAGAATTGTTGCAGGGGATTAGTTGTTTGCCAGCGCAGACGAAGGGGAGCTGTGCTGGATGGCGGTCGGAGCAGGCCAGTGATAATGACTTGCAGACCACCAGGTTGAATACTTGACTGCACGCAGTGGATAGGGAACGCAGGGGGAACGCAGTACAGAAGCAACGGTGAAGGAGAGGTGATGAAGCAGGGCAGGAGAAAGGCAGCTGGGCAAGAGCATGAGCCTATAGCCAGCCCTCGCAACGCACTGATAATTCTATCAAACACTGGCCCTCCTCCTCCACACACGAGCCATGCCCTCTACACGGCGGTGTAATAATTCTTCTCGTCATGCACACTCCACCCGCAACCTGGCTCCTGTTTAGAACCTAGCCAAATGGCAGGCAGCCAAGGGCCGAGCTCATGGTTCGTGTTGGTGGAACTTGGGCAGGTAATATTGACGATTGTCTCCTCGCCATCTGTGGCCCCCTGGCCCCGTTAAACCCGCGTTCCGTACACGGTGAGATTTCTTAGCGTGTTCAGCGCGGTGGATTTGAAGCAAAATGTACAGACATCCCAGCAGGTAATGCTGGGATCTCAACCTTCATGGGCATCCGCAGCTGTCACATTATAAACTGGGGCTGCAGTGGCTCTCATTGGCCTACCACAAAATATCTATTGTGACTCCTTTTCACATCAGCTTGAGGTTTGTCCCTGTTCGCACCCCACTTCTAGAGTCACGAGCAATCCCTTTCGCACATGCGCCGATCCAAAGTTTAATTACAGGCGGGAATTAACGATTTAAATCCCTGAATGTGAGGGCAGCTCCGATTGGCCGTCATGTTTCGAAAACTAACTGCAACACCAGCCTAAGCCTCAACGGCAGCTCGAGCCCCTTGCATGCAGCTACCGGTAAGCGAGTCTGTCGTGCAGCAGTAATTAATGGCATTGGGATGAAGGGATCACGACTGTTGCCAGCAGGTTCAATGGGAGATGCATAGATTTGTGTGTGCGCATCTAAAGTTCTAAATTCGAAGTATCAACTTAATCTTAACTCGGTTACCACTCCGTCCCAGCAACCACGACGTCAACACCAAATGTCATGACGTAGTCACTCCACTGGGTTATATATGTGAACAAATGTGATGTGGCAGAGTTCTTGCAGTCACGATTATGTTTTCAAGAAGGGTAAACTCGTTGCCCTATTCGCGCCTCGTTCACCCAGAACCTCAAGTTATAGCAATTCGAAATCTTCATGCCTCACAGGTTGCAAGAATGAAGGACAAAGCTACAGTTATCAAGTATTTACTTTGAAATCCCATGTCATTTCAAAGGTTGATGCTAATTAAACTACCTGTAGGGAATTTAATGACCTTGTGAACATGGAGCCCGACGAGCTCAAGGAATGGCTCACGGGAGAGTCTTCTATGAATGCCGGATGGCCCAAACACGATGACAGTGGAGAAACAATTGGGCACGAAAGTGGTCGCCATATTGTTGAGATTTTGTCAAAGAATCCAACAAAGGACCCAGAAAAATACGATGAGGATGACATTGCCCATATGAGAAAGGTCGTATCGTACTGCAAAAGGCATCTTGCCCAGGAAGCAAAAGCCAAGCAGAATCCGAACAGCAAAAGTATGTCAATCTTTCCCCTGGGACTGCATCTTGTATCAAGCCCGGCTCTGATATTGTTATAGGCGCTAGATCCTTGAAGAACTGGGGTCATAATCCGCAGAAAGAAGGGGAACCTTCTGAATAAGCTCAGGTTGAGCTCCCAATTGTAATTGGAAGGCCAAAATAACCGACAAGATTCTTAGGCACCTTCCGCCGCCAACCGGTGGGCTCCCTAATTCGGGCAATCAGCTCACAAGGTGGCTATGGTCCACCCATAGCTAAACACGGTGAATTCTCATAATCGCTCTTTTCATTATTGAATGCGACCAAAGGAGGTGGATGGGATTTTATAGGAGACGGTAGGAATGAAATTATAATGTTTAATGTCATGTACTTAAGCCTGCGACAATAGTGCGAGCGAACCTATAATTGAGGGTAATCTACTATAAACTGAACATTAATTTTGTTGGAAACATCTAGTGCTACCTTACTTTGATTTATACTTCTGTTTTCCGACCGGGTTGGGACGTTTCGTCTCACTGCGGTACATCGATGTTTGCACCAGACTAGACCTTACACACATACTTCTCTTATACAATAAGGACTACTCCCATGATACTTGCAAATGGTGACATTAGAATTTCCCCAAAACGAGAATATGTGCCGGCAGCTCCAGCTCTGGCACGTACATATCCATTCCTAGCTATTTTCACCTGCATAAAATTCAACGCGAGCATTTCATAGAGGAAGAGCCCTCCACCATAGGTCTATGCTTGGAGCTTATGGAGGTGCCTGACTCCAGTGCCAGATAAATGCCAGTCATTAGATCACAGAGCCTCGAGTCAATTCCCCTGTCAAAAAGTCAAGGAAATCTAGGGATATGAATTATTTCTACATTTGCAACCAGATTTTGAATACGAGAGCGACAATCGTAGAAATCATTGGTCACAGATGATGATATTCACCATGTGCTAACCAACAATTCTGAAAGTTTCAATTAACTAGTCTACTGATATCTAATGTAACACCGTCCGCGAGAAGGCAGAGTTATCCTAACTCCAGTGTGGAAATTCAGAATGACCTCTTGATATAGTCTGGTTGGCACAACCTCCTCGTAGAGGCTCTTGATACTTATGGAGTTCAATGTTTCAGTCTTTGTCTTTGAAGCTTGGGATGTGATAGCATCGACAACTATCTAATATAACATTTCCGAGAAAAGTTGATGCAGACTAATGCAAACCCAGCTGTGAAACCGAAAGTTCCCCACGAGGTCGGCATGCATCAATCACTTACTGAAACAGCATGCGGACCCGAATGTCCTATGCCTAGTGTGCCAACCAGACTATGCCTAGTGGTAGTCTGGTGGTACAAACTAGCTCTAGTGTAACTGTGTGTTGCATATAGGCAGCAAGGCAATACTAAAACAAGGATCCAAACATGCACCATCTTCTGGTTTACATTTGTGGAGCGACTGATATCTTCCACAGGAGAAGTGCATTAACACTCGAAGTCTGACATGCATATAGATTGACCGGACCCCAGCGGATGCGGAGCAAGTAGAAATCCTTGCATACTGGTTCGATGTTTCACTAGATATCTTCTCACCAAAGTAGCTAATTGCAATTGTACATATATCGCTTGATGGATACGACAATCTACATGAGGATACCAGGGTATTAGATACTATTACCATGTTTATAATCCACTATCTGGACTGGTATATGTACCATTAATCAGCGTTATACAGAGATTGGACATCTAAAGCGCCGGAGAACAGCGAAGGGGAATCAATATCGATTATAGCTACATATTTCGACACCTAAACCCTACGGAGGGGTCATGCAACCAGACTAACCTAAACCTTGGGTTGGCTTCGAATACGGAGAAAGAGAAGCTACGGTAGCAGCTGCGCCAACCTGAGATCTAAATCACGCGGTGTTTTTAATGCGGGTGATACTCGTGATCGGCAGACGATGGGAGGTTCCTACACAAGGATTCTACCGATTACGAGTACATGACACAGATGCATGAAATCGTACTATGCATGACGACCCATTCTCCCTCCAGCGGCAGGGACTATTTTTAGCACAGCATTTCAACCTGGATGTCCCAACCTCGGGTGCTTGATAGGGTTCCGAGAGACTGGAAACAATATCGCATAGTATGGGGCTTCTGTGAATATTGACATCTACATAGATGGAATATCAGACCAGGGGTACCGCTTGAGAATTAATATTGGGGTTCGGTCTTTGCACTTGCCCAACCTGGACTTTGAATTTTGACTATGAAAACCGGTGACACACGTCATTTCTTAATATCCATACATTTGTTCTCGACTTCTCGGCCATATACCTATCAGATATAAACATTACAGACTCTCACCGAAACTATCGACCTCATCTTTCGGTACTTGCCGATCTAGACTGGCATGGATAGCCACGGTGTCTGTTTGTTATATTTTATGATAGAGACAAACCAGACTAGTGACATAATCGCCCAGAACAAGCCTAGCAGTCTCGCTTCTAGCGATGGTAGATTTATTAAGCTGGCAAACTTCACCGCAGGGGGGTTGTTACAACACATTAAATTCCGTTGGTAAATTGTCGCAGTTTGGGTAATTTAGCTCGCTTGTTGGTGTTGCAGTAAAATGGGATAAATTTAGCCTACAGTAGTAGGCCAAGGGTGCACACCATTTTGTCCGTTGTGTGTCCATTGTGTAGAGTGCTCACCGCCCGCGATGATTCAGGACCCTGTCGATGCCCGTCTGGCCTGACCCCCCCCGCGCCAGGCCAGAGGCTCTCCAAGCAGCGTCGAGCGCGGGTGCTTGGTGCTACTACGCCAAGCCAATCGCGCCTTGCCTGAACAGGCACAGCGCTAGTCCCTGTCAGGCGCTGGCTACACACGCCCAGCATGTCCATAAATAGACCCGCCCGCTTCTTTTTCCCAACTCGCCCTTTGCCTTCCACACGCAAGACCTTCGCACCCAGCAGCACGTACGCACAACCAACGCTCCCGGCGGTAATACCCAGCCGACAAAGCACCAGCCAGGCCAGCCAGCACGAGCGCACTGTTATATAATACAAAAAGTGCGAGTCGGGCACGTTAATTTCTCTTGTTGAAAAATTCGACATAAGACTCTCAGTCGCGCCAGCCGGAGTAGAAGCACCTTACCCCATTCTTGCATTTATTAGCAATTATTCATATTCATATTCATATTAGTATACATTTATTTTTCTATTCTTATACTTCTGCTAAGCAGCAATATTCATTTGCGTGTCACATTTTTTGGTTATATTTCTGGCCGAGGTCCTATTGAGCGTTAGCCACAACCCGTGCGCACACCACCGCTTACTACTCGTTCGCTGCCCAGTCAGGCGCAGGATCCCACACCTACTTCACTTCTTGCTTGACCATCACCAGAGCATCGGGGCCCGCGCCGAGTGTTGTCGCACACGCTTATACACAGCCCACTCTGCCTTCTTCGGCTTGAGCTCTGGCTACCAAGCTACCTACTACCCTCATACAGTGCTCATCGACAGGCAGTAGTGCCAATCAGCCTCATCGTCATTTCTCTGGCCCGCCTCTTCTCCCATACGCTTGTGCTTCACATACTCCATGAGCTGCAATTGAATCACTTACTCGAGAAACAAGGGTAGAAGAATCGACAGACGGTGTGAGAGACAATATACGAGTGCAAGAAAGGCACAGGCAGTTGACTTCATTGCTCCTCTTTCCATCACTCTCGACTAGCTACCGCACGTCCCTTTACTGCTAGTAAACCAAAGGCCAAAACGCAATTAACTCTCGAGGAATACTTCCCCACATATCACTATTGATAGGTCTAACCTAAGACATATCTAATCTAAGACATGGGCCGAAGAAAGATTGAGATCAAGGCTATCAAAGAGGAACGGAACCGGTCGGTGACGTTCCTGAAACGAAAGGGTACGTCTCCACTCCCCACCTCTGGGCGTATCTCAGGGTCTGTGCTGACAGGCCTCTTATGATAGGGGGTCTTTTCAAGAAAGCACATGAACTATCCGTGCTATGCTCCGTGGATATTGCTGTGATAATATTCGGCAGCAATAAGAAGCTGTACGAATACAGCTCCGGTGATATGAGTGACATTCTGGGTAGATATACCTATGTATGTGGCAGCCCATTCCCCGAGAGGCGTTCATCAAACAGAACTGACGCATACATATAGTATGAAACCCCACATGAGCACAAAGGGCCTGCAGACTTCATAGGAAAAGGTGGTGCAATGGATGACGATGATGATGACATTGACATGGGCTCCCCTCCACCAGAGGCCCATGAACAACATATGCATCATCAACATATGCAGCATCCAGGAATGCAGCACATGGCCTCACGACAAGCCACTGGGTCTGCTTCCCCACCAATCCATGCTCGGAGTTTGGGTCCATATCCACAGCGTAACGGAACACCCCAACCAGGCATCTCCCGGCCATCCTCTCGCAATGCCCCAAGGCGCATCTCAAACTCGAATCTCAACCCTCAACAACAAAATGGTTATTCATACATGTCTGGACCGCCTGTATATAGCCATGCCAACCCGCACCAACCCATGCCACAGGGGATGAGCCAAGCTTATCAGTATAACCCAAATCAGCAGCAGCAGCAGCCACAACCACCCCAGGGCCAGCAGTATGATGACAGACGGCAATCTATGCCTCCAGTATTTATCCAGCCACCCCGACAGATACAAAACGAGAACCCACCGCCAATCCAGACCAATGATTTACACCCCCCATCAATGATTGAAAAGATGCCAGCATTTAAGTCAAGAAGTATATTCACACCCATTGTAGGTCCAGATTCGGAGTTGGGCAAATTCATGTTCCCTGCAGCCTCGGACAACTCTCGTGACCGAGAGCACTCAAATGAAAATGGAAGAATACAAATGCATAGAAAAGCAACCCCCCCTCCAATAAAGCCAGAAGACCGTCTCCGGGAGTCTCCCAAGCAAAGCCCACCGAGATCTGCGCCATTGCCTCCTGTGCCAATTGAGCCAAGCCCACCATTGCCCCCTCCTCCTGTTCGCTCGAATAGTTTACCTTCGCAACCTGCTAAGCGACCCACACTGACATTGACAATTCCAAGCGAGCAACAAGAGAACGAAGCAGCTACTGGTGACTCCTCTCCTCGCGATACGGCAGCCGGATCAGGCACAAGTCAACAGCCCCCAACAACTCGTCCGTCAGATGCACCGGCAGGATCAGTCGTTTTACCCCCCCCATCCCCAAGCGTGACGCTACTGAGTGCGGGAGCTACGGGGCCCGTCAATCCATTTGCTCCTCGACTAGCAACTACCTCAGGACCACCAGAACAGACCCCATTATCAGCATTACCTAGTCGATTCTTACCTGGGGAAATGCTTCCGTCACCGTCGACATTCTTTTCTGATTGGGGCGCGACCTTTGGTGGGAGAGGTGGGGTGGGGGATATGTTACCTAGTCCCTTAAACTTCCAGACTCCAATCGCCGGGCAGCCTCAGCATAATATATTCAAGGAAGAGCCAGAGACATCAAGTAAGCGGAAAAGCCCGAGTCTAGAGTCACCCTCAGATACAAGTGCTTCGTCGACGAAAAAGGTCAAGGTGTAGGGTGAGGCAGGATATGGTGGAGGAACTTGGTGATTTATTTCTCCCCTTTACTTCTGCTGGGTCATTTTTTCTATTACTGTTCATGCACGAGGAAATGAGTTACTCACGTTGGAATTGGACATTTGGTTTGCTTTATCGGCGTACGTTCGTTTGGGCTCTCTATATGGCTGTTTGTTTTCATATTCTGTCTGGCCGCCTCTATTTTGCAGCTTATTATTTATTTACAAAGGGCTGGTTATCTGATCTGGAATCTCATTCTACATTTCTTGCAGCACTACAGATGGTTATTTCAGGTGTTTTTTTCCTTTTTTCCATAATTATTTTATTCTTTATTCCTTCACTAGGCGACATTACCTACTGGCTGTGCTTTTAGTTGTTGCGGGTGGAAGTCTTTTTTCTTTCCTGCAATATTTTCTTGATGTATAAAAGTAGCTTTTGGGCTGGGTATTTGGGAGCAATATTTGAGATGGGTTTTTTGGGATAGGGGTTTCTTTGAGATGTATGAAGGGATTAGGATATGGCTCGGAATAAATGATGAGTGTGGATTTGAATTGCGGTGTCGATTGCTCTGGTCAGCTTTACTCTCGATTAATGCATCCTTGAGGTATTGTGTATCGTGCCGTGTAGAGTATGTACAGGAGTAACAGTAAGTAGTGAGCGCCAGTGCATTACCTACTTTATTTATGTAAGCACATAGTTACCCTGAATCAGAGATCTCCGACAAGAAACCAGACTTACTTGCATAGCTACAACTAACCTTAATCACTAAGCCTGTCGATGGTAGTGTTTACTGAGAATTGTAAACTATACTCGGTATATTTTGCATACTCTGCCAGAAATAGTCTTCAAAAGAAATAGCACAATCAAGTCAGAAGAATATCGTCAATGACATAGGCCTATTAAATAACAAACCCATAGCGCTCGCAACAAAGGTAATAATAAAAAGTGAACCCCCCCAAAAAACCAAGGCAAACCCACCCCGCTAACTAATGTCATCAAAAAAAAAATCAACCAACCAACCAGCGATATCCTTATCATAAGACCCAAACGAAAACAAAAGCCATCCCTTGTTCTCCTCTTTTTTGCCACGCAAGGAGGAAGAGTAACCCTTTTTCCAACAGAAGATAACTTAGGAATATTAATAAAAGGAATAAAATAGAGTAATGCAACGCAGCGCTGATGCAGTGACGAGGATGAGCCAATGAGTCGGAAACGAGGTGGTGGTGAAAAAAGTAGCTGTGATAATGACAATGTGTAAATGGTGATGTCTATCGATGTTCTCCCCTCTCTTCCCCCAGCCAAGCCTGTTAGCTAGGCAAATCTCTTCCCACACAACCCTCCCACCCCTCTACCTCGCATGTGTAACCAACTGATCAAACAAACTCTGTGGGATATCTTTCACAAGCTTCACAGCAATCTGAATGATCTTCTTGGACTGCAGTGGTGGGAACGTTCGCAACAGTTTCATGGGGCTAAATATCACAATACATAAAATCAGTCACAAATCTTCCCCATCGCCAAAAAAGAAGCAATGCAATAAAATACCTCTGAGCAGCCAATAACTCCTTCCGCATAAGCAGCAACTGCGCAACCACACATAAGATATTCAGATGCGGTCCATATGCGAGTAAAAAGTCCCAGAGGATCAACACCTCCGGTAACGGAGGGGTGCACGCGCTCAGGGTAAGCACCGCTACACAGTACTCGTCAGAACGTCTTTGCATGGGATGTAGCTACAATTAGGGGAGGGGGATGGACTCACAAGGAAACGCATATAACTCCGCACTCAAATACTTCTCCTTCAAAAACAAATACAAATCCCTATCCACCGTCTCGAGACACTGGTCCACGAGCTTCAACCCTCTATGCACACCCTCCATCGTCGGCTTGACATAACTCGGGCACTCCTTCTTAATGAAAAACGAAAATAGCGCAAAAGCCTCGGTCTCGGTCTTAGCTGCATACAGAAACGGCGCTGCAATAACGTTCATACCCTGGACATACTGTGCGTCGACGCCTGTATCTTTCAAGCTGTGTGCGAATGCGTTGAGAAGCCGGATGAGAGAGGCTTCGGAGACGCGACGACGAAAGAGGGGGTCCGTAGCGAGCGTCCGGAAGGTGTCGTTGCGGATTTTGGAGTACGCTGCCGAGGCGCCGCGACGAACAAGAGCGAGATATTCATTGGAACGCATGGGGGGAACGCCCAGGAGGATGCACCAGACATAGATTCGTAGGGCAGACTATTATAGCCATTAGAAAGGGTTTAATACACATGATATCTGGTTCTAGGATGGGAGAAGAACATACATGCCCATCACCATCCGTGGGAATCCCTTCTGACAAAATCAAACTCCTCAATTCCTTTAACGCATCCATTAAATTTCCACTTGGCGGCTTGCTTAACAACGCCTCAATACTCATACTCTGCCCCTGGTTGATCACTTGTCCATAACTCTTCCTTCCTGTCCCACCACTCGATGCATTTGTTGCCGGACCCGGGTTCATACTCATCATCCCACTTACACTTGGTCTCCTTGCAGCAGTACTCTGCACATCTGAATTCGCATTACTCGCCGATCGAGATCTCGATTGATTAAACGCCGCCTGCGCATATGCCATATCAAAAGGAACTTTTTCCCTATGTGGTGCCATACCACCATCTACTCCTCCTCCTACTCGGCTAGATGTACTTCCAGTCTCCGCCTTCTGCATCTGATTGAGATGTGTAGCCAACGATCTTGTCGTCAGAGGTGCTGGTTGGGTAAATGCCAACGGATGACCATGGCCACTTGTACTGCCCCCACCCATACCAAATCCACTTCCAAATCCTCCCGGAAAACCACCATGATTGCCACTACCGCCTCGGTTGCTGAAATCGCTTTGATTGCTGAAGCCACTACTGCCATTGTACCCAAACCCCCGGGCCGGTGGCCCTCTTTCTAGGTTGACACTGGATGGTAGCCGCCTAGGCACCCTCCGTAATTGTGGGTTGGCCGAGTTATTTTGTGTTCGGGATTGGGGGCCCATGTTGTGTGATTTTTTTTTTTGGGGGGGGGTTTTCGTTTGCTTTGCTAGTCTTGGGATTTGGTATAGAAAGTATGTCGCTTGTATCCCTTTTTTTCTTTGTTTTGTGCCAACTTCCTATATAGGTTTATTTTTCTCTTTATTTTTCTGTCAAAGATGATGGAACAAAGAGCAACGGCACAGACGTAACGCAGGCAAGGGGGGACGGGGCGACAGTAGGTAAGGCAAATACTTTCCAATGCTCGTAGTCCGCAAAAGCTGCTGTGAAATGACGAAAATAAGAGTTATGGTATGGGTATCTCTATCGTAACAAAAACAGATGGATGGATGAATCGAACGATGAATGGACAAGTAAGCTTCAATTCAAGAGGAAGTGAGCGGCTAGGGTATACTGGTTCGCTAAATTGACGGATGGACCGATAGAACGACAGAACGAATAAGGTTAGCTACCTCCTCCGCACGCTCATCTGCGCTGCGGTGTGGCGGGCATTGAGTGGTTCGCTGGTGTTGCTGTTTCAGAACCTTTCCTCAGTGTCTCCCCAATGTGCTGCCCAGCAAGATTTGAATGTGCGGCGTTTAGCTGCAGCTGAAGTGTCGTAGTTGCAGATGACAGCGATGCAGACCTGACAGCGAGCCAGGCGAAGGACGTTTGGGCGAGCCTAATGCGAGATAGCTGCTGGTGATTTGCTGTTCTCGCAGCGTCTGTGGTGGTTGTGAAGTACGGAGCCCTAGCCCCCCGCTTGGCATCATCGTCACGGGCCATCGCCACAGCAGAGCTCGTCATGTCACCTGCCATCGCAACCACAACCCACGCAAAATAGTAAACAAGTAAACAAGCTGCGCGCGACCGCATCAACAGCAACCACGACTCTCCCCCACCCCACCCGGTGCCCAGTAACCCCCCAATACACCGGCAGTCTCGATGCCCGACACCTCGGCCGGCTCGGTAGCTGCAGCCGTCGCCGCGGCCGCCGCTGCTGCCGGCGGCTCTTCTCTGCCCAGCAGCGCCAACCCTGTGCCATCGGGCGCGCCAGACACCAAGCGGGTCAGCACAGGCGATAAAGGAATGCCGTACTACGAGGAAATACGAAAGGACCTGCGTGA
This sequence comes from Tirmania nivea, assembly GCA_015179035.1. Taxonomy (NCBI): domain Eukaryota; kingdom Fungi; phylum Ascomycota; class Pezizomycetes; order Pezizales; family Pezizaceae; genus Tirmania; species Tirmania nivea. Next base: position 692,953 of record WHUY01000015.1, read on the forward strand.
GATGCTCCAGCGCAAAAAGCTACTAGACAGGAATCTTGTGCGTCCCTTTCCAACCCTTCCTTCGTACCCCACCATAGTATTAACATCCCCCCACCAGGCCCTCCTAGAAGATCAAATCGCCAAGTTTGAGGCAACTTACCTCGAGGAAACCCCCACCGGCAACATCATCCGTGGCTTCGACAACTACATTAAAGGCCCCGCTGCCCGCCGGCGCAATGCTATCGGCGACGCCGACCGCGTCTTCTCCATGTCATCTGCAACCTCCTTGAAAGTTGCCCAGCAAGAAGCCGAGGCCTCCTCCTCCCAATCACAATCCGCATCTGCATCCACCCCCTCCACAAACCAAACCGATCAAAAGCCCCTCTTACAAAAGAAAAAGACAATCAAACGCCGGAAAGGCGAAGACGGGTCTGAGAGTCCATCAGATGTCGAGACCCCCGGCCCAAAACGGGTCAGGATATCCTTCTCAAGGCAGCCAACCTGATCCTAATGTCCTCCAAACGGATATGTCTTGCATTACCGACTTCGGCTTTTACTATATTATACTGCATCCGCAAATCGTTCATTTTATATTCCCGGCCATTTCGTATCCGGAGTTTGGTTCACCGGATCGGTACTAATGGGGGTGAAATGCGGGGGAGGAGGATATAGCGAGGCATCAAGTGCTTTCAAGGATGCCACCCACCTCCGGCGCTGTCATCAAAGGTACTGAAAGACCATATGGTTGTTTTTAATATTTTCATGTGATGATTTCCCTTAAACACTCGGCTTATGTTAGTTTTGGGATCTTGTACTATGTGTGGCGTTTGATCTGATTGTGGACTGGGGCTTAAGTAGGCGTTCAGTCAGCAGGTTGAATTGGTTTAACTTTCAAGTTATCTACTTCATGATAGTCGCCTAAGGATATGTTGGTCTCGGGTGCTGAATCCTGAGATTATTGATATGTATAGAGCCAGCTAAATGAATCCGCATGAATACTTTAAAATCTGATTTTTTCAGAAGAGCACTCACATGTTTGTCAGCATACATGAAAATCTCCATTAAATCGTGTTGAAATATAGTCTTCCTCGAACTACCGAACGCATGGAGAATAAGCAGATGTTTTTGCTTTCTACAGACTTAACACAAACCTCCATTCCCCTGTCCCCCTTAATAGCAAGGCATAAGAAGATTGTGTGACCCTATTTGATGGCAAGATATAGAGTAGCTATCCTCTGGGGGATAAACCAGCGGTTAGATCCACTGCTTACCGAACTATCTGCAGCGTAAGCTCTGCCCGGAAAGCCACATACGAACCGCCGATGTACACGCTGTTGAGAATACAAAAAAACTTGAGGGGAATGGGGTTTAATTATTCGGCAGCTGCATGGAGGCAGGGAAGATTAGTTACATTCCATGGAATATACTCCTTGACAAAATTCGAACGTAGCTATACAAGGCGCCTCTCCATACACCGGCCGGCTGGTAAAGTGTCGATCCTGGTTCACTGTAACACTCTTATAAACCACCCCCTTAGTCCTGCTCAGCGAAACACGGAAGAGTAGGGGGGGGGGGGGTTTCCTATTTTATATCCGAATGCACTTAGTGTAGTTAATGCACTTAGCGAAGTTATTCAAACCATAAATATTTACCCTAGTACGTATACCTTTCTTCTGAACAAAACTTGTTGCTGTAACTGGCTAATATCCCCTGTTCAGAATGAATTTCTGGCCCCACCATGGATCTATCTTATTCTGTAGCACAAAGGCGTAGTACCAGCCAGAAAATATTGACCTGTCGGCAATTAACGGAGTATGGGTTCGCCTAGTCGGTAAGGTAAATAAAGTGGGCATATAAGGGCAAGGGCAAAATATTATGTTTGGAATATAGAGGTACTTCTGTCTGTGCATGATTCCCGTTGCACGAAGAAGTAATTGTACCTCAGGGGTGGAAACGGTCCTCAGCTTTTTGTACTGCGAAGAGGAGGGTGAGTCAAATGAAGACCCAAAATATGCAGAGTAATCAAAAGTGGTTGTGCTGGGTATTTCTGGAGACCTACACTATATCTCTAAGCTGCCCCTGGTGCCCGGAGCTGAATGAACACGCCACCAACATGTTGCCCTTCCCTTCAAATTAAGACTTGAGGGTAAGAGCATTCTGCCCAAAACTGCCCTGTTTCTCGGCAAGTGACCAAGAATCCAGGCTCATCTGTGCCTCTTGTCCACTCTCGCATGGTACGTACGGCTCATTACGCGATTCAGGGAAAACTTAATATCATTAACCTCACCCAGGCTACATAAACAAGGCAAACATCAGTATCATCGATCTGGTTATAGCATGATAAACATTCAGGTAACGTCCCCTTTTACCCGTGCCCCCAAGGCAACAGCTGAGGGCTCCACCCCGTATGGCCGGACCTCACGCTGTTTTTCTGCAGAATTTCAAGTGTAGTAGTCTTCTGCTCCAGGTACGTTTCCTTGATGTTTAGATGCTGCAAGACGAAGATAGAAGTGGTGGGAGGACGATTGGAAAGATCAGCTTGAAATAGAGTGCTGAGGCTAAGTAAGTACTTACTCTCGGCCCAAACTTGAACTCCACGTTGGCAGCAGACTGCTCAATCGGGAATATCCAAAAGTGCTGGAATGTAGTCTCGTGCCCGATTGGGTAAGTTGGCCGCCTTGGCAGACACTCGATACAACAATCCTATTCCACAAACATCGGGGTGTTGGTTCGGATTAATTGTCAGGAGGCTGCCGTTGTCGTGTCGATTCCTTCCAAGATGCCCCATCTCGTACAAGATCCCCCCGGCTTGTCTTGTTGCTTGCCGAACCGAAATAGCAATGTTCCTAGGTACATATAAAAAACAAATATGGACTGCATGTTCTCTGCGTGCAATGTGCTTTCTGGTCCGGAGTTTACTCAGCTCCTCTCGGTCAATAGCAATCTGAACCAGCTCCAGGATTTGTAGGTATTGGTCAGCTATTGTCGGAGTACCTCCATCAACCTTTATTGCACAGCACATCGGCTGGTAGTCTTACAGTTCGCGATCGCCACCCCGCAAACTTGCGTTATTATGCGAACATGTGCGGAGATCGGGCACAGATGTTCCCTGTTAATTATCCTTCCCAAGTCGGGTGGAAATCCCGAATTGCTATGAAGTGTTTATTTGTTCGTAATTCTTGTGCATCCTGTGCAATGGTCCGACTCGGGCCCAACCATCCAAGGCATCCTCTGGTATGTAACACTGGCCGGGTAAGGCGCTTACTTATTTGATATTGGGGATGATATTACTCACAGGAGAGGCTGAAATATTAGTTGCAGATCATGCAGTTATCATAAAGCATACAAGGTGAATAGGGCAAAATAGTCGACTAACTAAACTTCATTTATATGTAGCTAGCTGACAAAGTGTCTGGGATCCAGCTTTACACGGCGGTTTGTATGGGAAGTGGTGTTACTTAATACGACAAAGATACAATCAACAAGAACCGAGTACCCTTCAACCATCACTCTTTGTCTTTTTCCATACTGGTGAACATAATCCTGAAAAAGTCCAATCGTGCCGCATGTGTTGTGAATCGCTTTAACTTGTTAAGATTCCTATCTTGCCATGACAACAAGAGTTGTTTCATTGCGCCCCTAAATTAGATCTCCTCGCCTCTCTGACTGAGACATGATGTCATAACAACAAACACGTGTGAATTTGACCTAAGTTATGGTCACATATTTTCCGAAAATGCAGACCACTAGATACCGAGTATTTGATCCACTTGCTCAATTTACTCTACATAGTATACTCACTCAGCTGAGAATTGCTCCTCCCGTCACCTTGTGCTGCATTGCGGACGTACCTTTTGAGGTTGTTGTTGGCACGCGCGGAGGTGAGACCGAGGCTGAAGCTGCTATAGATTAAGTAGAGATCTATAGATCCAAGATGAGGCTCGGGCTACCGAGGGGCTAGTGCAAGCCAGACTAATTCCGGGCATTTCCTAACCTTTAGCATTACCCTAAGCCGGTACTTTTTTAAGCGCCGCTCTAAAAACTCTTGGCAACGGCTTCAATCTCAAATCTGTGTCGCAGTCAGGCACGTAACCGTAGGTATCGTCAGCTTACAATGTCGCGTAGATCAGATACAAACTACCGAGCTTTGCATTTGGTAATCTTCCCGCCTCCGCTGGGAACCGCCGTGTGCTTAACGTGGCACGCTCCGCTCGCCTCCACATGCCTAAAGCCAAACTCCAATGGTGAGACAATGCCCGTGAACTTCGCGCATGTGGGTGTCAGCGGTATGTTGTATGCGTATGCGAGATGGGGTCTCAGAATTACCCTACTGAATCAAGAGGTCTGATCGCGAAGCAGCTTTTCTTTCTACCCCCACAGTAGGTGCACTGGTGTACCTGCATAGAGAGTGCGCACGCAGGTGTCAAATAGTTGGTATTGCAAAAGCCCCAGACGAGTATTGATGATGAGGATTAATATTCTCAATTAACTTCCAAAAGCACAGGCTACCATAAAGTACCTTTCGATGTTCTATTACATCCTTAGATTTCACCCGTGGTATGTGGTGAGCGTCTGTGCGCGATGTGAAAGCATAATGTACAATTGATCCTAAACCGAATAAACAAAAAAAAAGATAACCGCATGCTCCAATGTGCCCCTATAAACAAAAGGGAAACAAGTGAAGAGATGGAGCGACCACGCTCGACATCCAATCACAAATCATTAACGAATGTACATAAATCCCCATTGTGATGTGGTCTTGAACAAGTAGTGTTGTATAACAAGGCCACTGCCCCGCGCTGTGCTGCGCCCAAACCTATCCCTTACTTTATCATCAACCACAAACGTTGCGTGGGATTCATTACTACCAAATGGACCTCCCCGGTGGACCTCCCAGGATATTTGAAATGAAAGTCGTAAAATTGCCACCACACCCAAGCTTATCGTTTGCAATAGGATGCCGATGGCGGCTTTGGCGAAAGAGCGTGATGGAAGTCCTTCTCTCCTTCTGGTATCACCCCTCCTTTATTTGTGCAAGGCGAAAACTGCGAGTTGCCATTAGGGCTATTTGTGTCCGTCTCCGGAGAGTTCAGAGTCGAGGAAAGCATAGAGCTTCTCGACATGTAAGACTTTGGCAATGAAGGCTGATTCGTAGTTGGAGTTATCCTTAGCATGCCAGGTGAAGATGAGGGTGTCTCGTTGGTGAAACTGATCGTTGTCTCCTTGCCTCCTAACATTTCATAACTTGGATCTGGATCCGAAAGTCGCCCGGCGTTGTAGCTGGCAAACTCGTCATTGGACTTTTTCTTCCTGAAGAGACCTTTAATCAGATGCCACCATCCCACCAACATCGACCGTCGGCCTATCAATAGTGCTGCCCAGATCCCATTGAACTACTTCTAATTAGCATCTCAGCTAATCTAGGGCAGAGCGAAAACCTACCGAGAGCAAGTAAATGACTGCGATGGCAGTGGCCTCCGAAACGGCTATTTCAGACGCGACATCCAAGCACATGTTTTTGTCGCCATTATTCTTCAATATGCATTGTAGCCACTTGAGAGCCTTAAGAGTGTTTTCTGGAGTTGATTGGGTGGTGTCTTCGAATTTGAGAAAGACAGTTGCGAAAAATACGACATCAGTGATAATAACGATGACGACCATAATGCCCCTCCATTGTAATGCGATAACACTCTGAATACGTCGGAAGGCTTGACGAGGCGTAACTGTCCTGACGCTGTTTGCATATGGAAGTGGGGTGTCAGTAGTTGTATTTCCCTGAGTACTGCTATCCAATAAACTCGTGATGTACACTTTTACGCAGTAGAAAAATCTGGATACAATTAGTATGCCCATCCCATGAATTTAAAAGACTCGCGCTTACGTTATTACTTGTGTGATAACCGATGCAGCTGCAGTGGCGAGGAGAGGGCCCCAGAAAGTCTTCAAGCTGTGTTTGCTGTTTATATGGCAGGAATCACCGAAACGGAATGAAACTCCTGTTATCCCTAACGCAATGGCAAGAAAAATCACAGGTACACTCCATCCGATCGCTTGGGCTGCCAGAAAGAATCTTCGCCCTGGCACCATTTGCCAGCAGATTTGCAGATGCAATGACAATGATCGGAGAAGAATCCAACAAGCAACACACCATCCACCTCCCAGTACAAGTGCACCAGACAGCGCACAGTTGGCACTCGAGTACATGTCGTGGGGCGTAATAGGATCATAGCATTGTGCACTCTTAGTTCCCATTGGTATCACAAAGGACATCTAAAAGACTGATGAGTTCATGAGCTGGAGACTGCCTTTTGTATCTTTACACACCTGAAGTATAAGTATAGCTGTTACCAGGCAGACGCTCAAGTAATGCTTATTCGTATACTCTACAGGGAGTACCGCAAAGCTCAAGAGTAAAAACACAAGGCAAGCTACTCCAATTAGGTTGAGATATGTCGAACCAGTAATCAATGGCATGAAGTCTAATTGACAAGAAATCAGTAAATCTGAGCTATAATAAGGCAAAACCAATGGAATTGTCTTACGGTCTGGATAGAGCCATTGCTGTCGAGGGCATGGAAGACAGCATTCTGGCAAGCCATCAACAGGGAGGGTGGTGCAGACCCTGCTATTGGTATCTTATTGTAAATATGTTAGAAACTTTACCTTCCATAAACTGAATGAAATTCGTTTCCTACCTCCAGCTATCTCAGGGTAGTCCACCAGCGGTAAGAATGGCAATGGGCACGACATGGTGATATGTTGAAATGAATGTCAATGTCAGGTGGGCAGAGCCTGAGGTGGGAAGACTTTAGCTTCCTCAATCACGGGGACATAAGGGTATTAAGAAGGAAAACGAGAGTGAATTGGAGCGCCAAAGAGAGTGTGTTAAGATGTTAACACCTCGAAACCAAAGAAAAATTGATGAGATGGGTGAATCGAGGGATAATATATTATCCAAATGTGAGGCATCCTCGCTGCACATAGTATTACTAGGGCAGCTCGCCTAGGATGGCTTTTCACCTTCACAGCTTGCATCCATGCTTCTTGAATTCCTAGATGTATCAGGGGGCTGAGGACCGGCATCAATTGGGTTGAGTACCAGTTATCAGATGCAGGTTTGCATTTGGGTTGGACGCTGGCCGTTGCAAACTCCCCGTGGCGACAACCCCAGTCCAATTTATGCCGACCTTCTGAGACAGGCCATTAAGCTGCGTACACCCCATCCGCGCCATCTCTATGGCTACAGTGAGAATTAACGCTAGTTCTTTTTGTGTGGGCACAAGAGCAATCGTTGGCTACCATGCGCCGACGGGGGAGCAAGGCTTATGAAGCTCGCTGAACTTGATCCCCAATATCATTATCCTCAGTTGCTGAATGGTCAGTGACCAATTGAACCTCGGGCGTCATTTCCCTGGCAGCTGATTAACTTTGTAGAGTTCTCAAGTCTCTTATAGGACGCCATGGGGAGCTCTCTCCCTTCTTTTGCCACTCTCGGTCTGCCCATGTCAACCCCAACGCATCGCCTACGAGATAGCAGTTCCGCGACTAATAGCAACCTCTCTATAGCCGTCAGTGGCTTGATAATCTTCACCAAAGTTTGAATTATTAGACAAGTTTGCTGCCGTCCCATTATCTGTAGGTAATTGATGCTGGTGAACAGCTTTGTCCGAGCATGGTGTGTCTTCAGTAAATCCTTTGGTCTCGTGCCGGCGCTCGTGCCCTTGACTTGAGGTTGCTAAAAGTAGGTCGACGAAGGAAGCGCCCAACCAGCTTGTCGGGTGCGCTAGATCGCCAGCGTCTAGCGAATTGAACAAGAAGAGTTCTATCGCACACTTACTTCTCAGCCCCACCTGAAAAAACCAAATGTTCTTGTTCACACAAGCAGGGCAGCACCAGGTGGGCAGGCGGCGCGGCACCAATCCTTGTCAACAAAATTGCCCTTGTCTATTGATGACGCTGAACTCGTACATTTACCGAGTTCGTCTTAAAATCATCAGGAATTATGTTCTTGCCAGGAGGTGCCCTCTGGTCTCAGGTGAGAGGCGTATTGCAACACACATGTGTGCGCAGATTCGACTCTATGAAATGAAAAAAGCAAAAGGAGTTTTTTCCTGAATTAAGTACAACATATTAACTGTTAAAAAAAGCCACCCTGTCTTATAAACCTAAGTGTTAGTTAATTTATAGTTTGATATAATTACAAAGTTTAAAATGTTTAGTCTAAATAAACTGTTGAAAATAAAACAATATTTTATAATATAGTTTAATAAGTTTTAGTTAGTAACTAGCTAAGAAAAACAAGTATTATAAAAAAAACAAAAAAAAACAATTAATTCCAAATATAAATAAAGTTTATAACTATAATAAAATAGAGTATAAAAGAGATAACCAACGAGTATAATAAACATTAAAAAGGTTATAAAGACTATTATAGAAGACTATTGGTGCTATCTACTAGACATTATATGTCTACTTATTTTTACTTTGGAATTCTGGTACCTTAATTGATAGCTACATATTAATTTATCTAGAAATATGCATCAGCAAAAATTTACTTTGCCACGGCGTGCACACAACGCAAGATCTCTCCTCTATGTTACAATGCCCGGATAGCGTGTTCTTACAACGTAGGTGCCAACCAGACTAACAACGTAGCATTCCAACGTTTGACGTTTGACATATTCTACAATAGGACGCCTAGTGTCTCTTTCCTAACGCAGTCATAATCTGAGCACCCTTCCTACAGCGCACTTTCATCTGTGACCCCTTCCTATCGCGGACTTGATCTTTCGCCGCTTTCCACAGCACTCATTTGCCCATTTGTATTGCTATATCCACTGCATGTTCGCCCTACTCTTCTTGTTTTATACCGCGCCTATTATTGCGCCTATTTAACCGCATCATATAAATGTTTGTAGCCTTAAACATATTCATGATCTATATACACTATATACAGAATCCCTAGATCACTATCCAAATCACTGTTCATATCACTGCCCAGATCACCGTCCAGATCACCACTCAAATCACTGCCTAGATGACCGTCCAGATCACCGCTCAAATCACTGTCCAAGTCAGCGTCGAAATCAGCCTGCAAATGACCATCTAACGTACCATCCAGATTACCACGCATATCAACGTCCCAACACTGAATGTCAGAATCACCAGCAGAATTACCCGGCCTAGCCACGGCGTAGGTCGGAATGGACCTGGGAAATTGAGGTGTGCATAAAGGTGGGAAGAGAAGGTGGGAAGAGAGGTGGGAAGAGAATGGGAATAGGGGTGAGAATGACAGCTGGGAATGGAGGTGGGAATAACGGCAAAAAATCTCCAAGTCACTAGCCGGCAAACGCCAGCCCCCTAACGTCGGATTCAGGTCCCGCTGTCTTAGACGCAGCCTCTAACTGACCAGCTCCCGCTGTCTTAGACCCTGCCTCTGACTGAAACCCGATTTGAGCCCCTCCAGCTGTTGATCGAATCTAGAAGAATCGGAAATGCCTGGATACAGTAATGGTAGAGAGTGGTGATGATATCGCTGCCAATGTCGCTGCCAATATCGCTGCCATTAGTCCACCCCTCGATGTCTGAATTAGCGCATATCTCGACCGCTCGACCGCTCGATATATCGTATATTGCTGTCAATGTCGCTGCCATAGGGGTATGTCGCTGTCTATATCGCCGCCAATATTGCTGCTGTGGGTTATATCGCTGCCAATATCGCCGCAAATAGTGCTGCCATGAGTCGACCACTCGATATGTCTGAATTAGCGCATATATCGGCTGCCATAGGGGTTAGTCACTGCCATAGGGGTATGTCGCTACCATAGCGTCAGAACGGATCTAGAGGATGTTGAGAAGGAAGAAAGACATGTGCTTTGACGTTGTGTTGACAACGTATACCTATAACGCACGCAATGCATACAACGACCACAACGCATAATTTCGGCGTGCTAGTGTCGGTACGACTCTCAAGCTGCTATGGTTATCTCGGGTTGGGGTTTTCGTCGTAGGAGTCATAAGAGTCGTGCCGATACCAGCACGACTCTCAAGTGTTAAATAGTCTCCCCTCTCCTCTCCTCTTCATCCAATGTCTTGCCTGTCCCCCATGTACCTAGGTTACCCCACCAACCTGCTCTCCTCTCTATGATATCCCTCCATGACACTCTTCCGTGACTCCTTCCATGACAGCCCTAACGATACCACTCCGCCTTGTCAGCATTACCCCTTGGTTGCCTTGCTCTCTTGATCATAATACCAAACAAAGTCTATATATATATAATTTAGTCCCTCAATAGAGGTATCAATAAGATTAAGTCCAAAAACCTTATTTGCCCTCTTATTACTATTGAATATTTTGTTCCCTATCATAAATTTCTCTTATTAGGATAAAATATATTAAATTAATATTATTGAGACTACTTTCTATACTTTTCTTATATATATAACTAGCTCTAGTCTAAAATAAAACTCTTATTATTTTTTAAGATATATACTAAAATAAGACCTCGCCATGGGTCGTCCTATATGCGAGTATTGAATTTTAAAAAAAAAAAAAATACTAAATAAGTACCTATGATTATAGTTCTAGCTGATTAGAAGATATTATTAATAGTAATGGCCCTATAAGATTAGAATAAATAATTGCCTATTAGAGAAGTCACTACCAAAAATGGACTGAATTTATCCACATCACGTGAATTGGATGCCAAGACCGATCGACTTTCTGTAGGGCTAACCCACGACCCCACCCCAGATCTACTGTACTTAGCCAGGAACGATCTCATGTTGCAAGCTATTTATATACTAATAACACAGTTCTTTACCTATTCATCCCAGCCTTCACGTGAGTACAGAATACTTTTCCTTGAGCTCAATTTTGCTTGCATATCCCCAGACCAACTCGACCTATCCTTCATGTCTAAATGATGAACAAACACGCTTGTTTACTTTTTCTGGTACCTCTTTATCGAGTCGATATCTGGCTTCACGGCCAGGTTGAGGCGGTGATAGAACTGGACTTCTGAAACGACAACCACATATGCATTATTGATACCGATACCGGTTGTAACAATGGAGTGATTATGCTGACGGTTGGATAGTGCAGGCACAGGTTCACCGTGAGAAGTTTGTTGTCTAACCAGTCGGAAGGGGAGTGCGAATATACTCAAATAAGCCCTCGCATCGGAGTCAGCTCGAGTTGCCTAAAATACACGTCAAAGGCGGGTGGAAGTGTCAACCAATTAGCATAGCCAATTCAGAATTTAGGCCCAATTGAGCAATGAAAGTGCACCTACCGCATACAACTTAGGTTTTCTGTCTATACGTTAGACCTCACCCCAATCTCAAACTCTATCTATCTATGGACACCAGAGATAGCTTTCTAGGCTGTGCTTCGAAAGGCGTGGAGATGTGAGGTGTACGCAAGCGCAGCTTTAGGTCAACTTGTACGATCAAACGTCTCTCTATGAGGATAGTCGGATTGATTTTCGAAGTCGTGCGCATGTTATCCTAAGTCAACTATGTGTGACCTAGCAATTTGCCGCGTGTTGTGTCAAAACGTCCTATAGCAAATCAGGTAGCCTGGTTCCTAAACGTCCCCTTTGGCCATATATGAAGTGCAGAGATGCATACTTGGTAAGATTGTTTGTCAAGAGCCTTGGCGCCAGGCTATGCAACCGTTGCCCCACCGCTTCAAGGTGCATAGCGCCAACTCGAAGAATGCTACTAAGCGTCAATTGTTGCATGTCGGAAACATACAGCTGTCCTCTTACCAAAACAGGTCCTTCCACAACCATTTATATTAAGCCATTCCTCCCCTTCTCGACCTGCGCTGTCCAATTCAATAACTTCATCCAAGACGATAAAGACAATCATTCGTGAAAGTACATTGCTATAACGTTTTTCCTGACGTCATCGTCAAAGACAGATATGGTTCACATTCGTGAACTTACTCTAGCTACGCTGTTGCTGGCCATCCCGGCTTCCGCTTTGTACACGAAGTCAGGGCCCGTACAGCTTTTAGACTCAAAGAGCTTCGAGAATGAAATTCTTCAGTCGGATAATGCTGCTGTAAGTATTATGCTCCACTATTGAGCGCATTGGCCATGGTAAACTAACTTGTAGATGCGGATGCAGATAGTAGAGTATAAGGCCGATCTAATCAAAGCTCTCATGACGTTGTGTAAGCTAACATATATTAACTTTAACATAGGTTCTTTGCTCCATGGTGTAAGTAGACAATTATCCTATATGTTGCATATCTAGCTAATATCAACTTCTGAAAAGGTGGTCACTGCAAAAACCTCGCTCCCCACTACGAGAAAGTTGCCAAAAACCTAAAGGGGATTGCAAAGGTCGCAGCTATAAATTGCGATGAAGAAAAAAACAAGCCCCTCTGTGGCTCACAGGGCGTCCAAGGCTTTCCTACGTTGAAGATCTTCAAGCCTTCAAGCAAGAAAGGAAAGCCCATTATGGAAGGTAAGTTCTATCGTCAATGTAGTTAGTTTATTTTATAGCAGACTATGGTGGGCTCATACAGCGTCGAATCAACAGACTACCAAGGGCCGCGGACAGCAAAAGCGATTGTTGATGCTGTCGTCGACCGCATCCCAAACCACGTTACCCGTCTCACATCAGACAAGGTCAACGATTGGTTAACCAAGAATAATGAAACCACCAAGGGCGTACTGTTCACTCCCAAGGGCACTACCTCGGCTTTATACAGAGCTCTCGCAATTGAATTTTTGGGTAGGGCTGAGTTTGCCCAGATCCGAGATAAGGAGGAGGATGCCGTGAAGCTATTCGGGGTGGAGAAGTTCCCTACATTCATTGTTCTTCCCGGTGGTGACGCTCCTGGAAAGGTGTATGATGGTATGTATCAAAATGGATATTCTTTTTCAACAGTATACTGAACTAAGCTCTGAACAGGTGCCTTGAAGATTGATGCCCTTACGGAATTTGTACGTGGCATTGCTCCAGCAAAGAAGGAGACCCCGAAAGAATCTAAGAACAAATCCAAGAGAACTGAGAGGAAGGACAAGAGGGAAGAGAGGGAGGAGAGGAAGGAGAGGGAGGAGAGGGAGAAAGAGCAAACCACCGAGGACGCTCCACCCCCACCAGCTCTTGAGGAGATTCCCAAAGGTTGACTCTATCTTTATTCTATCATGATGCCTCCATCTAATATACATATCAGTGGCACTTGTTATTCCTGAGCTCGCAGACGAAGCTACCCTCACCTCAACTTGTTTCGCTCCCAAGTCCAAAACTTGCGTTCTCGCTTTCGTCCCATCCTCCACTGTCGACCCCTTTGAGGATCCAGCCCTCACTGGCCTCAACGCCGCCAACGAAAGGGTCTCCGCAACCACCAAGACCTTTAAATTCTATAAGATCTCCCCTGACTCTGCTCATGGAAAGGCTTTGGCTGAGGCACTTGGGCTTAATATTGGCAGCGAAAAGCCTACTGTGGTCGCTGTTAACGGCCACAGGAGGTGGTACAGAATTTTCTCTGGCAATAATGATGCAGAGGGTCTGCTTGCGTGGTTGGATGCAATCACAATGGGAGAGGTGAAGAAGCAGAAGATGCCAAAGGGGTTGTTCCAGGAGAAGGAGGAGGGGAAGGAGAAGCTAAAGGAGAAAGTGGAGAAGGAAAAGGTGGAGGTACCGCCGCCCGTTGAGTCACCTGCCGAGGAGGTTCCAATGGAGGAGGCTCAACCTGAGACGCCTGAGCATGAGGAGTTGTAAACCAGCTTAGCTCATGTATAAACTCATTATTTGGTCGTTTTTAAGCGTTACTATGTATCAGATAGCTTGGATCTTCGTGCAGTGTTTTGCTCAGTTTACCCTCTAATGCACGTGATTCTACATGGAAAATTAACTGTTATTCGGGTAGGCAATATTATGCTGATCCAGTTGCTTGATTACTCTCAGAGATAGCATAAACGCCTACCGATAGCATAAGGAAAAGGGAATAAGATACCTGCCCTTTTTTTTTGTGCGAGCTCCAGTCCTTCTCAGTACGACCCTCCAGAATCCCCTCGATCTCTGTTCCTACGAACGGAAAAACATCCTCGACAAGAAACCTCCCGCAATATTATTCCCAAGTCCAGTATTCAGCGCACTCCCCGCCATACTCGATGCATTCCCAAACTTATCCGCCCTCGAAAACGCAACCCCATTCGTAATGCCCAATATCATAGCCACAATTACCAAGCTCAGCCTGCGCCCCCCAACTCCATTAGCAAACCCCCGCCCACACCGCTATCAAGCATGAGTCCTTACCAGATAAACTCCAACCTAACAATCGCCACCAGCGCCAGCCCCACCCACAGCACAGGCTGCACGTAAAGACTCAACCAAAAGAACCTAGAATCCGTGGCGTTGATCTGCCGAGACTCATCGGCGGATTCAAAGACCCAGGTGCTTTCGCCGGAAGTGGGGTCCGTTTCGTTCCACCATCGTAAGCCGACGAGGCGCCGCCCAGCGATGTTCTTGACGTAGTAGAAGTCGGCGGACAGGAGGAGGATCGTGATGATGAAGATCAGGACGCTGGGCGGGAGTTGGGGTTTAGCATTCCGGGGAGGAGGGGGAGATGAGCCAGAAGGAGCCTTACAAGTTACTATTTGGTTCATCCCGTGGGGATTCCTCCGGTGGTTGGTTAGCTTCCAACTCTTTAATCATCTCTATTAATCTTCCTTCGAGACTGTAGCCCAGCTCTAGAATTCCCCACCAGAATGACGGCCTGGCCTACCTTATGAATAAAAGCCCAAACAGGTACGTCAATAGTGCTGCAAGCCGAAACCCAAGGAAGATGCACAGTGTGAGCGGATGCGCAGACAGGCGCCAGTTGAGTGATCCATCTGCCGGCTGGAAGGGCTTCTGGTCAGTTTACAGGTGTTAACAATATGAGAAGGAGTGAGGATGCGAACCCTCTCCATTGTGCGCAAAGCCTTGTTTGGGTCCTGACGTTGAATGCGGCGGTTGAAAGAACTCAAACGTACAATTACGGGTTAAGTTGAGTACAAGGATATTGTACACTTCCGAAGCCTCGTGATTACAACTATCTCACAGAACGACTTGGCAGATACGGAACAACAATAATCCGTAGCAGCGCGAGGTATGATTTATTGCAGACAAAAATACTCTTCAAATCAAACGAAAGACAGAAGAAAATGAGATGTATACTTTATACCGAAACAATGCTGCAATATGGACAGAGGTTCATCATGGCTGCAGTTACGGTTGAATACCTCCAGCAGCCAGAAACCTTTCTCTTGCTCACCAAGCGCCCAGAACAAAATCAAGAATCTACAGTCCGCACTAGCAAAGCTTATCACGGACGGGTTTTCAAAAGAACAGAAAAGCCACGAGAGGAAATGAAATAAAACAATGAATAGGAATCACAGTGACAAGAAAGGAAAAGGAAACCCGGTCTACCTCATTTCTAAGAAATTTTATGAAGCAATACCCAACCTCTGAGTTCAGTGCAAAGAAAACGCCGCATAATCCATGTGGATGGTGAACGTAAAACAAGCCAGACCAGTAATCAGAAGCCACCCAAAACCCCATAATGCTGCCACATTATTTGTGCTGTGCCTTCTCCCTTGGAATGATTCTGTTGCCTGACTGACTTATATTCTGGACATTTGTTTCATTCGCGGAGCGGATTGGAGGTATAAGTAAGAATTCCTGTTTCATCTACCACACTCCGCTTAGGATCGGATTCTGAGGTGGTTTCAGAGGAGCGGGTTGGATTTGTACTCCGGTAGGATAACTCCGTTAACTTCGCTCTTTTTGGCCTCAATGCTAATTAAAGTCAAGTCAGTGAGATAAACGAGGGCAAGTATTGAGAATATCGCACATTGGCTCTGGACATGCCTCTTCCTCCTCCGCCAGAAGACGCTCACACTCAAGCGCAGCAATACAACCAGATCCTATAATTGCAGTTAGTTTATCATACTCCTTAGAGATGCAAATCTTTCAATACTTAACGCACCAGCACTGGTGATAGCCTGTCTATATCTCTTGTCCTGTACATCACCAGCAGCAAATACACCCTTTACACTGGTATAAGAGGTACCAGCCTTGGTAAGGATATATCCATCCTCGTCAACATTAATTTGACCCTTGAACAAGTTAGTAGCAGGCTCATGACCGACAGCGTAGAACAATCCATTTGCTTGCAAGTCGGATGTTTCTCCAGTCTTGACATTCTTGATGGAAATAGCTTGCAATAACCGACCATCACCCTTGGCTTCCACAGCCACGGTGTTGTACAGGATTTCAACCTTCGGGTGGGTGGATACCCGCCTTGCCATGATTGGTGAGGCCCTGAGCTTGTCTTTTCGGACGAGAACAGTGACCTTGCTGCCGTATTTCGTTAAAAAGATAGCCTCCTCAGCCGCAGAATCTCCACCACCAATCACAGTAATCGGCTTGTTCTTGAAGATTGGTGCTGCGCCGTCACAAACAGCACATGCGCTTATGCCGGATTGCCAGTATTGGTCCTCCCCCGGAAGGTTTAGACGTCTTGCGGACGCTCCCGTCGCAACAATCAAAGTATCGGCGGTATTTGGTTCCTGGTCCTCTGCATCTTCTGACCAGTACTTGAACGGGCGCTTGGAGAGATCAACTTTTGATACTGTCTCTGTGATGATCGTGGTTCCGAACCGTTCACTCTGGGCACGCATAGCATCCTATACAACATGGCTTAGTCCCAATTGATTAACTGGCTTCTACGCACTGAATTCACCCACCATAAGCTCTGATCCTCCAATTCCATTTGGGAACCCTGGGTAGTTCTCTACATCTGTTGTAGTTGTCAATTGCCCCCCGGGCGCAACTCCATTTGCCATCATGCCCTCATATAAAACCGCTAACAGAGAATCTCAGTGATGAACCTACACAATGTTTCCGCTGGGATTCCAACTCACGCTTTAGCTCGGCTCGGGCAAGATAGACAGCAGCTGTATGGGCGGCAGGCCCGGATCTTCAAACCCAAGTCAGTCACATTGTGGCGTTTTGCGGTGGAAGCTCATAATTGCATACCCAATGACTGTTCCCGGTGGTTAGCATATCCGAGGAGTCAGAGAGAATAGTCCAAGGCAGGTGAGAGTACATACTGACAACTTTGCTATGCATATTTCTTCCTTGCAATGCGGGAAACTTCGATAGTGGTGTCTTGCGGGGTTGAACGTCAACCAGAGCTAGTGCACTGAAGCCTAGTAGGGGTTGCAGGAGTTGGTGGCGAGAACGAAAAGCTGTAAAGAATGAAATCTTGAGGGCTGGCTTGCGCTCAACCGAGCAGAGTTATTATGTAGAGCTGTCGTGGGGAGATTGGTGAGATTTATAAGATGGGGTAGCTTGGTACACTCGTAGAGATTGCAAGGAAGAAAGGGTTCAGGGCCAGGACCAGGTTCTCGAAAACGTGTCTCCTGAAAGAATCTTTTCAGAGGTGTGTTTTTTCTAGCCAGTGTGTAAGACAGGGACGCTCCAGAGATTTGAAGAAAACACAATGTGGGACTTCAAGGCAAGCAGTAGGATGGGACTAGGGCGTGCGAGAGGGGAATTTGAGCAGGTTCCTTTTTTTTCCTTTGGTTTCTTGAGGTGACGCCTGCGAAAAAGGCGTTGGGTCTGGATGAGTCTTCTAACTTATCCACTTGGAGAACGGCCGCGGAGCCTTGTATGTAAGTACCTTGTGCCCCTTCTTTCGCTCTTGCCAATACGAACCGCGACGCCAGACGAAAGATACATTCTCCAAGCTTCTGTACAAATACCGCTTGAGTTTACTCTTTTGTGGCTACTCTACTGCTGACCTGATCTTCTGCATCCTCCTCTTCGCAGCCCAGCACAGGCTGCCATACATGTCTCTTTTGCGTCTGAGACCTTCGATTTGGGTGCCTCCTGTTAAGTTTGGTCTTCTGTAGCTATAGCAGCGACGTTGACATTTTTTTACTCGGCAGCAGCTGGCAAGCTTATCACGAGGATGGCTTCTACTAGGTCTATCCTGCTTTAGATAAAGTACTTGGGATGGGTAATAGATTGTCGCAGAACTCCCCTCGACTGGGCCTTTGAAGAAAAAATAGCAAGGAGCATGGGAGACACATTTCCGGTTTGCCCGCCATTGGATTCCATTTAATTGCTCCACAGAATTTTCCCAGTTGATGTCAGCTTTCAAAAAGAGCTCTTAGGTGGGGGCGGGGCTGTTGTCACAGTACTTCTAAACGGTTATGTTGTTCCTACTGATTTCGTTACCTGCCATGACTTCACAACTTTTGCTCCTTCATAGAATCACGTTCGCTTGGCATGTCAATACCCTTCGTATCCCCTCGTTAATGGAACCTTCAGAGGCAGGCTATGTTCCTAGCTTGCACAACGGTCCCCATGCCGCAACACAGATGTCATGATTGCTTACCGAGCGGTCCAGAACGTCGCTGCTTACAGTCCTGAGCTGACGTCGGTAACTGCCAATTTCCAGGTACAAGATACATAGACAAGGATTACAGGTAGTGCATATCAGATTGTGACGGAGGGCAGGCATCTACAGTGGTCACCATCCATTGGCTTGTTTCATGCTACAGCACCAGACTGTAGGTTCTATCCCGCCTCCCGATTGGCTCTCCCTTCCGGGCCTGTCCATTTATGCAACATTCGAGATCGATTTCCCCGATGAGCATCCTGCGCGTTCGCACATAGGCTAGCCGAATGTTTACTCATCGTACACATGCACATCCTCGTACACTCCCACCCGCTGATGGTTGCACGGAGGGGCTAGACTCCTGCCCTGTGTACTAAAGATATCCAAACGATAGTGGGATCATTAGGGTGCGCCGCACATGAAAAGTAGGTGGCTGAATAGGTTGAAGAAGCTCTCTTCAATTTCTTTAAAAGTTCAATTGATAATATAAGAAGATTATAACTATTATTTTATATTTATTTTATTAAACTCTTTTTTAATTACTAAGTTATAAGTTTATTATTTTTTCTTTTTATTTATCTTTTATTTAAATAGTAATATATAATATTTAAAATATTTTTTATTAAATATTAATAATTAATTAATTAATTTTTAATTTTTATAAATTTTTATTAATAATATTATTTTTATTTTCAAATTAAAAAAAAAATTTAATATATAATTAATAATAAATTTTTTTATATATATTATTTTATATTAATATAATATTTTAAATTTTTAATTAATAATAAATTTTTTTTATTAAAATATATTTAATTATAAAAAAAATTAATTAAAATTAATTTATTTAGTTATTAATTTTTTTTTAAAATTTTTTATTTAAATTTTAATATAAAGTTTTTATTATAAATATAAATTATTTATATTTTTTTAATTTATATTTAATAATCAATTAATTTTAAAAAATTAAAATATAATATTATTAACTATTATATTTTTATTTTTGAAATTAATAACTTTTTAAAAAAATTGTTTTTAAATAATTAAATAATAATTTCTTTTAATTTGTTTTTTTAAAAAAATAAATTCTTCTACTATTAAAATCAAAAATAAAAAAGAGTATAATATATATTATAGTAATAAAAGTAAATAAAAAGACTTATAATCTTTCAAAGTTTAATTAATAATATAAAAAGATTATAACTCTATTATTCTATCTCTTCTATCTTATTATACTCTTCTTTAATTACTAAACTACAAGTCTATTACCTTTTCCATGTTCCAGACAACCGCGATTCCAGCCGGTTTTCCAATTGGGAAAGGCCTAATATTGATATAAGTAAACCATGAGTTCAGACTGAACCATGTAGCATTAAAAATTCGCCATACTGATAGTTCCAACTCTATCCTCGTTCTCACTAGATATACATAACTGTACAAGTTCGTCATAAAACATTGGGTCAACTCTGACCCCCAAGACAATCTAAACCACGCAACTTTACTCCCTGTTCCTCCCAAGTAGCGCCTCCCTATCACCTCCTAAAACTCTCCTCCCCTCATCAATTCCCCTTGCCTCTTCCTCCTGCTCCAGCTCGTAATCCCTTGCATTCCTATACTCCTTCTCCTCATCATCACTATAGCTCTCCATCTCCTCCTCGTCATCACTCGCCCCAAAGGCATCATACAATTCCCTCGCCTTCCTCCTTCCACCAGCTCCACCTGCTCTACGGCTCGAGCTTCCAGCCATGACCCCACCTATACCTTCATCTTCATCTTCCAATACCGCAAACTCGTAATCAGAGCTCTTGACTCGGCGCTTACGCTTCTGTATACATAGATATAAAGCGACGCCAATGATAAAGCATACGATCATGACCAGGGCACCATAGATCCAAGCTTGTGTCTTTCCAGAGACCCCAAAGGTAGGGAAGAATGAGGGGATGAAGCCTGGACGGTCGTCCATATCAGCAACGGTATCGGGCGTACCCGTTGCGGTTGGCCATTCGGTAGTAGATGGGGAGGTGGTAGCGGCTGTAGTGGTGGTAATGAGAGTCGTCTTGCTGTTGACTGGTCTATTGGGGACGTCCGTGTGGGTGGGTATGAGGGCCTCGGTGGTGGGTTGTTTACTCAGAGTTGTAGTTTTAACCTGCGCGGATGATGTGAATGGGTTTTCGTGGATTGGGTGTGTCTGATTCATGGTGTCTCCAGGGAGTGGGTGGAGGACGGCCTTCTCAGCATCGACGACCTCGCCCCAGAGGGTAATCTTCCAGTCGACCAGAGTGCCTGTGTTCTGGTTAGTGACCTTGTCCCAGACAACAATTGACCATTCTCCAACACCATCTTCGCCCCTGGTTTATATGTCAGCCCAAGCCCCTGTGCTGTGGATAGAACGCATCATACCAGTGTTTCACGGACATGAATGTCCAGTTATCATATCCATTAGGGCTGCTATCATCCCTTCTGGATGTTGCAATGTGTGAAACGATGCCCTTGGGACTGATCAAGTCAACGGATACATCCCCACGTCGATCATGTCGTAAGTTCATAGTGACAGTGACGTGCTCGACTCTTGCCAAATTTGCCGTCTTAAGATCATCAGCATCGATATTGATGTGACTCTTGAGGCCAACGTTTCCTTCTGGAATATCGTGTTTAACAACCAAAAGTGGTGTGTGGTACCAAGCTTGTGGCTTCACAAGTTTCCATGTTTTGGCAGCCTCCACAATGGCCCATGCGTCAAGTTTTCCATAACCATATCTATGATTGAACTTCTTGCCAGTTGCCGTAGTTTCCCAATCTGGGTCGTCTGCCTGCACAATAGCTGCTGTTTCGACACATAAATATTGGAGGTCGCGCCATGTCAGGTCAGGGCGAACAGAGAGCACAAGGGCGAAAATCCCAGCCGCCAGTGGCGCAGCTGCGGAAGTTCCTCCATGTTGACCATAGCAAGCATTTACTCCCACGTCGGTTGTGTGCTGTGATGTTCTTAGAATCAAAAATCCAGAAACTAATTGAAGGGCTCGAGCTTACAATAGCATCGTTACTGCCGCTGCTATATGTAACAACCATATTTGCAGAGCATGACTCCGAATAATAAGGATGTAAACCCTTCCTATCCACAGCACCAACAGTTATACTATAAATGCTGTTCGTATACCCGTCAAAGTTGCAATTATCATCATAGCCTGCTCCATTGCCGGAGGCAAAAACGAACACGGACCCCAGCCCACGACGACCATTCTGGATACCATTCACAATGGCTCTCTTAATAAGCATACCGGGGGCGTCCATGGCTCTGCCATCATCAGGGGGGCCCCAGCTACAAGAGTAAATGTGGTTCTCATGGTACGCATAATTCAATGCTATGGCTTCGTCCGCATCCGTGATCTGTTTCGATAATATTCGTATTCCTGGTATTTCTGTCAGAATCATAGGTCTTACAGTGGGTCATTGCGTACCTGAAATTTTGGAGTCCCAAGCTACACCAACTCCACAGACATCATTCTTCACTGCAGCAACTTCACCTGCGCACCGGGTCCCGTGCCTGTCATCTGACAATCGTGGCTTTGGTTCAGGAACATGGTCGTTAAAGTCATAGGAACCTTCTGCAAACTGGTCATAAAATTAGTATGACAACTTCAATACTAGTTATTGAGCGCTTGTACTCACATAGTTGTCTTTGAGATCATTACTGTACATGTCAAGCCCATCGTCAACGATAGAAACCGTCACATTTTGACCGGTAATGCCTAGGTATTTTTGAGTTCGAGAATCTCTAGTAAATGTAATTAATTTAACAGACCTTGTAGCCATACACCAGTAACATTAACATCATGCCCCTTTTGCACGGGATTGAACTTCAATAATGTCAGTCTTTGAACAGGCCTAGCTCATAGATAGTCATACCAAATGCCACTGCTCATAGAAAATGGGATCTTTAATAATAAGAGTATCCATAAGGTAGTCTAGAGTCTCTAAATCCTCCTTCGCTGGCTGCTGGCGAGGTGATAGTGGTATACCACGCTTTTCCAGCTTCTTTAACCTTTGCTTCTCAGCAAATAAGATCGATCCATATAGCTTGTCGAGATTATTATCTCTTTTCTTCTTTTGCGGTACTCCTCAATCCGATCTTTTATAACATCCCGCCCTCCAATCGATGTCGAAAACAAATGGTGGTTGGCCAATTCCCCAATCGGCCCTTCATGCTCTAAACCAAAATGACGGGAAACAATAGCTGGGAATGCTTCCCCCGAGAGCTCCAATGCATAGTAATCTCGGGCTTGGTAGTCTCGGGGCCGGAGCTGTCTTGCAGAGAGAGGTAACTCAGCATATACTATGACCTGGAGTTGTAACAAAGCTAGCCATATCGGAGCCACGGACAAGCGCATTGTGATGTCGCCTCCAACGGTTGCGGTGCTGGGGGGATGAGGACAAGTAAGGCGGATCTAGGCGCTTATGTCGTTTGCGTGAGCAAGGTGAATTGATGCCTCACGATTGTGACATTCGGTGTTAGGTACGGAACACGCCTTAATAGACGGGGATTCTAGTGTTATTGTTGTTGTATTGCTCTTCCAGATAAACTGTTGAAATGAAACTTGTGCTCTCGTGCCACTTTCTTGTAAGGGGTCCTGCCAATGAAAATTCAGACGTACTCAAGTAAACGATATCTTCTGGTATATTGTACGGAGCCGGTGACAAAAGAGCAGAGGGAGCAGAAAGGCCCGGCCAAAAAAAGCCCAACTGTAGTGATCCTGTTTCAACCAAATTATAGGTATACGTACGTGTATACGCAATTTCGTGGGGAGCAAAAGGGTGCAATGAAATGGAAACTGAAACTAGAAATGAAGTGAGAAACCTGAAAGAGGTCGCGAGGGCATCACAGAAGTATTTTCTGGTACCAGTATGCTGCTCCCAATGAGCTACACAGGCGGTAGAGGCCCCGTATACAACACGGACATTTCGATTACCTACAGTGGGTGCATAGCTGCTGACCTGACGGCCACATCATGCAGTCATGACGCCAAGGCGGCACCATAACCCTGCACCAACAGCAAGAAGACTGGCCGTTACTTACATACCTCATATATATAAACCAACCCACAACATCGTTGGAGGCGGAATATCTATTACGAACAGGAGCAGGGGTCTCTATGCATCAAATAGGCTTTCAAGGAAACAGGTGTGTTTGTGCGTGCTGGAAACCAAATCCCGGTACTCCTAGAAAGAGCAACGGCCTTCCACGAATCATCCTCATTGCAATTGTGTTGGAAAGGTCGAGAGGAGAGGGCACCCTCCAGAACAATCAAAAAAAATACGGTGGAGATCGAAACCGGCTGATCAACTGTGACTGCAGAGAGCATCCCGGCTCTTCTTGTCGTGCAGCCGTAACTGTAAAAGTCTCGTCCATGTTGAGTGATGCATGGTTGATTTCAGGGCCCACAGTTCCCTTCATTCTCCTTCGTCACTCGCAATCACGAAGCACCCCGTACACTCCTCCATATACCGCCAGCAGCGCCAGAAGCTCATCGCATCTACAGTGCTGTATTGGCCGTTGGCTGTTTTTTGTCCTTGTTTCTGTCGGCAGCTCGGAGGTTAGAGGACCATGCACCGCGCTGAGCACCTCAGGTCAGTAGCATTTGAATGCAGCGAGCCGAGAAACTGACGGGTGACCTGCAGAACATCTCATAAAAGCAGAGCCAGGCCCCATATATCTTGCAAGCCGGCAAGCTCATAAATCCCGTTCACTGATATCATACGACACCAACCACCGCCGGCCGCGCGCAAACGGGCGCCCTCGTTCGTGGAAGCCGCCGATATATGCCCACTCGTTCTCAGTCGCACCACGCACCCGTGACCTCGCACCACCGTCCAGTAAGCTGCTTCTCTGCTACCGCGCGCAGAAGGACATCTGAAACGAAGGACGAACGGCCCACTACCGCCTCGGGGCCTGCCAATCCCCCTTGTACAGCCCACAATTCCCCCCACGGAGCTCACTTTTACAACCGGCACGCTGGAGGACGACAGGTTCTCCGAGAGGTCCCCGGCGTCCTCGGCCCTTCCGTCTCCAATCTACCCCACTACTGAGCTCTCTCCTCGCCCCTCCCAGCACCGCAATAAGTACCTATCTCCTCAAGAAGCCCATTATCAGGACGCCCGTAACCAAGACGCTCGTCACCAAGACACTCGCTATCAAGATGCTCGCTTTTCCAGAATTGCGTTACCTGCCTCGGCCACCAGCACTACAACTTCGAAGCCATCTGAAGGGGAGGTGACCCTCAAGTCACAGAAGTCTCATAAATCCCAGAAACCCTCATATGCAACCCCTGCGAAAAGAAATACTATTGTATCCGTGGCCGGAAGCCCATTAGCCAGCTCGTCTTCAAGGCCATCGAAAACCACCTCGGCTTCAACGTCGGGAGGAGGGCGCTTCGAGTATGCCGCAGATCGATCCCCGCTTCAGAAACTGGAACTTGAATTGAAAATAATCAGTAACGAGGAATCCGATGCACCGAAACCTGGTATTACGAGGACCCTCAGCAAGCACCAAGCAGAACGTTTGCATCGGAGTGCAACGGTAACTTCAAGACTTACTAGTGACCGGGCACTGGATCCCTACACTCAAAACCCCAACCGAACGAGTGCACTCTATGAGTCGATGGGTCCAAAAGGCAAGCCGAAGGAGTATGTGGTCCCGTCAAGTAACAGTAAGGACCATAAGCATGGCAGATTCTTCAGATACTTCCATGGGCGTCGGGATAGTTCCAGCTCTAGCTCAGACTCTAATTGCAGCGAAAATAATACGAGGAATGGCGCAACTAAGGTTCAAAAGGAGCCAGTTGCTCGCTTGACAATTGAAGATACGGAGCTGATAGAACACCATACTGATGAGTTGCTATCAGAGGATCCTGAACCGGATTATGCTACACCCTATCATGAAGAAGGTAAGGCTTTTACTTTGTCAGAAACTCTCTCATCGGGCCTTATCATCTTACCCAGATCTCCTGATACCCCAATTTTTCATGATTCAGAACTCTCTGCTCCAACAGCGAAGGGTCCCACACCCATACCGCCCTGGTAAGGATGTTGAATCTCGATATCCGAGCCAAGAAGGCTCTCAACAGCCATCGCAGCTTCATTCTCTTCTCCTAATCTTTTAGACCCTGCACTGGACGGTGAACGGGGCGAGGCCCTTCCCTACCAGAGGACATCAACGCTAATGCAGTATCTCAATGCGATTTCTTCTCGACCAGTTCCTGAGCCTTCCATATTTACACCAAAGCTATATGTCAAATGTGGTCCATTGTTGAGATATGTCGGTCTCAGGCGGGATGGTGTTAATCATAAAGCAGCGAAACGTGGCCAAGTCCCTACTGCGAAGGAAGAAAGAGAAGTTTGGAGAGGAACAGTTATGATGGTTACCGCAGATGATCGCTCTTCTTATAGCCCTGCACCACGACTGAGGCTTTTTGTACAGTCAATAGAACTCCTAATTGGCAATGGCACTAGGGAACCTACTGAAAGGCGCGACTCAGTAAACAGCCTGTGGCGCAAGAAAGATGGCGAGAAGCAGCGAAAATTCAAAGATGTAGTGGGAACAAGACTTCTTTCTGAAAGGGGCGTCACTTGGTGGAGGTTTACGATTGAGATCGAATTGACAGACAAGGCAAGTTTCGAGATCTCAATAAAAGATTATTTTGCTGATATTTCAGGAAGCAAGCGCGCATCGCCTATCGAATAAATCGCGGCCCATCAATAGCGTTTTGGGTGCCGGCTCGAGGAGAAACCATGAATATAATGTTCCATAGCTGTAATGGATTTAGTCTGGGAATAAATCCTGTCACATTTTGCGGTCCGGACCCTATGTGGCGTGACGCGTTACAAGGTCAGCTTTCGCTCACTGCTAATTTCCTACATCACTGATTGAGTCCATAGCACATCGACGAAAACCATTCCATGTTATGATTGGGGGCGGAGATCAAGGTAGGTGATATTAGGAGCTTGAGGCATGAGCATAATTGACACTATGCAGTATACAACGATGCCGTTGCGGAGCAGACAACGCTATTCAGAGAATGGCTGCTTACCAAAAATCCACTCCACAAATACTCAGCCGAGTGGACGGATGAATTGTCTGACGAGCTCGAAAACTTTTATCTAGAAAGATATTGTATGTGTTTATCTCATCGTTCTAGATAGCACTTTACTAAATATTTCGTGTTCGAAAGGTAATTGGTTTTCTCAGGGACTTTTTGGCGTTGCGAATTCCCAAATACCTATGGTGAATATATGGGATGATCATGATATAATAGACGGCTTTGGAAGTTATCCAAGTCATTTCAACGGTTGTCCCGTTTTCTTGGGCTTGGGAAGGATCGCACAGAAGCACTACCTGCTTTTTCAACATCACACTCGAGTACATGAAAATGAAAGTCAAGAGCCAAGTTGGATCATGGGGGCTTCACCAGGCCCATATATCACAGAAAGGAGCAGAAGTGTCTTCATGTTCATGGGTAGAAAAGTCGCGTTCTTGGGGCTCGATTGTCGTACAGAGAGACAGGTGATAGCAACTCATTTACGTCATTTACTCTCGAGTGCTAACCTGGGAATTAGAGGGATGTGATTGTGACCCCTGAAACCTATAAGCTTGTCTTTGACAGGGCCAGAAGGGAGATAGTTACGGGTGTGACGAAACATTTCATTGTGCTACTGGGTGTTCCTATCGCCTACCCTAGGCTTGTGTGGCTAGAAAATTTGTACGTGGGAATCGTTAATTCTTAATGAGAAGGTTTATTGATGGTCTTGTGGTCAGATTGACATCGAGATTGATGGATCCGTTGAAGGCTCTTGCACGTATGAATGTCCTAGGTAGGTTGCCACATTCGATTTCCTTTTGCAATTCACAGTTCACAATTCACTGACTTCAGTATAGGGGGCCTACTCAACAGTTTTGATGGTAAGTTACTGCTCGGTGTTCTTCGACAATTCCTGTGTTAATAATTCATAGGTGGTGTGGAAATCTTGGATGATCTTGATGACCATTGGACTGCAAAAAGCCACAAAGCGGAGAGAAATGCTTTTGTCAAACAGCTTCAGCATTTAGCGGCGGAGAAATCCGTACGAATTACGGTTCTAGGGTTCGTCTATCACTAGAATCATCGTATGAACAGAACACTAATAGGTACCTAAAGTGGAGACGTCCATCTGTCTGGAATAGGCCAGTTCTACTCCAATCCGCAGCTAGGTCTCCCAAAAGAGAGAGACCATCGGTACATGCCCAATGTATATATATTCTTGCCTCCACGTCCAAAAAAACTTGCTGATAATGAAGCAGGTTATTTCATCCGCAATTGTTAATACACCTCCTCCAAACGGTAGGATTAATGTTCGCATGCTTAGACGAGGTCGAGTACATATATGTTAATTAGGTGTATAGCAATGGCAGATGTGCTGAACAAGAGAAACAAAGTCCATCACTTGGACAGCTATACGGATGAGGATATGTATCCGATGTTTTCTGTCGATGTTGATGGAAAGCCTCGTGGGAACAAACGCCTTATGCCAAGTAAGACTACAATCCTTCATTTCGAGTTAACTTCTAATTCAATAACAGGGCGCAATTATTGCACGCTGGGCGAATATGATCCCAACCAAGACCCTGAAGTAGAGGAACTCAGTAAAGCAAGCAGCCGTATTGGTATTCCAAAGTTCTTCAGAAGCAATACGCAGAAGAAAGGGACTGGGCTCTCAGGAAAATCAAAACAGGATATCTCCGACAGCCCCCAGGGTGCCAACGCTGTCGATGCACTGGAAGTCATTCTCAGAGTCGAGGTTAACCAAAAGAACCCAGATGGAGCAACAAAACCATACCGGTTGATAATACCTCCGCTCACTACGCAGAGCTACGATGCAACAGCAAGTACATGAGGTGTAAGATCATGGATTTCGGACATTGGGTCCTCGTTTTCCTCTGAGGGTTGAGTACATTGTCTTTTCGTGGCGCAAAGCGGGGAGTTGATTGTCTTTTGTATCATATGTATCACTAGTTTTCCTGTACATTAGACGGGGAGGTTAATTGTTATTAATAGTAATCCTTAGTAGAGTATTGATTGCGTGAGTAAAATAAACAATTCTTCGTCTCGTGACTCCAGAGGTGAGGCTGGATATTCTCAGCGACGGGGCAGTGCAGCTGCATAACCCCCCCTTCCCTGAAAGCTTCCTGACATCAGTCCCAACCAACGATACAGCATCAAGATGGCGTCTAGGATAGTCAAGGCGCTGAAAAATGCAAAATCATCACTTAAATCGCAGGATATAGCTGTGGAGGAACCGGAGATAGTTGCGGTAATCCCTCCACCGCAGGATCCCAAAAGGTCTCAACCACCGCCGACTCCGCCGGCCGCGAAACAGAAATACCAGAACACCGTATCCCCTCCACCACCGTCAGTGCAACTGCAGCCGAGCCCGCCACTGTCTCCGCTTGTACAGAAGTTTGAGGAGACGAAGTTGAGGGGAGGTGGGGAGGTATCGGGGTTTTTTTTGGCAGAATTGCCGGATACGAGTATTGCGAGACCGAAAAGTCAGGATGGGAAGGAGAAGGAGAATAAGAGTAAACAGGCACCGGGGCCGCCGGTAGAGGAGGTCAAGGAAGAAGGGGAGGAGCATGTGGGGGATGTGGGAGCCAGAAGAAAGAGCTGGGGGAAGGTATGGTCCGGCCCGGTTCAATTGGGGGGGAACCTTGGGCTACCCCGGTTACCCCAGGGTGTTCTTGAGGATCTGTTTAACTTACATGTTTATTTTGGGTTGAGCAGGAGCTGAAGGAGCAGAAGAAAAAGGATCTGGCTGTTTTAGTTGAGGTACGTAAATACCTCTGCTTTTTTTCCTTCGCATCGGTTATACTAACAGACCCGATCTACAGCTTCCAAAATCGCCCTCTGCACAGGTATGGATCCCATCAACCCCGTCCCCGCCCCCGCCCCCCGGCCCCCACCATCAACGGGTCACCTTAGATAATTGATTAACAATACCATACTACAGGCCTACGAAGTCGCCCACAGCCAAAAGCTCCAAGATCAATACTTCAACCCCGTCTTTGAAGACGAGAGTCGGACCCCAAGGGACGGAGCAGCTGCCCCCAGCCCAGAGAAGGTCGCAGAGACGCTCAAAGCCGTGGTGGACCCCGCTGTGGCTTCTTAGCTATAGTTGGAATTGTTCCCTCCGCCCCCCTCTCTTTTGCACATGCTGTGTTGGATATATATGTTATACTTTCCTGCGGTTGTTTGTATGAAGCTTAAGCGAATATCATTTGGATGGTTCTCCCAGTCGGCTTTAGACTGAAGGTTCTTGGGATCTTTAATACATCCTTACTAAACATATCATCAGGGCCAGGTAATCCAGAATCGGGGTTAGTATGAAATAGGGCATCTTTAGAGGATATATGCATTAATCATTTCCTATCAAACGGTTCGCTACAAAAAACCCAACACGCCCTCTAATTTACAGCACAACCAATTAAAAATAATGAAATACCTCCAAAATCCACATGCACATGCAGCATAAATCCATCAACCTAGATCCCCCTCCTCCTCATCATGGGCGTCTGCGGCCTCTTAACCACCCCCTGCGTAGCCATCCTCTTAACAGCCATACTCTGCGGTCTTGGTCCATGGGCCGCCATCTCCTCCGCCTTCAGTTTCGCAGCGTCCTCTCGTGCTTTATCCTCAGCCATCTCCGCCTCAATCTCCATCTTCCGGTTGAATTCATGCTCGGTGATTCGCTTCTCTTTTGCAGAATACCCTTTTTCTTTGACACTATAAAAGACCCCTCCGAGTTCTGCGAGCCAGTGAGGGTCGACGGCGGTGACGGTGGACATGTATTCTTTCGAAGTGAGGATGAGTTCGTGGTAAACTATGTAAAGTTAATATAATTATCCATGGGGTGGAATACTTTCTTTTTCTTTTTTCTTTTTTTTCTTGGGAGGGAAGGGGGGGGACATACCAACATAATCGGGTAAATATCCCAGCCCATACAAACTACTCGTCGGATGCAACATCATCGTCACACTCGTTCTCAAATTGATATATTCCCCAATTCCCTTCGCCTTCGCCGCCTGATGGTAATACCCCGAGCAAATACACTTCCTCACAACATCCCAATCCGTACCACAACCCACTATCTCCATTTTCTGGAACTTCATAATATCCATCAACTGCTCCCTGACCTCTTTTGCCCTCCTCAGGGTCTTCGGATGTAAAAAGTGTCGAATACACCATGAATCCGAGTATCCATTACTTTTCCACTGGGTATACACATGCAGGAGTGTTAAGTGGTCGGATTCAGGGACAAAAAACTTCTCCCTTGCTTGATCGGATTCTTCTTGTCGTTCTTTGGGCCGGTAGAACACGCTGGGGACGGAAAGCATGGAAACTATGGTGAGCATTTCCTCGGAGCAGCCGTATTCGGTAGACATAATTAGTAACTTTCCCAACGAGGGGTCCATGGGGAAGTTTGCCATGTTCTTCCCTAGGGCAGTTAATTCACCGACGTTATCCAAAGCCCCTAGTGCCCATAGGTCGAAGAGAGATGTGGTCATGGTGTCCTGCGGTGGGGGGTCCATAAAGTCGAATTCAAGGAGGTCTTTGACCCCAAGGGACTTGAGTAGCAAAACTGTATTTGATAGGTTCGTCCGCTGGATTTCGGGAATAGTCTGCAGGTACATTTCATTCCGAAACGCTGCTTCCGTATACAGCCTATACGCCTTGCCGGGCCCTGTCCTCCCTGCTCTCCCTGACCTCTGGGAAGCGTTCGCTTGCGATATAGGCGTAATCTGTAACGCGTCCATTCCCATCCTAGGGTTGTAGACTTTAAGCTTCGAGTATCCCGCGTCAACAACATACATAATCCCATCCACCGTCAAACTCGTTTCCGCAATATTCGTCGCAACAATGACCTTCCTCGCCCCCCCCTCGGCTTTATCAAAGATTTTCGCCTGTAAATCTGCAGGCATCTGGGAATAAATAGGGAGAATAGCTAGTTTAGGTGGATTATTCAATTGCGCCAGCCTCTCCGCAATAACCTCACATGTAATTTCAATATCCTCTTGGCCAGTCATAAAGACAAGAATGTCACCTGCTCCCTGACCAAGATGGATGGCTAGGACCTGCTTCACAGCTGCATCGACATAATCCTCACAAGGACTTTTGGACCATAGGACATCCACAGGGAACGTTCTACCGGGGATAATAAACTCCGGCGCGCCCCCGTAAAAGTTCGAAAACCGCTCAGAGTTCATGGTAGCGGAGGTTACTATTAACTTCAGGTCTCTGCGGCGAGCAAGGATCTTCTTGATGAGACCCATAAGGACGTCAGTGTTGAGCGCACGTTCGTGGGCCTCATCCATGATGATACAGGAGTACCTGTCGAGGTCGGGCTCGTTGAGGGATTCACGGAGAAGAACACCATCAGTCATATCTACACGCAGCGAGGATAAGTAGGCGATTGAGAGACAGTTGAGGTAGGCGCAACATACATTTTATCATTGTATCTTTACTAGTACAATCTTCAAACCGAATAGCGTACCCCACCAGCCCCCCAAGCTTTACCTCCATTTCTTCACTTACTCGCTTCGCAACTGACATGGCAGCGACACGTCTAGGCTGGGTACATCCAACCGTACCTCTCTTCCCGTAACCCTCTTCATACAGGAATTGGGTGAGCTGAGTAGTTTTCCCTGAACCGGTTTCACCGACCACGATGACGACTATCACGGAATTAGTATTCATATTACCGGAAATACGAGTAATAGAAAATATACCTTGATTATCCCGGATGACCCTCATCAGCTCCTCTCGCACGGCAAAGGCAGGTAGGTATTCTCGCTGTTCCCGTAATGTCTTGCTTTTACTAAATGCACTCGCCCCCTCGCTCTGCTTGAGGTGCTCCGCAAACTTACTTGACCCCTTTTCCGGAGCGACGTCACTCCTCTTAGCTTCCGGCTCGCCGTTACCAGGGGCAGCACTATCCGTATCCTCTTCCTTAACCCCCATAACATTCCCTAGGGCTGTCCCAGCCATACTCGTCGCCTCCTGTGCCTGTTTCTCCCGCTCCCTCCGTAACCTCCTCTCCTTGACCAACAGAGACCCTTTCTTACTAAATATAGCCATATCACTCTGCGGATCCCGTATAGCCGGAACCGGCTCCAATTGCTTCGTAAACACCTTCCTCCCATCCAAGAAAGGCGGCCGTAATTCATGGACAAGCAAATGCACCCGCACTTCCTCATCATCATCCAGCTGATCCATATCCATATCCGCCCGTTGGGCCACACCAGACGTCAACATCCGATTAGTTTCCCATGCATCAGCATCCTTCATCCGCTGCGCTGCCCGGGCGGAGATTCGTTTTGCGGCTTTTCGCTCCGCAAAGGCTTGTTCGCGTTGTTGATCTGCATAAGTATTTTCGATAGAGCCAAAAGGGTTATGACTTTCATCTCCATAGGCGTGACCTAGCTCGTCTGAGGCGTACCAGTCCCTGTCCAGCTCTTTCAAGTCTGACTCCTCCTGGCTCCGTAGACTTTCATCATCCGTTCGGTCGTGGGTGCTTGACATCCGTGGAGTGGTATTGGCGAACCGGGATGACCTAGAGGTCGATGGTCGAGCATTCCCAAACCTGTCGGCGTTCCGTAGCGGAGTTGGTTCATGCCGTGAGTATCCAGAACCAGTTCCTGGCCTGTACCTGTCTCCATCCCTCCAGTCTCTCTCCCTCCGGTCTCCGTCTCGGTCCCAGGAGTCCCTACCATCCCGCGAGTATGAGTCCCTAGAGTCCCGACGATCCCCATACCTATCCCTATCATCCCTCCCCCCCTGTCGATTCCTCCTATGCGCAGCTAACCTCTCCGCAGCCTCCCTCGACAGCCCAGGCCCATGGCTCGGAGTATCCATCCTCCTCTCCCTAATATTTCTCTGCAATGGCAGCGCCGGCTTCTTAAACTCCACACTTCCATCCACCCCCTTTCCATTCCTCCCCTCATTCCCATTTCTCGATCCCGACTCTAAGTCTCCGTCCACAGCCAAATCAAGCTTAATCCTCTTCGCCAGCCTATCCAATCCAAGCTTACTTTCCTTCTTCACCCCTATATCCTCTTCTCTCCTAGATTTTGTCGACAATAGCAATCCACCCGGTAGATTATTCACACTCCCGCTATCGCTCTCCGCCACCCCAAATCCTGTCGTCGTATTTGCGCCACCTTTCGCGTCTCCATCGCGTCTCTTGATCTCCACATAAACGCCCGTCAAAAACTCATCTGGATACTTCCCGAATGCTCTACAAGCTGTAATGAACGATGATGGGCCCGGCTGGCTCCGTGCAATCTGGATTATGTTTTTCGCAAGTAAGTCGTTCGGGACTGGGTGGTTCAGGTGGCGGGAAATTAGGATAGCGAGGTAGTGGGTGTATTCCGGGTTTATTCCTGGGGGGATATCAACAGGGACATCGGCCATTGTCAGAGCTGTATTGGGGGCGGGTATTAGGGAATTTCGCGAGCAGGAATTCAAATATGACTTCTCAGCAATGGGTGCACGGGAGTCACGCCAAGGGCTAAAGTGCCCAAGTAAGGGTGAATCGCGTCTTGGCAGAGGCTTTATGTTTACAGAGAAGTAAACAATGCGAGACTATGGCTCAATAGTAAACATTTCCAGTCAGGCTATGTCATAAATATCCCAGCACATACAAGGTGCAAGGCTCGTGTACATCTTGTGCGTAAATCTGGGGAACAAAACAACTACCCCCGGCACTGTACATCATTGCGTGCTTAAGCTGCTTGCCGCTTCCTTCATAGGGCTCAATGGTAGGCTCGTGCCCCATGCCAGACCTCGTTTCCCAGCCATTCATTCCCTTCGAAACCATTCCCAGCATCCCTTCAACTCAAGATCCAAACCCTTGATGCGATCACAGTAGCCAGTATGATTAACCTTTTTAAATCCTGATATTTTTCATTTTGGTACAAGAGAACCCGTATTTGAAGAAGAAACAAAATAACCTACTCCCAAAGGCCATCTTAGAGTAACCCGATTCCCGTGAATTTAATACAGAATCCGAAACCGAGCGAGATATGGCGTATGATGTGAAACAAGAGAGAAAAAAATAGTAAATTGCCTTTTGATCCGCCAGTTCCCAGAATCTATTGGCCCACAGCCCCGAAACAACACCGCAAACAACCCGGAACAAAACACCGTTTAAACGTTGGAAGGATACAACATGACGCGGAGGGAGGCACCAAAGGTCTTTGGTGGGAGGTTGGTGGTGAACTTCGCTGGAGGGAATCAATGTCAGTAGCTGTGTGTTATCAGGCCAGTGGAAGTTCTGTACTAACCGCGTACTATGCCGGAATTTCCTGTTGCGATTGTTAGTTACCAACTCCGTACCTTCCTTCGTATCAAGCTGAGGAGCATACCATGTGGCCTGGTGACCTTGCCCCAGATCACCCTGATCTTTGATCCTTGGACCTCCCTCTGTGCTCGGTAGACGAAAGCAACCCTCTTTCCCAAGTAGAACTGAGCCTCAGACGGGTTGGCAACACCCTCTGTTGAATCTCCCCCAAAAGTCAGCCTTCTATCCTTTGTATCGCAATCCTCTAGCCCGTAGCTCGTAACTCTGCCAAGATCCATTGTCTTTTCCCAATGTTGTCCAGAGCTCCTAGCTATCGGAGCTGGTGCGCAAACATCGAAATCTTGAGGTAGAACGTACCAATCTGAACTAAGGAAGTGTTGGGGTTATTGTTCCTCTTGCCCCTCTGGTAGGAGATGTGTCGGGCCTTGACGTAGACTGAACATCCCCATTGAGTATTAGCTCTCTTTCTTGCTATCCTTCACACAACAAATCCTCCATAGCAACAGGAGAAGTGTAACCATACGTCTGTGGTTTTCGGCAGGCATTTTGGTGATTGTCGTCGGTAATCGGTTTCGGTTGTTGGCTGGTCGTTCGTCGTTCGTCGCCGATATCTTTTGCTATGATGGATCTAGTGCATGGTGGTGAGGCTCATTAGCGAGAATCACATCTAGGGCAAACCCTCAAACAAAAGTTGAGTGTGGTGAGGCAGCTGGGCCAGCAGTTTTAGTCTTATTGTTAACCTGAATACTGAATATGCAGCCCCTTGGCGACAATCATGCTGTATGCAGCGCATAGTCTTCAGCATAGAGACACAGTTACCAAGTACAGCCGAAGAAGCCCGAGGCCTTCCACCCGTAAATTACCAGTGTTTTCTTTCAAATAGCCATATGTACAGCTTTTGAGATATTTAAGATTGGATAGATCTATCCATCTTGATCGAATCGAGAAAATCTATTGTGAGTTATTTTATCGTCAAAGCACTGAAGGCTCGATTACAAAGCGCCCTACCAAGTGGAAGTGCCGACTACCACGAAAAATGAAAATTCAGAGAAAGATTTGTTAGCGGGGAGTTCGATTGGTTAAGAAATTTGCATGTTTGTTTACTAATATGTAGAGGCTAGTATACACATGACAGCGCCAAGTAACGGACAACGCCAAGTAACTTCCCCAAAGACAACATGGTTACGAGGCTAGAGAAAGATAGCAGTTAAGATTAGTTTTAAAAATGCAGGAAAATGATAATTATCCTCGACATGACCGGAAAAGAAAAATAAAAATACAAAAGCCTCTGGGGGCTCAGCAAATCTCAATCATATTGGCGTCAAGTAGCCCAGGTATATTTTACACATGGACTGCCTTTTGCTCCTCTTCCGCTAAAGTCACAGCATCTTTAATTCGTTGCCCCATATACTGACTCCTTCCATTCCAGCTTGTGGGGTCATATTTTAGTTTCTCATTCTCTTTCACCATCTTCTTAATTTCTTTGATCTCGTTTCCGAGTCCGCCTATCAATTTTTCGACGACTCCATCCATCAAAGCTGTGAGCCGTTTCTCAAAGGCATCATGGCTATTTCGAGTCAGTACCGTGCTTTAAAGAATACCACCTAACGTACACGCACCTTTCGTCATCTTCAACACGCGCTCTTATCCCTCGCGAGTCCTCAGCTGTGATTTCAACTTGTTCTAGGACTTTTGCAATTGTATCGTCCGATTTCAACAGTTGTTCATCCACATGAGCAATTTGATCGTCAACTTTCCCGACAATGTCGTCAATGTCATTCACTCGAGCTTCCACCCTGTCAGCTGTGTCATTAAGGCGGACTAACTTCTCGTCAGATTTCCCAACACTTTCATCAAGTCGCCCGGCTACCCAACTTTGGTCAGCCTTCTATTCAGCGCATTCTTCCACAGCTGACAATTAACGTACCTTTTTGTTCGAGGAGACTCAGTCGGTCTAATATTTCCCCTTGACGTTCAGCTATCTGACTCATAACACCTTGCAATTTGCTTACTGCAGATAAGAGATGCCGCATTATCTTATCACCATGACCTCCAGACGAGGAGCTGGGGGAGGTTTGATGTATAGTAGGGCTCGGTGGCACTGGGCTAATTGGAGAACTGGGCGGCATCATAGCAGATACATGCGGATGATACAAGGGAGGAGTATGTGGCATCATGGGAAGATCCATGGGAGGTGGAACGTGCTGATGCTGCGGTACAACAGTATAGTTATGATGATGCGGCGGATGTCCTATATGGGACGTTCGAACAGCATGTGGATGGGGTGGTGGATGGAGTGGATGGGGTGGGATTGGTGGATTATGATACTGATAGAAATCCGCGGAATTGCTTGGGAAATATCCATTAGAAACCGGAGTCGCCGGGTCTGCCATTTCCGCAATCCTGCTGGCACTGGAAAATATTCAGAGTCACTTGAAGACTGCCGCCCAGTCAGCACGACTCTAATCGGGAGGAGGTTCCAACTGAGCTCACCACACAGACAAGGCTCACTTCTCTTATCGACAGCACAATCGCGGAGCTGGCCAAAACCACCAAATCCCTTATGGAATTGATACCAGGTTTCTGCGCAATTTGGAGATTGAGGATATTTTAAAAAGCCCGCAAAAGTCGATCTGCTGTGGTGACAAATACAGCAACAGGAGAGGAGGTTCATACGAGGTCATAATTTTATACATTTATTGCTGTGACAGCAGAGGGGTTGTTCGAATGACGGCCGGATGCAGCATCTGCTCTCTGCGTCCGCGCTATATGCGCTGTGGGCCGTGATGGCCACGACTTGTGCATGGATTGGTCCAGTTCTTGCTTCATCTGCGCGCTTATTCAGGATGAGCCTCTGACATGGCATATGGCACGCCCTGAAGCTGCCGGCGCGACAATGGTGAGCGAACACAACAACGATGAGAAAAAAAGGGCGACGGAAGAGTGTCTGATAGCTTCGCGATTCTCGCGGGGAACTGCAAATCGTGCGGGCGGCGGAGACGCATGATTACTAAGCCAGTTATTAGGCTACGCTTTCCTTAGTCTGGCTCACTTTCCCTATCCGCTCTGCTTACCGCTTCAGGAGAATCCTCCAGTATAACAGCCGCTTAGCCCAGTTAGGCTCATGTCAAGACCCACTACTCTATTTCTAGTCTGGTGCTTTATTCGCAGTCTTAGCACGTCTATGGCAGGCAAAGTCTGGGCCAAAGGGAGGCTCGGTCCAACGCCGAAAGTTGGGTATCGAACAGAGATTAGTTTGGGACCAAGAGGAGGACCCTTAGATTTTGGTTTTCCTGGGCAATAGAGACCCAAATAATTCTTGATATGAGACATGTATAGACCAGTTGGAAAGCATTTTAATTTGCCTTGCCGCACCTTTTCCGAGGACCTCCGCTCCGAGGGGCCTCCGGAGTAGCATCCCTGCTGCCCACTGCCTAGCCTGTACCCTCCTGTCGGTTATAGTCTCTCCAGGGTCCGATACAAGGAGTTGCATGGCTGGCGGGCTAACGTCACAGAGCTTCGAAAGCAAAATCCTCGAACTCTAGGTCGGATTTATACACACTGAGTTACTGAGATGTTTCGTCGCCTTCATCCTCTAATGCGTTCTGCCTCCAGGTACGGCGACTCAAGACCCACGGGCTAGTTAGCCTATATGGCTCCTGCGCATCTCAAATCGGTGCCTGCGTTCCAGGGACGGGCTGAGGGACAACCGCGCTGGTTGAGTATAATTCATATACGTAAATATTACGGTTCCGTAAGCTTGTGCATTGGGACACCCCTCACCATGCGGTCGTAGTGCTATGGGTGGGGCACGATCGACAAAAGTGATCTAGACTGATGGTGAATGTGCACTGAGGGAGTGAGCTGGGTTCGTCAACATCTCCTGCTTAGCACATTCCGGCCTAATTACTTCGAAAGCCACCATCGATTCTTAGATTTTTTTCCTTCCCAGTAGGCAAAGACACTGCAAAAAGCAAGAGACCTGGCGGATAGATTTATTGAGAGCTTTCGAATCAAGGTTGAAAATTAATCACTTAGTACGACCCCACCATTCCTCTCCCTCTCGGCGCTGCCCACCACTTACACTGCCGACATTTTGATACCCCTCTCTCTCCTCTCAACCTTCATATATTCCACCGTCCACACTACGCAGTAACAAAACCCCCAGGCTTCAGGTATACAACTATCACATCTCTAACACCCCCAATGACGGACTCAATTGTATCGGATCAATCTGGTCTGGGGTGAGTTGGTTTCTTTTGCTGTACCGTCTTACTCTTGAATGCCGATATTCCAATGCAATGTACTTCGGACCGCTAGCTATCCCCGTTGTTATCGTCATTGCCGAGGGTTATTCAAAAGTAGCTCTTTTTGGGACCACAATACTCACAATTGCATAGGTCCCTCGAGTTGAGGGAGAACACCACAATTATTGTATTAGGAGCTTCCGGTGACTTGGCGAAGAAGAAGACAGTACGACCCCAATTGTTCTGGGCTAAATATAGATGAAATTCTGACAATAGTTCTCAGTTTCCGGCCCTTTTTGGATTGGTGAGCATGTAGACGCCAATTGGAAGCTCCCCCCACTCACAACATCTAGCACAGGAATAATTTCTTGCCAAAGGACTGCCAAATTGTCGGATATGCCCGGACAAAAATGGATGTGAAGGAATACCTTAGCAGGGTCAAGTCCTATATAAAAACACCCACCAAGGACATGGAGGAACAGTTGAACGACTTTCTGCGAAAGTGTTCATATGTGTCCGGACAATACGATCAGGATGAGCCATTCATAAGGCTCAGGCAGCATTTGGAAGATCTTGAGCATGGCAGGCCACAAAACAACAGGATCTTCTATATGGCTCTACCACCTAGTGTTTTCACCACCGTTTCCCAGCATTTAAAGAGGAACTGCTACCCCAGCAGAGGAGTTGCAAGGCTTATTGTGAGTGCCAGGACTTTGATTATGAAAAGGCCATTTCTCGCAAGGACTGATGCTGGAATTTGTACCCACAGGTCGAGAAGCCATTTGGGAAGGATCTCCAGAGCTCTAGGGAGCTCCAGAAAGCACTTGAGCCGGATTGGAAGGAGGAGGAGATCTTCCGTATCGATCACTACCTAGGAAAGGAAATGGTGAAGAATTTGCTCATTCTCAGATTTGGAAACGAGTTCTTCGGAGCCACCTGGAACAGAAACCACATCGACAACGTTCAGGTCAGCCTCACTTCGCGGAGTCAGAGTTACCTATATACGCTAACAGCCATCAGATTACCTTCAAGGAACCCTTTGGAACAGAGGGCCGTGGCGGATACTTTGACGATTTTGGAATTATCCGTGACGTTATGCAGAACCGTAAGGAGCCATGTTTCTTCGCTATATAAGACCTCTGCTAATATACGGACCTACAGATTTGCTCCAGGTGTTGACCATCATCGCCATGGAGCGCCCCATCTCTTTCTCTGCTGAAGATATCCGTGACGAGAAGGTCCGAGTACTCCGAGGAATCCCCGCCATTGAACCCAAGAATGTAATCATTGGGCAATACGGCAAGTCTCTTGATGGCACAAAGCCAGGTTACCTCGATGATGATACCGTTCCAAAGGACAGCAGGTGCCCTACATTCTGCGCCCTTGTTGTATACATCAAGAACGAGAGGTGGGATGGTGTTCCCTTCATCTTGAAGGCCGGAAAGGGTGTGCCTTCCCCTCTATTTGTAACTAATCAATTCTTGCTAACAAGATGCACAGCTTTAAATGAGCAAAAGACCGAGATCCGAATCCAGTTCAAGGATGTCACCAGTGGAATTTTCAAGGATATCCCTCGTAATGAGCTTGTCATCCGAGTTCAACCAAACGAGAGTGTTTACATCAAGATGAACTCCAAGTTGCCAGGTCTCAGCATGCAAACTGCTGTCACTGAGCTTGATCTTACCTATAGGCGCCGATTCAGTGACTTGGTCATCCCTGAAGCCTATGAAGCTCTTATACTAGACGCATTGAAGGGAGATCACTCCAACTTCGTCCGTGATGATGAGTTGGACGCCAGCTGGAGGATATTCACCCCACTGCTCCACTACCTCGATGATAACAAAGAAATCATCCCAATGGAATACCCATATGGTACGCATAAATCGGTTCACTCTTAAATTAAACCTGCGTCTTATGCTGACTTTTGCTACCTTATAGGTTCTCGAGGTCCTGCTGTTCTTGACGACTTCACATCAAGCTATGGATACAAGTTTAACGACCCTGCTGGATACCAATGGCCTGTTCACAACGCGGGCCAAAACAAGCTCTAGATCATATATCGGCTTTTTTTTTTGCAAAAGTTTTATGGTGTGGCAATGTGGGGATTATTTATGAATAATGCTGGGTGGTTTATATTGATAGTTAAAAGATGAGGGCACTCTTCCTCCTGGCTGACGTTTTGACCCGCAATAAATCAGTCGTCCTACAAGCGTATTCGTTTGATCAAACCGTTATTATTATCTTTGATTTTTCACATGTAGAATTCTTGTTAATGCAAAGGTGGTTGTATTTATGGGAGAAGGATACATGGTCGAAAGCTGCCAATTTGGAATCAAAACTCGTATTATGATTCTACATAGTAGCCAATTTTGAAATGCGAACATTGGTGTCAAACTCGATCCAATCAATGACGTATGGCCGGGTCGTGTCGCAGAAGGAGGTACCGTATGCGAAGCTATACATCTCAGCCTCGCAGCATATCACACCGGCGTACCTTCTTCATAGGAAGCTTGTGCAGAGTTGAAATCTAGGATACATCTCCATCTAATCATCATATGAAACTTGTAGATTAATACTAAAATATCGAGTATCAAGTTGCATTAAGCCAAGACTTTATATAGTCTCAACATACCTGGAAGGCAACACAATCATAATCGAACCTTCTGTATCTCGTGAGAACCGGAGGGGAGGTCTCTGGGTTAATTTCGATAATTTGAAACATAATCTGGGAGCAGCATTGCCACCATATATGCGGGAGAACTCGATGAGTGCTACTTGGAGTGGTACTCCGTCGATTTGGGGTCCCACACTGTCAGTGCGGATGGCGCTGTTGACTATAAGGTGTTGGGGGTCGAGTCTATGCTGCATTATTGAGAACACGTGCTGACTTAATATTGGGGTGAATGAAGTCTTGCTGGAGTTCAGATTGTGTGGGGGTTTGAGATGGCATGTTAGTGACCCCTGTGAATATATCAGTTATGAGGATACTGACGTATATCTCCACGGATGCAGATTGTTCGCCATACCTCTTGTCCCTCGGACTCTCGAAATCGATGATGAGCCTAGTCTGGGTTGGTATGCCATGCCCTACTACACCCACTTCTTGAATAGGCTGGGAGAGCAGGGCTGATGAATCAGGGGATATTCAGTGGGGCCGTTATCAGGGTTAATAACACAGCCGATTGTTGGGGCAATAGCAGATCGGTCACGGCTAAAATGGGGTGGGTTCTCTATATCATGAGCCGTTGAGGCGGGGTAGGCAAAGGTGCTGATGGATTGGTTAAAGGCAGAAGACGGCCATTTATGATATTAGGGACGTTGTTGGTGGGTGCTGGGCTGCTGGTGCTTGGATGGGTTGCGGATATTGTGGGAATGTTTGTGTCGCAACCAGAGTCTGTGAGTGGGGAATAATGGAGGGTACGAGGGTCTGAGTTAGATTGTACTGATGATGGGACAGGCAAGGGTGCTGTCGATTATCAGTGCGATTCTCGCGATATATGTTCTGGATTTCTCTATTAATGCAGGTTGGTTCATTGAGCCCCTGGACTTCTAAAGGATTATCACTAACGGATGCACACAGTCCAAGCATCATGTCGAGCCCTCGTTGTTGACAGTCTGCCTGCGTCTCAACAACAGATTGGTAGCGCATGGGGTGAGAGTCCTCATTTCCGCATATTCATGAAGTTACCCTCTAATGCATTCACGAGCCACAGCAAGCAGGATGATTGCAATCGGTAATCTCGCAGGCTACTTCGTGTATGTAGCCCTCCTCAATCCTCCCTAGCCGGCCTTCACTGAAATTCACAAGTGGGACATTAGATATGAAAACGATGTTTGGCACAACCTTTGGTGATACGCAGATTAAGCAGTTGTGTGTTTTGAGCTTTGCTACCTTGTTGACGACAGTATTGGTTACAAGTATTAGTGTTACGGAGAGGGTGTTGGTTACTAGACGGTATGTTCCTCATCCTGAGGGAAATATACATGAATTTTCTTAACATATGCGGGAGTGAGCAGAGCGGAGGATAACAAGGGCCTATGGGCTGTCCTCCGGAAGATCTTTGATACCATATTCCATCTCCCCAAACGCATAGGCGCAATATGCCGCATATGCTTCTTTGCTTGGATCGGTCCGTACCCTACCCCCACTACTGGCTCAATTTTCAGGGTAACAACCTCCCCTTTACAACCCTTACTAAACCCCCATCCCCACAGGCTGGTTCCCCTTCATGCTCTACTCCACTACCTTCGTCGGTGAAGTCCTCCAACGGTACGACACCTCCGCTCGTTCCCGCCTACAAACCTCCACCGATATCCTTGGCGACATTGCCCGCGTCGGCGCCATGGCTTTGGTAGTCTACTCCTCCATCTCCCTCCTCGCGTCCTTCACCCTCCCCTGGCTCATCCATTCTCCAGAATCCGAAGCCCTGCGCAAAACCCGCTCGAAGAGTGGAATCTGGTATGGAATATGTGAATTTCTTGAAATATATCGCCCAGATCTAGCGACGGCATGGGCCGTCGGGCATGTTACGTTTGC
The DNA here is from genome assembly GCA_015179035.1 of Tirmania nivea. Taxonomy (NCBI): domain Eukaryota; kingdom Fungi; phylum Ascomycota; class Pezizomycetes; order Pezizales; family Pezizaceae; genus Tirmania; species Tirmania nivea. The sequence continues at coordinate 736,511 of WHUY01000015.1, forward strand.
CACAGCGATGTTTTTGACATTATTTGTTCGGAGTGTGGGGGGGGCTACGTTTGTGGTGGGCGCGTGTGGGATCCCCTGGGCGTTGATGACGTGGGCCCCGTTTGCATTTGTGGGAGAAGAGATCAATAGGTTGAGCTCTAATGGGGAGACACCCCACCATCGCCGACGCAACGCAGGGGGGAGTGTATACGAGCGCTTATCAACAGACACCTCCGGTGGGGGAGACAGCGACGGCGAAGAATCCTACGTCCCCATGATTGAACTCTCCCGCCCATCGCTATCTGGTACAGAACGGCCGAGCGTCCCTGCAATGATGGATATGGAAGGAGACAAGGACGAAGGGGGGAATGAGTTGAGCGGGATTTATTTGGGGATTCTGAATGTGTTCGCTTGTCTGCCGCAGTTTGTGGCGACGTTTATTAGTTTTGTGGTTTTTTCGATTCTGGAGCCGGGGAGGAGCCCGGAATTTGCGGATGGTGGGGTGGGTGGGGAGATGGGTGAGGAGCCGAAGGTGGGTGGCGTTAATGCGATTGCGATGGTGATGGCGTTGGGGGGGCTGAGTGTGCTTGTGGCGGCGAGGGATACAGTTAAGTTTAAGAATATGTAGGAGTTTTACATTTTACGGTTTCTTTAGTTTTTTTTTTTTTTTTTTTTTTTTTCACAGTTGGATGCTGCTGGTATTAGCGTTGGATTGAGGGTAATTGAAATGCCATAAGCATCTAAGTATTATTCATAGCACTTTTAGTTACTTTTTCGCACGGGATATACATCGCTTTCATCAATCATCATCATGTACCTACGTGTAAACAAAAAGCAAGAAAAATCATTAAGCATCATCTGTTTCCATACCCAGCTCACACATCACCACCCCCCCACCCCTCCCACCCTATTTCTTCCCCCAAATCCCACTAATCTTCAAGCACAGGTCCAGAATCTGTAAATGCTCATCACTCCCATCCGCCAGCCTCTTATCCGTCTCGGAGAAGCACATGACAATCTCGTTCTTCGCCCTGCTGGGGATCTCGTCATCAAACACCAGTCTCTGGTACAGCTGCAGCACTAGCTGGCTCGCGCTCCATCCATCTGCAACAAGCTCCGTCACGATCTGTGATAGCGCCTTGAAACTCGCTGACGTGGGCTCGAGCGCGGAGACGAGCGCGGAGATTGTGTCGGCGGGGATGACGCCTGCGATTTCTTCAATGGCCCGGACGGTGATTGTGGCTGGGGCTGCGGGTTGTGGTGGCATGTCCTCGTCTTCATCTACGCCGGACATCCTATCATCTTCGTCCCCTGCGCCCTTCTTCTTCGCGGGAGGTGCAGGAGGGTTATACAGCCTCGCCGCACTCTGCAGATAGGTAATCGCCTTCCGCAGGTCCCCATCACTAACTCTAATCAGCGCCTCCACCACCCCCTCTTCGTGCTTGACCTGCTCGCACTCCGCAATCGCGAGTAACCTCTCCCTCGCGCTGCCCTCATCAAGGCTCTTAAACCGGAACTTACTGCACCTGCTCGCCAGCGGGTCGATGATCCTGGTCACATAGTTGCAGACCAAGCAGAACCTCGTAATCTTGCTGTACGTCTCCATCGTGCGCCTGAGCGCGCTCTGCGCGTCCTGCGTCATCGAGTCCGCCTCGTCCAGGATGACGATCTTGTACGGCGGGCAGGGGTACCTCCTGCTCTGCTCGGGCGTCGGGTTCGAGACCGCCACGCGCGCAAAGTTCTTCACCTTCTCCCGCACGATGCCGATCCCGCGCTCGTCCGACGCATTGAGCTCGAGCACCCGCGTCTTCGCCAGCTCCGGCCCGTACAGCTCCCTCGCCAGCGCCAGGATCGTGCTGGTTTTGCCCGTGCCCGGCGGGCCGTAGAAGAGCATGTGCGGCAGGTTTGCGGACTGCAGCGTGCGCCGCAGCACGGCGATGGTGTGGTCCTGCGCAGTGACGTCGAGCAGCGATTTGGGCCGGCTGTGCGCGCGCGAGAGGAGCACGTTAGATCGGAGGAGCTGAGGGGGATGGATGGGGGGGTGAACCGTACTATTTCTCAACCCAAGGGACTATCCTCACGCTGTCTTTGCTCTTCGAAGTGGTAGGGGCTGCGGCGTCGGCGGCGGCGGCTTGGGCGGCTGCCCTACGGGCGCCGATGTCGAAGAAGGATGCCATTGTAGTTTCTGCTGGCTGTGTTGCACGTTCTCGTACAGCGAAACATCTGGAAGACGCGTTTTGAGCTGGGCATGCGGCGCCGAATCTTGGCACGCGTGCCCTGGGAGAATCATCCCGCTGCGCACATTTCGCCGCAGACTTGTGCTATTCGTATTCACACATGAAGATGAAGCACATGAAGATGAAGCACATGAAGATGAAGCACAAGAAGAAGAGAAAAAAAACAAGCACAAGCTACAAACACAGCAAGCCGGCCCAGTGAATATACATTCGTACAACGATACCACAGACAGCCAAAGGAGCGATCCTTTGCCCAGAAGAAAACGTCACCAATCACGGTTTCAACAATGCGCCCCTCTCCCGCTATCTTATGACACCTCGCGGCTTTTCCTTGCATCAACCAGTTGCTTCAACCTCGTTTCCAAAACCTTTCTTCCTTGAAGCGTCCTCCAAACCTCATGTGGAGCACAATCCACAATATCCCACCCCACGAGCCTGTCCGAGAGCCCGGAGAGGTCACGCTGAGCTTCGTACCAGCGGAGGTCATTCTAGTGACACAGATTACAAAGTTAGCTACGGCCGCCCCAATACCGACATCACATATAAAAAGGCCTGGAAAAACGCCAGTCATACCTTAACCCTCTCTCCCGAACTCACCACCGCCAGCGGCACATCTCTCGGTAGAATGACCTTTGCAGTGATTATCTCATTGTGGGTATACGTAGTAGCCACCAAAGCCTCCTGCAGCTTGGCCTTGATCAGTTTGCCATTCTGGTAAGCCGCAGTTCCAAAAATTCGGTCCTCGCGGGTGTCCCTCTTAAACATCCACCCCCAAAGCCGGTCAAATCCTAATGGTGAGATGATTCCCCGTAGCCAAAGCCGGAAGCCCCTCCCTGGTGAGCCTATACGGTAGAGCAAAGCCTCGTGCAGGGTATCGATCAAGAGGAGGCCGTGAATCTCGACGGCATGGCGAGAAGCAAAAATGCGAGAGTAGATACTGCGTTCTGGTCAGATCGTGGCATTGCATTGTAACTTAGGAGTGCCTTACCCTCCAACACCGTGAGACACTAGAACCCAGGGCCCAGTCTCTCCCGCTTTGGCCAGCGCTTCAGAGAGAGCGTCGGCTGCCATCCCGGCAGACAATGGGCTGGGAGCATTATCACTGAAGCCAAATCCAGGCCGATCCCAATAGCAGTACCGCCCAATAGACCCATTATTATATGCATCAAAAACCCAACCCTCCATACCGCCTTCGACGGGGTATTCCCCAGCTTCCAGTAATACGGTGCTCTCAGACACGTTCTTATTACCCTCACAAAAGACATGCACTTGATATTTCTCTCCGTCAACATAGTACCTGCTACCAAACGGGGCAAGAGAGGTGTCGTGGGCAATCATAATAAGAGTAAGTGTGAGTAAGGCAGTGACGACGATGAGGAGGAAGGTGAGAATGGTCGAGGTAAATACAGCGCTCCATTCTTTTAGAGTGCGCTTGGTCTCGTGGCGGCCAGTCAGGCGTTCTTCCTCCTCTGCTTTGCCGTATTCCACAATACGGTCACACAGAACCTAACAGAGCCCATCAGCGAGATTCAGCAAAGGACAAGGAAGTAACGTACAACCCATCCGGACATAACCATTGCCCATATCACAGAAGTAATCCCAACCCATCCGGCTTCGACACGGATTCCCTCCACAGCTAGTATAATTATAGTATCGACAAAAAGTAAAAAGGATATAACCAAACACGAATACTGCTCTGCCCTCGAGGGTGTCGCAAAAAACAATAGCGTGACAATGAGTATCGCTACTGCAATGGTCGCAAAGCTATCCCGCAGAATCCAATCAGCACCAATACTGCCGGAACCTGGTGGAAGGAAAGATGTAGAAGCCTACGCGAATTCATAAAAGCCACTTCCCCTCGAATTCATCCCTGGCGGAGTAACAAATGCCGATACCAGCAATAACACCCACCACACCACACTGACACACAACAACACTATCGTCATCCATCTCAATCCACGGACCTACACCGACAAGGCCCAAACAGTCAACATATGCGAGAATTTGATTCAACAGCAAAGAGTGATATAAAACCGCACTATGAAAAGAAAAGTAGGCCCTACAGTCCAGAGATTATACGGCGACACGGCTGGGTCGTCCGGGTCCAGTGGGCCAAACCTCGCAGCGCGGCCAGGCCCAAGTAACCTTGACCTTTCGTCTGCATTAGTATCATACGAGAGCTGCCGGCGGAGCATCCTCGTGCTGGGGGAGTGTGAATAATTCGCAGAGATATCGTCGTAGGCTGAGTTAGAGCCACCTATGGCGGAGCCGGCTCGTGCCGGCGCATGTGCCGAAGCTCTATCTGATCCTTCGTGGACGGGGGTAGTTGGGCCGCTGGAGGGAGGGGAGGAAGAGTTCCTTTTGAAGGGCCATAGTTTGGACATGTTTATGGCTATGTAACAAGCTATCCAAGGGGATTGGGGAGGGGGAATATTACCACGCACCCAGGGGGGAGGGCGGAGATGATCTGCTGTGATGCCAGGGGCAAAGGGCGTATGCGGGAAGGGGTCAGTTATTACAGTAAGAAGCTGGTGGGATACAATTAGTATCAGTAGCTACCCTAACGGGGGGCGTATATGAATGATATACATCTCAAGTATCATGAAGCACAATTTCGCCGGCCAGTCCCCCCAGCCCAATCGCCTCCCGCAGAGCGCCCTTTCCAACGTTGTGACGTTGTGGCCACTGGCCAGGAAGAACCACTGCCCTCGCGTGGCTAGAAGCCCGCAATTGCCCCATCGTGATGCCCGCCCTGTGTGACGTAGCGCATCATCATAGGGCCGGTAGACACACCCGAGTTACCCTGAGATCCCGGAGGCCGACATCAACGGCCGCGCGGCACTACGTACAGTAGGTCCGCGTGGGGAATTCATCTCCCAGCTCCAAGCGTGTGGGCTCAGCTGTACTGTATTCCCTCTGGAGCGTATGAAACGCTCAGGTAAAAACTTAAGGAAGAGTAGCCCCCTAGTTTCTATAGTGGCCAACTGGGTGAACTAATAAATCGAGCATGAATAAATGAATGAATCTAGATCTGTCATAAGAGTGCACGCTGATCCCCATGCCTGTTAACCGGATACCTTAGATTTCGAATCTACCGTTACTATACCTAACTGCGTAATGACTGCTTATTGGGTAATGATCGGCAGCAAACCAGTCTTATAAAGTAAATTCTTCATACGAGTCTGGTTGGCACAACACCCTCCAAAGGAGGATACGAGGAGTAATAGAATGTCAGTATCTAGAGGCTAACTACAGTCGCTGGTTTTGATTATCATATTGCCAGCTCTCTCAGAACTCGCTATAGCACTCACAACGTCAGCAACACTTATAAACCTCCTCCCTATTATAATGCCTTCAATCTAGCTGTTTATACCACATATAGATCCCTCTGGTTCTTACTAGCATCACTATCAGGTATACAATAGATATACTGCATACATTATAAGGGATCTAAAATAATATCATATGTTTGAACTGCTAACTCGATATAGTGTTTACTACATTATTAAGACCAACGATTAAGCTATACTCATGAAAATAATATCCCTAACTAGCACTTCTTGTATTTTTCGATACTTCATCAAGCTCTAATAGGCTCCACCGCCCTCAGCTAATTTTAATTATAGCCCCCTTCCCCTCTGTAGCTACAGCATCTATACTTCGAGCTCCTTTATGGCCAATATAAGCTTGATTAAGAGCCTAAAATATCTTTAGCAGGTTCGACAATCACGGTTTACTAGTACTCATGAGATATTCCTACTTCAACCCCTCTCTTTCCTCTCAGATACTCCACTAAGGTCTATCCTATTGAACGGTTAGCGAGGATCCGGAATATGATAAAGCATTGATAAAATATAGTAGCGAGATTTCTGAGACTTGAACCTGGAGTAGCTCCCTTAATTTATTTACTTAAACCCATTACTAGAGAATAGGAGAGCTGTTAGAAGGTTTAAGGAAAGAGGGGGTCAAAGTAGGGACGTCCTATAAGAATTAGCAACCTGCACTTGTGAAAACTTTTAAAGGTGACTTAGGCTCTTGATTAAGGCTATATTAGTCATGAGAGAGCTTGAATTGCAGGTGCTGAGGCTGCCTCGAAGTGGAGGTGCTATTAGAAAGGTTGGCTAAAGAGCTGAGGCCTTAGAGACTGTCAAAGCTGCTGAGGTCTTGAAAAATATGAGATATTGTTGCATGAGAATAGCGTGGTCAAGGCCCTTACAGTATAATAAATATCATACCAAAGAACTTAACTATGGGATTCCAAATATTTTTGATAATTTACAATGCATATCCACGCCCATGAGGTAACCTTGTATCCTTCAATCTTGTGAGGGTTTAGAGAAGCATTCATATGGCATCTACTCATGATAATAGTAGCGATATATGTGGGAGAGCGGCCGAGCGGTTATTGTAGAGGGAGGTTATAAATGCTATTCAAGTTGTGAGTGGTATAGCGGGCTCTGAGAGGGCTGGCGATGTGATAGTCTAATTCAGCGACTGTAACTAGCCTATAGTTACTGTCATTCTATGATATAGCTACAGCGTGAAGAATTCGCTATCTGAAATGGATGGTGAGTGTCTGGTTACCTGGTAAGTGATCATGGCAGTTAGGTACCGTTAGTACACTTCCTTACTTTACATTTTGTAATTATATTACTCCATACATTACGGAGGGTATTGTGCCAACCAGACTATCCATACATATCCTTCCGTAAGTTCTAGAATACACCCGACCAGGCTGTTGTCTTGGCATGCAAGTGTTGCAACCACTTGAAAACCTCCAGCTCATCCAGCGGCTGAAATCATCACCTCATTACTCCTCTACCACAGACGGCAGCGGTATATCAACTCGCCCGTCGCACGAGAAACAAACTATTCTGTTCTATATTCGTGGGAATTTTGCATTTTTGTCGGCCCTGGTCCCGAAATTCATGAATTGGTGCATCAATGGAATGGAGCTCAGAGTCCCGTCGAAAAAGGCATCCTACCGATGATCTGAACGAGGAGCAGCCACTCTCAAAGAGGCTAAGCCTTCTCAACCTCAACTATGGCAGCTGTAACACCTCCCCCCTTCCCCCCATTTCTCGTCTCCCCTATCCCCAAACACCAAACCCCCAACTCACAAATACTAACCTCCCCCTAGTCAACAACATAACCCTATCTCGAAAGCCCACACCCACATCAATAACTAAATCTCCGAAAAAGCAGCCCTCCTCCTTAGCCGAGCAAGAACGCATGGAAGTAGATAATGTGGTATATGTCTCGGACCTGGACTCAGACTCGGAATCAGATACAGATGATGAAATCGTCTTCATACCCGATATCGAGAGGAAGCTCAGCAGGATCCCATATCAACTTGTGAGTGGGACGTCGAAGAACTTGTCCCCTTCGACTGAGATAGTTCTATATTCAGTTCCTTCCTCTATTTCGATTCCCGAACAGAAAGACGTTGTCAGGCGAGCGATAATCGAATCGAGACAAAGATTGCGAGAGAAAAGTGCAGGAATGGTGTCTGATAGAGCATCTTCCGGCATATCGGCGTATATGTCGGATGGGCTATCCAATGGTGGTTTAGACAGAGGAATGAATCAGGCAGTAAATGCAAGTCAGATAACAAACACAGTACCAAACGGTACTTGGAGTGGAATGTCGAACGACTTACCGGGTGGGGCTGTAAATGGAGGATGGGGAACTGGGACGCCGTTAGGTTCGAGCATGGATATAAGGCCAATGGGGACTTTTGAAGACTTGGATGCAATGGAAATTGAGTGATGCTATATTGAATAACACAGCGAGTATGATAGCAATGTAATATAGTACAACCCTTGTACACCGTGCTTGTCCGCACCAGATGATATAAGAATAGAATGACCTATGCAATGAAGTAGTGCCAACTAGTGTAAAAATAAAAAGAGCAAAGGAAATAAGAAGCTACTTGGGGTATGTGAGAACAAAAGCAAAGACCCGACCCAGTTTTAAATTAATAGCAAGAAAAGATCTCGGAAACCCAACTCCTAGATATGGCAAGTGGAAATTGTAAAGAAACCTGCCGTGAGACCCGCATCCCAGTAATGAGTATACCATTAAGAGAAAAGAATCTTATGTTCTAATGACGCTGCTCAGCAGATGAAGAAGGGCCCGCGGCTGGTACAGAATTGTCGTGCCCATTGCCATGATAGGCTGGCGGCGGGTGCTGCTGCGGGGCCGTCTTGATAGCACCCTCTGGAGGCCCAGGATAAGAGGGGGGTTGGACAAAGTTCGGATTGTAGGCTGTTCAGAATTAACACAAACGGGCTATTTAGGCCTCGGGAAGACTTGGCACACACCTGGCGGCGGCACCGCATAAAGTTGATGTCCATTCTGGTAAAAGGAGAAATTATCTTCCGGATGCGAAGGCCGGGGTATTTCGGATCGGTCTTCGGGTGCAAATTGGCTCCTGCGATGGCTTGAAATCAACCACTATCAAACCATTAGTCAAATTCCATCAAGGAAGGTTATTGGGGAACTCACACTGTGATACGGCAACGGAGCCAGGCCCTTATTCATCCTAATTTGCGCGTGCTGGTAGGAAACTAAGACGAACACAATGAAGAAGACGATAATTCCCAGAAAAATTCCATATCGAACCTTTCGGCCTTCCTATACACAAAAGTCGTCAGAATGTAGTTTGTCAAGAAGGACGAATGACGTACTTCGGAATAAAACCAGCCTCCAAAGTGACTCCCATCACCATCATCGTCACGGGCGCCCCGCTTTGAGAGGATGATTGCATAGCGAGCGGACATGGTGAGTGTAGATGTTTCGGTAATGAAGGACGAGTAGTGAGATCGCGCAAGGGGTGCTTGTTTGTTGATTGAGAAAGCCCACGGAAGAGGCCCAGGGCGTCGGGGTGTATCCGAATGAGACCACAATGAACGTGAGAAGGTAGGAGGAGAGGGATGGGGGGAACCTTCAGACGCCCCGAGGATCTTGTTTCGAGGCGTGATGTTGACGTTGACGTGCAGACTTTCCCTACTCAACGAGCAGAAACATGGCACGGCTGGTTTCGGGATGAGGATGATGCAGAGCTATTGGCAGATCCAGGCTGGGTCTGCTGAGCCCAGTGCTCTACTAGTGTTTCAACCCCTGTTCCAGCGTTTGTCATTCAAAGAGGGATCTGGGTTTGAGAGCAACCAGGGACCAGGATTACTGGAGCTGCCGAGATGGTTTGTCCTGGCATGGCGTCTGCTTCTGCGTGAGAGGAGCCTGGGCTAATTGACCGTTTACACCATTCCGAAATCCACAAGGATCTTGCGGGTGCCCGCATGTCATGTACAGTTAGAAACATTATCGCAGTGTAGCCATGGAGCAGTGGGCATCGCAAATACCGGGAGATTGCTGGGCTTTGTCTGAGCTGATGGGTTTGCAGTGTCGATCACCAACCAAGCAGGCACGAAGGGACCCATGCTTAGCGGCCAGGTCGCTTACGCCCGAGTCTGGCTGGGTATATAAACGAAGCGGCCCCGGCCAGTGCTTACTCACTCTGGGTCCCAAGGAAACGCGGGTCGCTACGTAAAATAGGCCTTGATATAAAAATGGATACCAATTGCGGCGCATACCATGATTGGGAAAAACAAGCTCGAACCAGGAGTCTAGAAATAACAGCGTAACCATGAACCACATGACTTCCGGCCGCTTGGTCATATATATTTTTTGGTACTTGGAGGCTATAGGTAGCTTCCGGATGAGAAACGGTCTCCAAATTGTGCAGCTCTACTCAGGAGCTCTTTGCGCTGTGTGTTTGTAACTTTTCGCCCTAGTGCAAAATCTTTCTCCTTGTCCCAGGCCCGTTTAGAGGGGTCGTCCTCCTTCTCCTTGTCTGCTTTCTTGCTGTGTTGTTCGTACAATGTGCTTGACCGATGTTTTTCCTATCTACCAGTTAGAAGAACCCAAAGGAGTGACGTCAACTGTAGGGGGTATACATTAAACTGTTGGATCCTACGAGCCGTCTCTTCAGCTTCAGCACTATTAACACGAGGCTTATCCTTGGTAGTTGCTTCAGTAGCTGGTTTTCGTAATCCCATAACTTCATCAATAACCCTCTTCTGTTTTTCTGCAGGTGTTTCTGTCCATAAAGTTGTGTCTCCCCCACTCCTCGTTGGTGCTTTGGCTCCCTTTCCGGTCTGGAATTTCCTGGCACGGATTTTTGTAGGGTCGACACGGGCTGTCCAGTCGCCCTCCTTGGGAGGTACGACCATCCAAGAATCTCGCTGTGCCTTTCCATCATTGGCTTCTGTTGGTCTTGATTCTCCATATTGTGCAAGGCGGCGACAAGCGGCTATCTCTTCTTCCTAGAGAGGGTCAGTCATATTCATACTCTGTCAGAAAAGAGCTATTCACCTCAGGCGAAAGGCCTGAAGGCAATGCTGGGCCGATTTCATCATCGCTACTCTCGTCCTCTGATTCCCCCTTTGGGCAGGATGGTGGTCTCTCATCCAACGGAGCCGGAGGCGGCGCGGGCCCAATAACTCGAGGTCGTTTCTCTGCTGCCATTGTCACATTTTGTTCTGGTTTTGAGGGACTGATGGCAGCCGCGGCAGCAGCAGCAGCCTCCTCGGCCTTTCGTTTGCGTTTCGCAAGAATATGTGGCGGTATCTCTGGTCCGGCTTCCATGTTAGTAACAGTGATACTCGAAGCAAGCTATTGTGTCGAAGTTGTCAAATGTGAGTAAGATAGGTTGCTTATTCACCCTGGGACCAGTAACGCATGTAGCTTGCTAGCTGACAGGGTTGGATAAAGCTTAGGCAGAACCTCACTCAACGCCCCCCGCGCAAAACCCCCACCGCCTCCTCCGCATCTCCATACGACAACCAGGAAATCCCAGGGCAAGTGAAGAAACCCTTCTATTCCAACTTCTATTCGGTCTGGACAATATTGAATCATTCCGGAAGTGCGTTTCCCCAAGAGTTTGGTTTATTTGGCCCTAGTGGAAATGCCAGTTGAACTGCCTAGTCACCGATGAGTTCGTTGCCAGAGGGGAGCTCTGATATCCGTGAAGGGGGTGATCATGGTGAAGATGGAAATGGGGTGGCTGCTGAGTGGGAGAATGTGTGGAAAGGGCTTGAGAGAACTGCCGCAGTGGGTGTGGTATTGAGCAATGAGAACGCACACACACGCGCAAGTGGGAAGGTCTCAGTGGGAGATGCAGAAACGGGTATGGACGATGATATCGAGGGCAGTGAGATGGATGGAGGGTTGAGCGGATCAAACCTTGAGGATGCGGAGGATAGTGGTGCGTCGCAAAAAGTCATGGAGTATCTTCACGATGCCAGGGAAGATACTGAGGCAGGATCAGCCGAGGCCATGTTTCGAGGTTACCAGAAGATCCACCATGAAGGGAGGAGGGCTGAGGATATGGGCACCTCAGTATCCAGTCCTACTTTGTCTACTTCAATAGCAGATGATACCCAATCAGTTCATGTTGGTTACCAAGTGCTCCATTTCATTGTTGCTCAGATGTTGATACAAACACTGGTAGGACTCAGTCGCATCGTCTCCTGGGGGTAGTGCATATGGTAGCCGTTTATCCTCATCTTTTCACAGTCCTTCACCATCGCTGCGCCCATTCGACCGCCGATTTCAATCTCGATTACAACCTCAAACACCGTCTCCGCTCCCCTCTGCCTTTTTGACTACAAACTCCAGAAGCTCATCAGCGCTTAGCCAACAGGATCAGATCAATGGAAGTATTGATGCGAACGGCGCTCCATGGGACGTTATCAGGTGGACAAAGCTGAAGAAAATCACAGCACAGGTCTTCTCTGAAGTGGGGAGGCGCAATTTTGGGACGCCAACATGTATCTCTATCGCCGCAACAATCGTGATAGGAACATCGAAAGGAATTATACTGGTTTTTGATTATGTTCAAAACCTCAAGAACATTATTGGTCCTGGCACGAAGGGTAGGCCATCTTGAAAGTCATAATCGGGACGGCCTGCTAACACTTCTAGCTGTCGAATGTGGGTCGATTACTGCTCTGGCTGTCTCAGCAGACCATACCACCATCGCTGGTGGACACTCACAAGGCCATATTTTTATCTGGGAGCTGGCTAAACCAGCGCGTCCTTTTCTATCAATACCCCCCGTATCTTCGTCAGTTCTCGAACAGCGTAAACTTGATGGCCATATTGAAGGTGTGTCTGTATTGCACCTTGGGTTTTTGGGGACAAGACATACGGCTCTAGTTTCAGCTGATGGTCATGGAATGGCATTTTCTCACCTCGCAACACGAGGATTTGGTGCCTTGGTGAGAATCGTGAAGACAGCTCGAATTTTGGGGAGATATCCTCCTGATATTCCAGTATCAGGTATACCACGCAAGCCCAGTTCAGTATTGGCATTTGCCCCGCTTCCATTAGGAAACTCAGTCCAGGCAACGGATTCTATGAGTCTGGTGGCGATCCTCACTCCATATCTTCTAGTTGTCATATCAACCACACCAGTGGCTCAAACGCAGCATAAAGCTAGTAGGCCGAAAGAGGTGGCTCATGACAAGGCACTCAGTGGATGTGTTGCCTGGTTTCCATCAGTGAAGCTGAAAGAGAGTTCCGTAAATCCGGATGTACCGCCAAAGTCCTCAAAAGCAAAATTGGCATACTCGTGGTCGAACGTCCTTACCATACTGGAGCTGTCTATTGCCGAGCCAGAGCCTTCAGAAGATCCGAACAGACCTCCAGTGCTGCATTTCCGGGCAAAGAGTAGATGGGAGTGTGATGAGGCGATTGTGGCTGTACAATGGATCAGTCGACAGGTTGTTGGCCTTTGTTACTTGAATTGAACCGTGAAGCTTATAATCGATAGATATTGGGTGCTCTCACGGCCACTCAGCGTTTGATCATCTTGGAAGAACCTGGGCTCCATATGACTGAGACATTCGATTTGATGCCAAAGCAAATTATTCATCATCGTCATTTCCGCCATCACTTGATGCCTTTGATAGATACCCTAGATAAAGCGGCATCTTTCCACTCTGCCATTGCGGACGCTTTCTATAATAGCTTCAAGACGTATAAAGGCCGAATTTTCTTGCTGGTATTCTTCCCTTGATCACATGGAAGAAAGCATAGCTGACCTGTGGCAGTGCCAATATGAGGTATCCGTCGGAGTTCTGTCAAACTGGGCAGACAGACTCCTTGCTATGATGGAAGATGGTGACTTTATTGGGGCGATACGGCTTGCTACGGCATACTATGTCGGAGAGGTCGATAAGATCACCGTTGGGCTTCCAGAGGAGCCACGTCTACGGCACCCACTAGTACGGGAGAAGCTCCTTGAAATGATGGCCGCGTCTTTAAGATACGCCTTTGGCAGGACTACATCAGCTGTGCGTTCAGAGATACTGGGAAAGGACCGCCTGCAAGAACTCGCCACTGTATGCTTCGTTTCATGTCTCTGCATGGGCACTACAGATTTCTTATACGACGAAGTCTTTGAGTATTACGAGGGCGGGGGATTTGAAGATGTCTTTCTAGAGACATTAGAGCCTTATATTCTCGAAGGGCGAATAACCTCCGTCCCACCAGTTATTATCAAGGCCCTCATTTTACACTTCTCGTCACTCGAGCAGGAAAGCAGGCTGGAAGAGATGATTTGCCACTTAGACACAACTACAATGGATATTGACCAAGTGACAACACTATGCAAACATCACAACCTTTATGATGCACTCATATACGTATGGAATTGTGCTTTGGGCGACTATATTACCCCCATGATCGACCTTCTATCACTCTTGAAGCCGATTGTGCATAGACAGGAGTTGCAGAACGGTGACTCCATATACGGCGTCAATGCTCTAAAGGTCTTTCCTTACTTGTCATACACTTTGACTGGACGCATATATCCCACGGGTGAGCCTCTCTCAGATGCTGAGGCTATTGCTGCGAAGGCTGCAGTATATTACTTCCTCTTCCTTGGGAGGACCATAACGTGGCCACGACAAGGAGGGGCACCTTTTCTCACTAAAATAGACGGCACCCCAGAACAGTCTTTTCCATATCTCCGTCTTATCCTTCAATTTGATGCGCCTAGCTTCTTGAGCGCCCTAAACGAGGCCTTTGAGGATCCATTCCTCAATGGCCCAGCGGATCAGACTACCACTGACATGAAAGGCGAAGGAACTGAGGAGCAAATGTTTGCTCGCTCCGTCAATCGACAGTATATTATCACCATACTTCAGGAAGTTATGAACAGCAAAGACTTCCCCCCACAAGACACCGTGTATCTGAATATGTTCATTGCTCGCAACCTGCCAAAATTCCAGCAGTTCATCCTTCTTACCGGAAGTGCTCTCAACAATGTCCTAGTAGGGTTATGCAATTATCCAGGGGTAGATATTGCAGATGACTGTCAGCTGAGCGTAGAATATCTCCTTTCTGTTTACCATCCCCCGGACGAGGAGGATATGGTTGCCCTTTTCGAAAAAGCGAAGTTTTACAGAGTCCTGAAGTCAATTTTTAGGGCCGAGAAGCAATATGGAAAGCTTTTCCTAGCATACCTGAAAGATGAAGATTCCCCAGAGGCAGTTTTTGGATGTATCGAGGAGTGTCTACGCCCACAGAACCAAATATCAGCAAAACAGCGCGATAACGTTCGTGGAGTCATTATCGAGAATGCGAGAAAGTTGATTGATATCGATAGTTCCATGGCAGCGATGTATATCGACGCCTATGCAGCTGACCTTCATGGTACTTTACTGGATGCGATACAGGACCGGCCACAAGATCAGTTCTTCTACCTTCGCGCTATCCTTGAGCCGCCTAGTGAGAAGGAAGGTACGGGTTGGACTAGACCTGAGATATTGGCTTCTACTCCATCTCTAGTAGAACTATATGTACGGTTGATGTGCAAATACGATGCAAGGAATGTCCATGATTTCGTTGGCCGCCTACAATCGGGGGATCTACGACTGGAAGAAGTCCTACCGTCTATGGAGGAAAGCGGTGTCGTTGATGCTACGGTACAGCTGATGGCCAGGGAAGGCCAAATTAGGAATGCTATGGACCGACTTATCGGGCACCTGCATGGTCTCGAGGCTGCTTTACTGGGACTCTTGCAGGCACATGTGGATTCTGGCGTGGAAAACGGAAGTATTAATGTAAACGATGGTGCAGAGGAGCTTCTTGCCTCTCTCAGGAAATACACTCAGGTTGGAATATGGCTCTGTCAAGACCACATGCAATCTAAAAGCTGGGCAGTTGGCAAGGACAAGAGATATACAAAACCTGATGACAAGGACGCATTATCTCAGGAGGAGCTTCTCTGGTTAGACTTCATCGATACCATCGTACAAATCGCAAAGAATTGTACATCGAGAGCTACTCCATCGTCCTCAAGCACGATGGCGGATAAAATTGAAGTCAACGGGGTTCTTGTCCCTGCAGCATCTCTTGCTACGACCCATCATACAGTTAACACTGCTATATTTGGTTTACGGAAACTTGTTCAAACCGCATTCACTGCGTTGCTTACTTCTACTGCTACCCCCTCATCTTCCTCCACTACCTCTACCGGCCATACCATAGAACCTTGTTCATCATCATCTTCAACAAATACCTCTTTCCTCCGCATTCTCCGTGCATTCCTCTCCCGCGCGTCTCTATCCTCCCCATCACTCTCCGAGCTCCGCTCCGTCCTAGCAGGCATCTTTGATGCGTATATGTACGAAAACCAGCTTCTGTCATTGGCAAATAAATTACTTGACAAAGATCGGTTTCAGCAAGTCGATATTGCTGTCCGACGGCGGACTGCGGGGTGGAGGCCTCTTGGGCAGGCGTGTGAGGCATGTGGGAGGAGAGCATGGGGGCCGGGAGCAGCAGGGGGGATTTTTGCAGCGTGGGAGAAGGGGAAGATAGAGAAGTATAGGAGGGAGAAAGGGGAGAGGGAGCGGAAGTTGAAATCGGGTATTGGGGCGGTAGAGACGCAGCAAACTTGGGATGGAGGTAGTACTGGGTGGGGAGCGCAGGTGGGAAATGGGAAGGGGAAGGAGAAAATGAGGACATATGCTGTTGTAGCTGCGGGGACAATTACTCCAACAGCTGCTACTACGACTACTGCTGCTAATACTACTACTATTTCGACAGCGGATGCGGTGGGAGAGGGGGGTAATCCGGGACAGGAAGCGAGTGAGCTGATGATTTTCACTTGTAGGCATGTCTATCATAAAATTTGTCTGGAAAAACTTCAGAGTAATGGAGACAGTAATGGAAGAAACCTTCTGCAACACGTAAGAGGGGGAGGAGGAGTGGGTTCAGCGGTGGGTGGGGGATTCAGATGTTTAGCTTGTGAGAAACCGGAGGGGTTGTAAGGCCTTGTTTGGTTCACTTTGTTTTTTTGTGTAATTTTGTAAACTTCCTTTGTTTTTCTTATTTAATATCGGGACTATTTTAATGTTATTTCTAACTATAACAATCGCTCCGCTTTTAGTCCTCCGGTGCTGCCAAATTGACCAGCTCTCCTCGGAGCCTGAATTTTGGTAATCAAATGGACCATCTTATAGCTTAATGCCCAAAGGAAATGACGGCAATTATCTAGAGGAATGGGAACCTTGCTAAAGTCATGTCGATTAGCGGCAGGCTTTGATTCGCAGATCGTTGACTTTGCTGTCGATGGGCTCGGCGACCCTATCCCCTACCAGATTTCCTTCACCACTGCAGCTGGCAATGCAATTCCTTCAGCCTTGCTCATGTGTTGAAGTGCCAACGCTTCCAGTCTCGCATCGGACCTCAAGCGGGGCCTTTTCTTCCTTCTCGTACAAGGCCTCCATCTCGCCCATCTGTAATTACTGAGTACCCTGAGGGTTTTCTTTTATATTCCAACGGGAGAATACTCCGCGGCAGCCGGACGCATTCCGGGCACCCTTGTTCGTAACCAGAACTTTAGGGTAGGTAGTTGGAATGATGGTGAGGGAGATGTGGAGCTCAAAATAGTTGGGTCATTTGTCGTTACGCCGTGTGAATGTAGTCTTGCACATGCCTCCATTGCCCCCATAAACAAATCCTCATACTCATGACTCATATATTCAATAAACCATAACAGTTGGTTTCTCTTTACAAATCCCTCCGCAGTGGTATAGCAGAACTTCGCCAGCCTTCTAGATTGCCCGGGACCTTCTGAGAATTATAGGGTAGTAGAGAAAGTAGAAATAGTAAAATCAATGGTAGCCCAAGAACTTTGAATGCCATTTACATCCGTTATCTCTGGTGGCTTGAAACGTACCTAAGCAAGGGTTCGCAGATGGACCAACACATGACTCCCTGGCTGGATGTAGAAGCAAGTTTTGTGCTGACAAACATGCTGTGTTGAGGGTAAGTCGTTACATAGTTATGTTGGGCGCATTTTTTTTTCTTGCATGGATTACTAGTCAATAATATGGAAACAATGTCATGTTGTGCCAAGCTGTCAGGGTATATGTGAAATTCGTGAAGAGGTTCAACATCAAATAGCAAATATCTAGTCATAGTTACAGCTTTATAATCTCCGGAGCCTCAATAATATAATGGCTCAGCTTCACCAGGACCAGCGGCCGTCTGCAGCCCAGTGTTCTGGTCGCCGGCGGCAGACGTTGGCATCTTTTTAGACAAGCTCGATAGATATATAACTACTGCTTCCACGACAGTTTCTCCATGCGGTTCGAAGCATTATCGACCCTGCCACCCTAGAGCAGTCCTACCTCTAGATCCACCTTCCATGGCCAATGCTGAGAAAGGAGGGCGAAACAGTCCAGGTCGTCTCATTGGCCCAGGAGTATTCACCCAATAGGTAGGAGAGGCGATGCCCGCCAGCCTACCAATAGGGAGCAATGATATCCAGCAGGAGGAGGCCACACATCGACCCTGCAACACGTGCAGGAGGCAATAACCTTTGGCCTTCCGTACCTTTATCTGCAACCAGACTTCTGTACTTTATCTAATAAGGTTTCTTGCACTTTTAAACTCGCAGGAATGCGATTCACGGAATTGAGTTATAAACCCTAGTCTGCCAAACTACATATATAAACCGGCTAGTGCAAGCCAGATTGCCTAAACCAGAGCCGTAAAGTAAATCCAAAGAACCTATCTGCCTACGCTCAGTGCACAAATACCAGAATACAGAGTGTTGTACAATAAGCCTGTGTAGTGACTGCAGTAGCACAGACTCCCTGTAGTAATTGCCAAATGGGGTAGTTGACACTCTTGGCATTGGTCAAACTCTAAACTTAAACAATAACCTCAAACCATCCTTCTCAACCATCCTTCCCCCAACTATCCTTCCCTCAACTATCCTTCCCTCAACCACCCCACCGTAACCATGTCGTATCCGTACTTTGCAAATGACAGGAAAGATTGTAAAGAGACCAATGCCCTGACTGGAATGCATGTAGCCAGACATTCGGAACACGTGGACCAATTGACGGAACATGAAGCAAGAATTAAACGCATATAGAAGGTTCATCAAAAGTGCCCGGAACTAATGTTGGAGGAGCACCAAGAGCCGTCTAGACTGGAGGCGGGAGGAGCACCAGAACTACTTGAAGTGCATACTGAAGGAACTCAGTGTACATGGGCCAGATTTAGAACAGAAGATGTTTGAAAAGCCCTGCATGAACAAAGATATGAACAGGGCAGCGAGGTAAAATGATCTATGTGCCAGAGACGTTGTACTAAAAGCATTGCAAATAGGATTCCGTTGCTGAGGAATTTGAGTTGATAAAGTATGAGGTTTGCGAGTATGTATAGCCACATCATAGGCTTCTTCAACTTCTGTATCTCTCCTGTGAATAAAGAGTCCCTCTAATGGATTAAAACCAGAGTGTATTCCATTTATGTCTGGGGGACAAGGCTTTGTGGGTGTTATGGAATTCAGACAATAAAATTGTACCTTCAACAATTTACAAAGAGAAGGACAAAAAAAAAAAGGGCGTTCTCATAAAGGTGCCAGCGCAGCGAATTTTGTTATTTTCTAGGCCAAGCAGCGATTACTGAATGTTACACACACGTCTCTATCCCAACCATGAGAGAGAAAAAACCGCAGACCCGTCACAAAAAGCAACTTTTTTTTGGCAGTTTTTCCATCCCCCAAAATTGCAAGTAAGTTATCCGCATAGATATCCGCATTAATGAAAGATAAATTACCCTGAAATCGCTGTTTGATTTTTTGTCGTCAGCAAACCGTTTACGATTGTAAGGAGTACTGAAGCTCGATGCGTGGGAGATTGAATCCTTATTTGTATCATCATTTAGGTAGATATAACTATTCACTACCGCGTGGTGGGAAGAACGTAACAAACTCGGATCCAGCTCGAGATGGGAATAATGATTGTACAAGTGATAACCGGATTTAACTGCTTTTCAGGATCAAACGGACTGGATTACTGGCTTGACTCCCGCTGGCCATGTGCGCTTGATTCTCAATATCGTGAGAATGCAAGAAAGAAGTATATCCGTGTATGACATGCTATCACCACACACCTCAAACCAAAAGCTTTCCTCGACACTTACAAGACACAGCATTGTGAGACCATGCAAAATTAGGTCAACCGCATTAACTTAAAGTACTTATACAAAGTTCTTGTTCCCAGGGAATTCCTCCGCAGACTCCTACTACATAATCCAAGACATCTGCCACCCAGTTTCCATTTCTACACATACACACTGTACCATTTCATTCCCATTTCTACACATACACACTGTACCATTTTATTCACCCAGTTCCCAGTTCCAATCTCGCCCCGAAAATCAATAGTCCTCTTGCGCCCCATAAAAGCTGAAAACCAAAGAACAGAAACAGAAACAGAAACCAAAAGAGAACACCCGATTTAAGCACTCTAAACATAAATACAGCCCTTTCCCTTCAAGGAACACACTTGAAATCTTTATCTAGAATCCCTAACTCTTCGATAGTCGTTTCAATAGACCTTTCTTCTTCTTCTTTGGTTCCGGAGGTGCAATGATTGGAGCTGCCGGTGGTGGAGACTGGACTGATACAGGAAGGGCTGCCGCTTGTGGTGGTGGTGATTGTGGTACAGCCTTTCTCTGCACACAGCTTGGTGAGTGCGGTCCGCTAGGACTATTGGGGCTAGTAGGGTTCCCATTATATACATCCGCGCCAGTATATCCACCGTTGTTATTATTCAGGTTATTATAGGGGTTGTTGGGTGACATCCCTCCATACGGATTCCTGCTCTGACCTGGCCTGGGGCTGGTATATCCACTTGTATCGGGGAATACAGTTCCAGCCTGTCCATCCCCGTTGGTATAATGCGCATCCAGTTGGTTCGAAAATCCTAGCTGCAGGGGTGCATCGCCGAATTGAATATCATAGTCGTTAGGGGTGTTGTTGGATCCAAAAGATGAAGATTCCGAGTTAGGGTCGGAATTATAGTTATAACTATCCTGCCAATTTCCTGGGGAATCTCGTCTCTGGTAATCTCCGCTTGGGTGTCTCCTGGGATCTTGGTACTGCCTAGGCCCTGTGTCCTGTCCCGGTCGCCCATAACTATTGATATGGGACATTGGGGGAATTTGCTCCACAGGAGGGTGGAATGAATGGTGCCGTGAGCTGAATGGCCCGGCATGTCGGTCAAAGCTACATAATGTAAGTGGTGCCAAATTTAAGGGAAAAAAAAAAAAAACAACCATACCTATCCTGTGAATTTCCCCCATGATGGTAATATCCGCTCCCCTGGTAGCTCCTGTTGTATGCATCCACGGGTGCATATCTCTGTGCTCCATTATTCCGATGATAAAGACTCGGGTCAAATGGTCCTGAAGTATGCTGGACTTGCTTTTGGGTTTGGTCCATATTATCAATTTGATCTGAGACATAGGTATAAGCCCTATTGCGCAGCTAAACAATGTCCAGAATGGGTTGTAACGCACCTACGACAGCAAACGCAGATTGGCGTCGAAAATCCTTGTTTATCTGAGCTTCGAAGGATCGTATTGTGTCTAGCGGTCTTTCCCAGCGACTTCTCGTGGGATTGGATAGGTCGGGCTCAACTGAATGACCACGAATTCCAATTATTAGAAATGGTATGTTTCTTGAATTCGAAGCATGGGTTATGGCCTTACTAATTGGGTTGCCATAGACATCTTTGTACTGTGCTACCGTTCGGCTCTCTGTGGGTTTCGCCTGAGCCATCGCAACTGGGAACAATCAGCGCTACAAGTCCCAAATAATTCCCAGAATTGAGCTTGGGAACATACAGGGCTCTTCCTCCGTAATTGCTCTGGTTGGATCCACCGTCGAAGTCATTTTGCTGCGCCTCTTTTGTTCTGGTGTGAGTTTTAATTTAGTTTCTTCCTTCGATTTTCCAAACCAGCTCCCTTTCCTAGAGTGCTTCCGCTCCATCTTTATGTACAAAGTGCTGTCGTAGCACCTGCAAGCTTTTTTTACACTTCACAGCCAGTTGTATCACTGATTCGGCACTTTTTTTCAATTCGTTCCGTCGCAAATGTCAACCGGATTCGGCTACTGGCGTCTACATTAGCTTAACGTGGGTCGAGATGTAACAGGACGAGTATATCGCGAACTCATCCCAGGCAAATTAAACCTGGAGGATCAGGAAAATGGGCGTAGGTATAAATAGGTACGATACACAGAGTACGAACCTAGAGCAATAAGATACAGTTAAGATTCCGCTTTCTGGAGCAAATGATGAAGGTTCCCAAGACTTTGGTAGCGAATGGTCGGGGCCTCCAACGGTTTGTACGTCTGCAGTGCGCCGGGAATGCCTAAAAAAAGAAACGAGCGTTGAAGGTTCTTTGGGCTGTAGGGCAAAGTGAAACTCAGGCTGCTGGGACGAAAGTGAATGAAGTTGAATGAAGATGCTTCAGCATGCTGGTATATGGGCCTTTCCCTTCCCCTGTCCGTGGCCGCTGAGCAAATAGTGATGAGCCTTCCACCTCTTGGGGGTGTACGTATGCGGCGTTACAGGGTGGTGGGGAGGTGGTTGTGGACTGAAAAACTGGTAGAATGCAGATTTGGGAGATGCAGTTGAGTTAGCCACTTGGGGAGGGGCACGTCAGTTACAAAGGCAAAAGGCACAAGAGCCGAAACAATAACTTGTTCTGGATTAAAGTGCAACCAGACTGACACCTTTAATGCATTCGGTTGGTTTCCACTGAGCCCTGGCCCATTGAGCAGTACAGACCTATCGATCCCTCGACTAGAAGTTTTTCCTAAGCTATGCATATTTTTGATGCTTCTACAAGAAGTTGCGCACGCTGAACGTCTGCAGCATTAAGACTGGCTGCATGCCATGGTGGATCCCTTCATACTCTATCATCCGATGTCAGTATGTACAGTATAGATTCTCTCAAGGCCAAGCGGCTGGTGCAACACTAGCCCTGCGTTCCATCGAGCAGCAGATACAGCAAATATATGTACGTGAACGGATCTATATATAGCTTTGAGTAGCAGAACATCACAGTCCCAAGACATATCAAGATTCCCTTCCCCAGTGCTAGTCCCGGATAAGGCCATGGGTTAGCGAAAAGCCTATAGCTATCGTAGCGTTAAAGACCCGTATCTACGGGCTACCTCCGCCCAAAGCTTTGACGCGTCATCGTACGGGTGGAAAATGCGCACGCTAGAAGCGCAAACGGTTCCCGAGAGGCTTGTGCCAGCCAGACTAATCCCGGCCATGGAGCTGCATGCATTCATCCGTTGCCATCGATGGCCAGAGCCAGCAGACCTCTGCGAGGGGTTGTGTAACCAGACTAGAGTCCCGCAGCTGGGCATGTCAACATTGTCAACTTGCTTTTACCCTATGATGCTAGGGCGTTCCACAGAACGGCTCCAGCGTGGTAAAATATACTCGCGGTGTATGCACAAAGCTGTAAATACTTCTATTGGCTCACATCCTAGCTTCCTGTAAAGTTACAAAGTACAAAAAACAACATACACGACATGACATCGGCATCGTAGGGCGCTATTCTACGGTATGTGAAGCCCCCAGTAGAAAGGAGGTGGCATATGGGGTTGCGTATAGTGCAGTGAACGTAAATAGAACCGGGTACTGAAGCTGACCTAAAACTTCAC
Source organism: Tirmania nivea (assembly GCA_015179035.1). Taxonomy (NCBI): domain Eukaryota; kingdom Fungi; phylum Ascomycota; class Pezizomycetes; order Pezizales; family Pezizaceae; genus Tirmania; species Tirmania nivea. Next base: position 759,785 of record WHUY01000015.1, read on the forward strand.
TAGTTCCTGGCTCTAGCAACAAAATTCTGGAAAAATTCCTGATCTTTAATGGTCGACTGTGTTGTACGTTGCTTATGTATCATGCCACGATGAGTTTTCGTGACATCACGTGATGGTCCTTGTTGGCTGACCGAGGGCCAGACTTACCAATACAATATCCAGAGCATATTGCGGAAGCCGCGCGTGGCTGGAATTCAGGAACAGGCAGTCCGAATCAATTCCGTTCAGTCGGGGTTGGCTGACATGACTTGGGCATCATGGCCATTCCGTACTTTGAATTCTATCGACTATAAACCTGCTGGCTGACTCTTGTTTGTAAACCTGTAGAAACGCCCAGTACATGTAGACTCCGTGGTGGTTCCGAAGGTCGAATCCGCATCTGACATGTAGCGAATCTCCCACCTCACAACTGGCCTGTATTCCTGGCGCTGATATCCTCCAGCAAGTTCGTTCATGACACTCTGGAATACTATGGCGACTCCAGGACGCAAATAATCGCACTCATCGAGTCCGCCCGCGCTATTCTGAATCTGCGGGAGATTTGCACTGCCGTACCAGATCGTCTCTCTGGCTTAATATTCACAGCCGAAGACTTTGCACTCGATGTGGGTTTAGAACGTACCCTTCGCTCCTAGAGATGCTCTATGCTAGACAAAGTATTGTTACTGCCGCAGTAGCACATAAGGTATCTGAAATCGACCTGGTATGTACTAATTATAAGGATACCTCGGACGATGATCCATTGGCAAGAGAATGTCGAAATGGGGCAACCATGGGCTTTACGGGGAAACAAGTCATTCACCCAAGCCAGGTGGAGATGGTCCAGAGGTTATTCTCGCCATCGGAAGCAAGGGTAACCTGGGCCACGAAAATTCTCAGGGCAAATGAAAAGGCTATCAAAGAAGGGAGAGGTGCGGGACACTGGATGGAAAGATGATTGATGCTCCTGGTATTATGGCGGCAGAAAAGGTGGTAAGGTTAATCAGACCCCATATCCTGCGCATAGCAATGCTCATTGGGTATGTATGCAATTAGGTGAAAAAAGCAGAACGTGCAGGAATAGGCAGTAAGGCATTGTGGAAGATGTTAAACCAGAGTGAAAAATTACCCACTGGTGGCCCTATACATTTAGTAGTATTATAATAAAGCGAATTCCAGTAGGCCCCAATTTCATTTAATAACTCCAACACTCCCAGGGAAACACGCTGAATCAAAGAATGCAACTGAAAAATACTAACTCCATTCCATATTCAGAATCCAGAGTGCCATGAAACATTACACATGCAGCGCCCTTGTATTAGAGGCGTATGCTAGTAAGAATTTGGCGCAGGTGAGCGTGTATTTGCAGGCTTTGGTCCACGCCTCGTCTTGCTTGAATGCGAGTCGGATACAAGCATCTCCTATCTTATCTTTATTAATGGTATAAGGCATTTTGACGTTGGAATCCTGAGACTCGACAAATTCGCCCATTTGCCTGAGGCAGTCCAAAAAGGCAACCATAGCATGATCGAATTTACGGTGCACAAACATTCTTGCGAGTGGGAGTTCTCCCGAAGAAAAGAGCTCCAAACTACTGACTCTTGTTTGTTCCCCATGATGACTTTCAACCTTCTCAATTCTAGATGTAGAGCCCATAGGTTTCAGTCGGTAGCCTTCGAATGTGAATTTGATCTTCTCTGCGACTGTTGCTAGAAGAAGCAAGGTCTGACCCCAGGCAGCGTTTATCTCTGGCCACCCAACCTGTGCAATGTTAGCTTGAATAAACTCGAATTCTCCATTAGGGTGCCATACAGGCTGGTTTGGTAATCTGCCCAGGCGCAAGCCGTTGATTGTCCCAAAATATCCATCGTGACCAATGCAGAAAGTATCATTGTAGACGTTCGTCCGCTGTAAGCGCTCTAATTGCCTAGAGTCGTGGTCATACTGAAGGTTGATTGAGTCCCTGTCATTTTGAAATTCCTCCAGCTTCAGGGCAAATTCATTCCGCTCTCTCCAGAAATTCTCCTCCTCCAGGTCAAGCTGCTTGGCCTCCTCTTCCAGTCGACGAAGCTCTTCTAGGACGCCTACCTTTTCTAGCTCTATGTCTCGAAGACTTTGAATAGCTAATGCTTCTTCGGCCTTGATAGCTTGGTATTCTTTCTCCGCTTGTAGCTTTTCCTCCCGCGTTGGTACCTCCGCATTGACTTTCTTTAGGAATTCCACATAGGTATCACGTTCCCTTGTTACATTTGCTAGGCGCTTGCTGAGCCCATCCACTAAGAGCTCTGTACATTCCATGCAAACAGGGTGGTCTATATCAGATTTTGATGACAACACATCGAATAGCTTTGCCGATACCTTCATCTGGTGCGAAAGTGTGGTCTTCGAATCATCTTCCTCATCCACGGCAGCATTCCCGTTTCCTTGCTCATTTTCTCCGACATAGACGCCTCTATGTGCCTGTGTGGGTGGGACTGCGACTTGAGACTCTGTGAGGTACACAAAGGATTCTGTTGGGTTTTGATATAAGGATCTAGTCGGTGTGGTGAGTGGGGAATGTTGTGAGGCCCCGTCTACGTCCCCTGCGGCATAATGTGATTCCTGCAGTCCCGGGGGTGCAAACCGCGGTGCTAATACCCCACGCTTGAATACTGCCGACGGCGTTGTCTGTTTGGCTTTCTCATATATTTCCCTACGCTCAGCTGGATACGGTGGCTTTGAAGATGATAGATTCTGTTTCAGTATTGGGGACAGTGTAGACGACCCTATGAATTTTAGTCAGTACATTGCATGTATCTAAAGAAGTTGTTGGAGATAACGAACCAACGAGAAGGTCAAAAGTTGCCGGGCTGAGTTGATCCTCTAAAGAGGCATGCAGTTTCAGCGGCACTCTGCACTTCTGGCAAAACATAATTGTCGGGGCTTGGGGATGTCGGAAAGGTGGCAGAATCGTACAGGTTAACAAGCTATATATTATTTACATGGCTCCTCGTACACAAGGATCAGAGTCACGAGCCCAGTGTTCCAAGCGGTTGCTTGGCATTGTCATGAGCCCAACATATGGTAGTCTGGCGGGCACCACTATACGGAAAAAGTAGCATTGCAACTTCTCCAGCCCCAAATTGTCAAATTTCGAGTAATCTATCCATGATGGCAATTACCGATATTTCACAGAGTATAGCATCTCTCGGCGATGCTCATCGGGAGGTAAGAATAGTTCCTTCAGCGTTTCAGGGACAGCTAACTCACTAGACAGCTATCAGACGATGACACTCATCACCAGGCTTCGGAAACTCGAGGGAATAGGGGTGGATGCAGTGCGCGCAGAACTCGTCCAACTCATACACCAAAGCTTAAAGGACTTGGAACAGGACCTTCAGGTAGTTACGGTATCGGGCTCAGTTAGCTAACACAATTTTGGCTAACACGAGCTACCAAATAGCTATTACGGATATATATCGAAGACCTGCCTGTTGGGGACCAGAAGACGGCACTGACATCAAAATGGCACAAGCTATCAGAAGATACAAAGATGTATGCTCTTCTGAGTTCGGGATTATAGAGCGAGCTCGCTGACAAGTGCTCATAGAGCGCGAGCCTCATACCGGAAAGCTCAAATGGAGGCTAAGAGAAATGCAGAAGCTGCAAGACGACAGGAAAGAGAGCTTTTGCTGGGGAAATCTGATGGTAAAAAAAGGCCAAGAGGGGCAAATCAGCTCTCGTACGTGGTGCACTCCCCTGAAGCTGAGTAGCTACTGACTTTCAACAGACAAGAGGAGTTTGTCCTCAACGCATCCAGTGACATTACAAGCTCACTGAAGCGAACACATACACTACTTGCATCCGAGCTTTCGAGATCTCAATTCGCCTCAGAAACCCTCACACAGTCGACACAGGCGCTCAAGGAGCTGTCAACTCGCTATTCCACGTTCGATGATATGCTGCTTAAATCACGGAGGCTCATCACAGACCTAGTTCGGAAAAACAAATCGGATGCGTGGTACTATGAGAAGGCTATTTATATCATGATCTTCACAATAGTGTGGTTGATCGTGAGAAGGTTTCTATATGGGCCATTCTATCTCCTGGTCTGGTTACCACTCAAATTGTGCTGGTGGATGCTTTCGTTATGTGCATCGATCATAGGTCTCGGAGGTAGCTACGACTCTGAAATATTTGGGGATGTGGACAAAGCACGTGTGGATGGAGAGGGGTTTATTTTGTTCAACAAGCCCAAGGTGGAAGTGAAAGGAATACTGGAACGTCTACGCCAGATACCGCCGTCTTTACTCTCAACTCCCAACGTTGACTCTAAGGTATCCGAGGACCGTAGGGTAGTCGAGCCGAAACCGTTAGTTGAGGAGAAGAGCAGCTATCAAAATTCCGATCCACTGCCATTCACTCCATTCAAGGAAAATGAATCTCTGTTGGCGCAAGTGGGACAGGCGCTTGACAAGCAACGAAGGGATGCAAGAGCGAGAGAGCATGCTCCGGTTGTGCAAGAGGCCATACATGATGAGTTATAGCTAGAAGGTAATCTAATGGTATGAGTAGGTGCGGCAGTTGTGGCCATGGCGTTGCAATGTCCTAGAAATAAATAACGTTATACCCCCATAGGGGCATGCCCAAGAGATTGGCTGCGATATGCATGGGTAAACCATATCCGAATGAGACAATCCCGATGAAGTGTTGCAGTACGTGTACAACAAATTGAAAGACAAATGATAAGTTAATACCGTAGTGTACATTTGGTCTTGCTAATCTATTACTGTGCTTGCGGCTGGGATTAATAGATTGATGTTGGTAGTTACCTACTAGTGATCCGTGTTGATTACCTATGAGAATTACCCTTCCACATGTCTCTACCCCGCCTACTTGTTACCCTTCCCTCACATAGACCCATATCATTTCACATAAATATTCTGATATCCCACAGGCTCCTTCCTCTCATCCACGGAGGCTCAGCCTGCAAATCTTCCAAGTTGTCGAACCCAACTGAACATCGTTCTGCTCTTGTAGGTTGACTGTCCTATCTCAGGGCTTCTCTGCAGCTGCTATACGAGGGAATTACAGATAAAGTTCTAACCGCAGAGGGCTGTAGATTGCCCGTCACTTTTCTACTTCAGCTGATTCAATGGCGTACTCCGTGAGGAAAGTTGGGCAACCAAACACCCTCGGTACGTTCTCAATTGGGTCTGACTGCCCAAGGCGAAATTCCAATTCTAATGCCCGCAATTGTCTCTAGATCACCGCATCTTCATTGAGAAGGACGGCAGTCCCATCTCCTCTTTCCACGATATCCCTCTCTTTGCCAATGAGCAGAAGACACTCCTTAACATGATCGTTGAGATCCCAAGATGGACCAACGCAAAGATGGAGGTTTGTCTATCCAATCCCCTCCAACGTATTTGCATTGGAAGCTAATGGATTTGCAAAGATCAGCAAGGAGGAGACCCTCAATCCCATCAAGCAGGACATCAAGAAGGGCAAGCTCCGCTATGTCCGCAACTGCTTCCCTCACAAGGGATATCTCTGGAACTATGGTGCTTTCCCCCAGGTCGGTAGACACCTGTGCTGTATGACCATGCAGATGCTAATTTTCAATCTCCAGACATGGGAAGATCCCAAGCACATCCACCCTGAGACCAAGGCTAAAGGTGACAACGACCCACTTGATGTTTGCGAAATTGGTGAGCTCGTCGGCACCCCAGGCCAGATCAAGCGCGTCAAGGTTCTCGGTGTCATGGCCCTTCTCGACGAGGAGGAAACCGACTGGAAGGTCATTGTCATCGACGAAAAGGACCCATTGGCACCCAAGCTCAACGACATTGAGGACGTTGAGCGTCACCTTCCAGGCCTTCTTAGGGCCACAAACGAGTGGTTCCGTATCTACAAGATCCCGGATGGAAAGCCAGAGAACCAGTTCGCTTTCTCTGGAGAGTGCAAGAACAAGAAGTACGCCAATGATGTGATCCGTGAGACACACGAGGCATGGCAGAGGTTAATGGATGGACAAGACCCAACTACCCAAATCTCTTTGTAAGGGTCCCCTACGCTGGCTGCAGATGGACTGAAGGTCTAATAAACCATCCACAGGGCCAATACCACCCTCAATAACCAGAACCGCATCAACCCCCCCGAAATCCCTGCTGGCCAGAATTACCCACCAGCCCCCATTGACCCCGCTATCGACAAGTGGTTCTTTATCTCCGGTGCTGCTGCTTAAGCACCCCGCCGTCACATTATTAAACCACCAATTCACCCCGTATCCCCCTGGCACTTATCTGGAATGCGGGATAATGGCGTAGATGTTGAATTGAGGGTATATAGCTGTCAACGTTTTCATATTGAGGTGAAATTATGGTGGATTTCAGTTTGAGTTTTGCCAAGGCAAGGCATGGAAACATCAATAAAATCGAGGTGGGAGGGCTCCACCTCTTTGTGCTATGAAAGGATACGACCTGCACTACTTGAATTCGTCTATTCCACTCAGTGCGAGACTCGTTTCCAAATTCCGCTACTTTTCGATATTAGGGACCACCCCTTCTGGCCCCTGGCACATATTTGCAAATCAAAAGTAGAGAAGCTCACCCGTGCATCTTATACTGCATAGACAGTGAATGGCAACCTGAACTTTCCCTTTAAAATTCGTGATTGGATTTATCTTGATGAAAAATATAAACCTTATATATATGCATGTCTCAAGCAGCATATCCGCGAGCGGCGAAGCTGAAGTAATTTCTGACTCAAACCCCTCTATTTTACTCGCGGGGTAGCCAGGGTACCAGTTAGAAACCAAAAAAAAAAAAAAAAAAAAAACCTTAATATATTTTGAGAACTTCAACCATTCGACTTGGCTGATCTCGTGCCCGAATTGGCCCGCCTGCCCGGGGATTTCAAATAAGAAGCGCATACATCTGCGCTGAGCAGTGGATGGTGCTCTGTGCAATTCGTTGCCTCCAGCGTCCTGCTTTTTTGACTCACCTTCTAATCACTAAACATTCACCTTCGGCTTACCAAAGAGGACCCCTCGGTTTCTGCCCCACTTCACAGCAACAGCAACAGCAACAGCAACAACCACAACTCCTCCCCACTAACCGCGTCTCCTTGTTGTTTCGCTCCTTTCATATGTCCTCATCCATTTCTGTCGCCATGGATTCTGTTGAAATTGAGTGGTCCGCGCACAGGGTGCGTGAAACGTTCTTGGGTTACTTTCAGCAGCATAAACATACCTTTGGTTCGCACATAATCTCGGATTTCTCCATAATCTGCTGCATCACTGACTCTGAAATCTCTAGTTCCCTCGTCTTCTGTCGTCCCTCTCTCCGATCCTACTTTGCTCTTTGCAAATGCTGGTATGAACCAGTACAAGGCCATTTTTCTGGGAACCGTTGATCCTGCATCTGATTTTGCCACATTAAAGCGTGCTGTTAATACTCAAAAGGTTTGTGATCTACTCCACAAAAGGCTCAATTGGCCAAATGCTAATCTCAGGGTAATAGTGTATTAGGGCCGGTTTGTTAACCTTACTCCTCCTACAATCGAGGCTCGAGCTTATTGGTTCTTCTAGGTGGAAAGCATAACGATCTCGAGGATGTGGGGAAGGACAGTTATCATCATGTACGCATCATGTCAACCACTTTGTCGCTTGTCTTCGAAATGCTAATGTTTTTTTCAGACCTTTTTCGAGATGTTGGGCAACTGGAGTTTTGGAGACTATTTCAAGAAGGAGGCCATTAAATATTCCTGGGAATTGCTCACCAAGGTCTACAGAATCCCGGTCGACAGGTTGTATGTGACATACTTTGGCGGTGACGCGGCTGGGGGACTGGAACCGGACCTTGAGACCAAGGCGCTGTGGCAATCTGTGGGGGTCCCTGATGATCACATTCTCTCAGGTAACATGAAAGACAACTTCTGGGAGATGGGAGACCAGGGCCCTTGTGGTCCTTGTAGTGAAATTCACTATGACCGTATTGGTGGCCGCAATGCTGCTCACCTTGTTAACCAGGATGACCCTAACGTGTTGGAGATCTGGAATAATGTCTTTATTCAGTTCAACAGAGAAGCGGACCGATCTTTGAAATCACTTCCAAGCAAGCACGTCGACACTGGTATGGGGTTTGAGCGCTTGGTATCAGTTCTCCAAGACAAATTATCCAACTATGACACAGACGTGTTCACCCCATTATTCGAGAGGATACGGGAAATAACTGGTGCTCGACCTTACCAGGGCAAATTTGGTGACGAAGATACTGATGGCATTGATACCGCCTATCGTGTCATCGCAGACCACGTACGAACACTCTCATTCGCCATCGCGGATGGCGGTCTCCCAAACAATGAAGGGCGAGGATACGTCGTAAGGCGGATATTGAGGCGTGGTGCTAGATATGCTAGGAAGTACTTTGATGCGCCTATTGGAAACTTCTTCTCACAGATCGTTCCAACATTGGTTGAGCAGATGGTAAGTTAAGCCCAACTAGCCCAAATGGTTACCGTTTAATATCTATTAACCGTCTTGTTTAGGGCAGTATTTTCCCTGAGATTAAGAAAAAGGAGTCTGAAATCAAAGAAGTTCTTGATGAGGAAGAGGAGTCTTTTGCTCGAACTTTGGACCGCGGTGAAAAGATGTTCGCTCATTACGCCGAGCAGGCCAAACTTCATGAGAGCAGGACCCTGAAGGGAGCTGACGTATGGCGTCTCTATGATACTTTCGGCTTCCCCGTCGACTTGACCCGCATTATGGCTGAAGAAACAAAACTCCTTATCAACGAGCAGGAGTTTGAAGAGGCACAGGCTGCGTCCAAAGAGGCCAGTAAAGCTAAGAAAAAGGCTGGAGGGGAGGAACTATTGAAGTTGGATGTTCATGACCTCGGGAAGTTGGAGACTATGAGCAAGGTGCCCAAGACGGATGATAGCTATAAATATGGTATGTCTTCTGTTGGCGTAGGATAGCTGTATCCTTATTGACATAAAACAGAGAAGGGTAACATCATCTCTCGTATAACTGCTATTTATTACAACAAGGAGTTCCACCAGTCTACCAAAGACATTCCAGAGAATGTTCAAATCGGCCTCATCCTTGACAAGACCAACTTCTACGCTGAACAGGGTGGTCAGGAAAACGACACCGGCAAGATTGTGATCGATGGCAAATCTGAGTTTGAGGTCAACAACGTCCAAGTCTACGCCGGTTATGTTCTCCACACGGGATACATGAAATATGGAACCCTTTCTACCCGAGACGAGGTATTGTGTGAATTTGACGAGCTCCGGCGTTGGCCCATTCGCAATAACCACACAGGCACGCATGTGCTCAACTATGCCCTCCGTGAAGTCCTGGGAGACTCTGTTGATCAGAAGGGTTCTCTTGTTGCTGCTGAGAAGTTACGGTTTGACTTCTCCCACAAGTCTGGTATCTCGATACCCGATCTTGCTAAGGTTGAGACTATCTCTACCGACTATATCCGCCAAAATCTCAAGGTTTACGCTCAAGACGTTCCACTTTCAGTCGCACGTGAGATTGAAGGTGTACGTGCGGTATTCGGCGAGACTTACCCTGACCCTGTCCGAGTAGTCTCTGTGGGAGTAGAGGTTGAGGAGCTTCTTAGAAATGTGAAGAATCCTGAGTGGAAGAAGGTCAGCATTGAGTTTTGTGGTGGTACCCACGTGAATAAAACTGGTGATATTAAGGATCTGATTATTCTGGAGGAGAGTGGTATTGCCAAGGGCATTCGTCGAATAATCGCCGTTACGGGCAACGACGCCCATGAGGTTCAGCGAATTGCAGTTGAGTTCACTAAGCGAGTTGCTGCTTTGGAGAAGATGCCCGCTGGTCCTGCGAAGGATCAGGAAGTGAAGATGATTCAAGTCGACTTCAACAACGTGTCAATTTCTGCCGTTACGAAAGCTTCTCTCAAGGAACGTATTGCAAAGATTGTGAAGCAGGCCCTGGATGAATCCAAGGTGAAACAGAAGGCCGAGCTTAAGGAGACGGCTGATACCATCACCAACTACTTCGTGGAGAATCCTGACAAGAAGTACCTGGTAAAGAAACTCGGCATCTCTGCCAATAATAAGGCGATCTCCGATGCTCTCAATGCGGCCAAAAAAGATAAGAAAATGGCGGACAAAAACATCTTGCTTGTTGCTGCTGACAAGGGCGAAGACGCTAAGGTAGTTGTCGCTTGTCTCATCTCTAAGGTTGGTTCCCAATGTAAATCACTTGATAAATATACAAAATACTGACTCCTCTTAGGAAGTCGAGACAAAGGGAGCAACTGCTGCTGACTGGGCCAATGAAGTGGCCGTACTCGTAGGTGGAAAGGCCGGAGGTAAGGGAAATACTAGCCAAGGTGTTGGGAACGACCCAAGCAAGGTGGATGAGGCCCTTGAGAAGGCCATTGAGTTCATCTCCAAGCTCCAACTTTAAGCATCAGCATTTAAAGATGATAGTAATCAAAACATATCCGCCGTTACGAAAGGGGTATCTGGGTTTCTGTCTGGGTGGGCATTTTATAATTGTGGCTCTTTGATCCTTTCATCTCAATTCTTACATTTCTGTGTTTTTAATCGGAATCTGGGTTTGCATGTTTTTTCTGTGGTTTTAGCAATTAGCGGAGCCGTTCTTCGCAAAATGATAGGAAGCATCCATATCGCCTACAAGTACCTGTGTATAATCATCTCGTGAACATTGGCTCCGTAAAATTTGAAGTTGAGGGTAAAGTCACTTTCCATAATTATTATTGTTGTATAAAAAATCTTGGCACCAAACAGCCCTTTGCATCCTGAAATTTAATTCACACATCCGCAGATTCTACACAACGTCGCAACAGCTCCTGGTCAAGTCCCGCTGTCAAACTCACCCTCGGCTTCGCATTCACCGCAAACATGAGAGGAAAACGAGCAAAGCAGTACAAGAAGCTGATGAATGCCTACGCGCATACATTTGGGTTTCGAGCACCTTACCAGGTACTGATGGATTCAGAGATCGTCATAGATGCGACCAAGCATAAGATGGAGTTGGTGAAAGGGTTAGAGAAGTGTCTTCACGGGACGGTAAAGCCTAGTATGCCCTCTCCTCATTCACCTTCCCTCTCACTCCCTTGTCTCACGATTTGGCCTCTAACTCCAGCAGTGATAACCCAATGCTCCATCCGACGCCTCTACACCCTCCCAACTATCGACAGCAAATCCAGCACCACCACTACCTCCTCCTCCTCCCCCACCTCCATCTCCAGCGACCCCCCCTCCCTCAACCAAACCAAAAAAGACGCCGCAATCGCCCTCGCCAAATCCTTCGAGCGCCGCCGCTGCGGGCACCACACCCTCTCCGAGCCCCTCTCCAACTTCGACTGCATCCAATCCTGCATCGTCTCCCCCTCTGGTGAAAACAAGCACCGCTACATCGCCGCCACACAATCCCGAGATCTCAGGGCATATCTACGAAGCATCCCCGGGGTTCCTCTAGTGTATATTAATCGCTCTGTGATGATTATGGAGCCGATGGCAGATGTATCCTGGGAGCGGAGAGAAAAGGAGGAATGGGGGAAATTTACGATAGGGATTAAAGATAGTGAGAGGAGGGCGGTGGAGGCGAGTGCTAGGGGGGAGGCAGCGGAGAGGGAAAGGGACAAGAAGAGGAAGACGGATGGAAGGGCAGAGGAGGAGGATGAGGGGGATGGGGAAGAGGGAGGGTTGGAAGGTTTAGGGGTCGAGGCTGCGCCAGCGATGAGGAGGAGGAAGGGGCCACGAGGACCGAATCCATTGAGTATGAAGAAGAAGAAGGTTTTGCCAGTGAGGTTTTTGCCGAACCCGACGAAGAAGAAGGTGGTCGAGGACCGGCCGGCAAAGAAACTGAAGGTGGCAAAAGAGAAGAGTGACGAGAAAGGCGGTGAAGGAGAAGGAGAAGCCCATCAGAAGAAAAAACGAAAACGGAAGCACGGAGGTTCTAATCTAGCATTGAAAGTGCTAAATGACCAGGAAAAGGTTGACAAAGCCGTAGAGGCTTCTGCATAATGATGTTTATTCTGTACAATTAGAGCTTGATTCCCAGAAATCGGCGGCGTTAAAGGGTAATACAAAAGTTCTCGGTTTGGCTTGCGCTCATGTTTTACAGTGAATAGTTATCGTGGAAGAGAAGATCACAAGATGCAAAATGGCAGTATCCATATTATTCAAACAGGCTTTTTGAGTAATACCAAACTATCTTTCCCTTATCCATGCAACCCCCTCATTGGGGTGATAACAAATTATATACGTTGAGTGGGTCAATCTTTAACCAAGAAGTAGCCTATAGGTTGCTACTTCATATGGCCTCAGGGTAATTTTGAAAGCAGTGTTAGCCCCAGTCTTCATCAAGTCAACCGACTCCAGATCATCCTCTAAAAGGTTGGTTTTCCACACTTCCTGCACGGGTAGAGAACTATTTACTATCAGTAGCTGTATTCACATTCCATAGACCTGAGATGTTATATACCTCATAATGATTGTAGAAGCCTTCCCACCCAAACTCTCATACAGCCTCAAAATTACGGATTTTCCTGCCCTATCTGAGAGGACCTCGTCGCCCTTGACATCCTTGTCATCTTCGCCCCGCCTGTAGGTCAGTTAGCCCTAGAATCTACGTCCAAGAGTAGAGAGACTCACTTTACCGTGTCCAAAATAATTCCTGGAGCCCCATTAAGTCTGACCAAAGAGGCTAACTGGTCATCATAGCCCTGTCCAACGTAACTAACTTGCATAGGGCTATTAAAATCCCGGGCAGTGCGGATAATTTCTTCAGTCACGCCACCACGATGTGGAAGAATTGCATAGCGGAATTTATGGCGGCCAATATCAGCATTTGGGTCTGGTGCCTTAGGAGCCCTGATGAGACTGAGACGCATCAAGTTGCCACTAGTTGCAAAGCCATATCTAGTTTGGTAAGCATTTACTAACCCGGGTACGGAACCTCGGGGTTCTCACTTGCAGTCGTTCAAGATAGTAACTCCATATCCATGTTCTGAGAGATCCGCCCATTTGTGGCAACAGACTTCAAATTTGGCTGCATCCCAGGTAGTGTTGTAGTGCGTTGGGCGTCGAATAATACCATACCTGAACAGGAGAATTCAGTGGCTGCATGAATGTTTAGTAACTCGAAAGAAAGCTTACTGTGTTTCATATGAAGCCTCCGTATTGTAGATATCCACGGGGAACTCGACCTTGAGCAACTTCATCTTTTCATTCCATTCAATTTCATTGTCGAACTCAATGTATGACCCAGCACCAGCAGCTGAGGCGGCTAGGCTGATGGTGGTCTTAATCCAACTTGTCGAACTAATCTTCGTTTCCACAGTGACCGCTGCTCTTAATGGCCCGTTCTCTGTTATGGTGGCCTTTCCAGCAGATATCACTTCCTTGATTTCAGTGTGGTAGATCTCTATATCCCAGGCTTGCCAGTACAGTGGCCTAGCAAGTATAAGCGTCAAATTCACAAAATATAGTGATTCTGCAACCTACTTATCGTCAAAAATGACCAATTGATTTGCCTTGCGCCCTTGGGGAATAATTTCCCTATCAATGGTGAGGTCTATCAAGCTTGTGATATGCCCTCCTTTGACCGTAGCCTGAATCTTGTCGTTTTTTAGTATAAAGACACCAGAACTGACCTCGGTAGCTAAAGTCAATGTTAGTAAAGTGACACTAAATTTGAACATTAGACTCACCAGATACAACTGAAGTAGGTTCCACAGTAACAACACTAGCAAGACCAGGCCCGGGAGCGGACACTAATGCATAATCGCGTGTCTCCGCAGCTTGTTTGTTTGTGATGTCTATGTCCTTTGGAACTCGCACGATTTCTGTGCGTGGCCATTGTTCATTATTGATAGCGACTGGTCTTGATCCAAACTGTGGGGTTACCGAGATTCCAAGACTTGCAGCAGCGCCTTCAAGTAACTTGGCTCCCGTTGTGAATACTTCCTCATACATCTGGGAAAGAGTTAGTCACATCTAGAGCTACGCCTCAGGGTTATAGCTTGCCTGATCCGATTCCTCATATGCCATTGCTATAGACGACCCGGGAAGGCAATCATGAAAATGACACCTTAACGAATATCAGCACAACATGGTACTCTAATTATGAACGAGAGTATTGGCATACAAGCAAATCAGTTGCCAAAGATGATCAATATCCTTCTTTGGGTACTGGTATCCCTTCTTCTGGATTGAAGCATATGTAGCCATTGCCTCAATCTCCCTCATCAAGACTTCGGCCTTGCGGTTGAATTTCTTATTATTGGACTGTGTCGTGTAGGTTCCTCGGTGAAGCTCGAAATATAATTCCCCATACCACGTAGGAAATTTTATGCCATTGACAATTTTTTCCTCAACGCGAGAGAAGAAGTCATCAACAGAATCACCCATGTGAACCCTTGGAAGCAAGCCAACTATAAGCAGATTAGCAGCGCTCTTGATAGTAAGGCAGTCACTGTACCTGTATCACTCATCCCGCGACATCTCCTTAGCTTTTCAATGTGCTCCGCAGTTGGTCCACCACCACCGTCGCCATGACCGAAGACAAGCAGGGAAGTCTCGTCGCTATCCAAAGTCTTATGCTGGGTTACGCTTCGCTTCACGTCACCGAAGTGCGCCATAGCGGTATACCTGCTTCCGCTCAGTTCTCATATCACGAAATACATCGTAAAATGAACTCACGTTTCAGCCGGGGGCATGTGACAAATGACCTGGGACCCATCTAAAGCAACCCAATTGAATGTCGTATGGCTTAATAATGCTGTTAACTTGTGTACCTTTAATCTTGGTCTTTTGTGCAAAAACATCACTTACGGGAATTTGTTGATATTGTTCCACGAGAGTTTTTGTGTAAGAAATCGCGTCATTCCAGCCAAGCGACAAAGTTGTGGCAATTGCGGGCTATATCCAAAGGTGTCTTGAAGATGATTATAAGCAAAGCTCCTAAAGCCAAAAACATAAACTCATACCTGGTAGCCAAAAAGTCTGGCATCGTTTGCCAAAACGACTTTGAAAGTACCGTTGCCTAAATTCGGATTAGTTACCCTGAACTGCCCCTCAATCTCAGCGAACGCATATACCCTAGCAAAAATTGTCTGACTAGGGACTCGCCCGAAGGCAAGTTCGTATCATGCTCTACCCATGAGCTATCTATTTATTAGCGTCAATACGGAACTTTTAACGTTTTGTAGACTGACCCTCCAATATATTGGAATTTTCCATCATGTACTTTAGCTGTAACACGCTTGAACAGTTTTGGATATCGAGTTTCGAGCCAGTGATATTGTTGGGCTGACGATGCAGTAAAATGATGTTCATCATATTGCTCCATCAAGGCAACTTGAGATGCCCATGATCGCGCAACCTTGCCTATCGCCATGTGAGCTCACTACTGAAAATCTTGGGAGCCCACCGTACTCACGTTTCGTCTCTGCAAATGGCCATAACCAACAACAATCTTAAATTGTTAGCCTATAATCTTGAGCCCCTTCAAAGAATTGAATACCTATATGACAGTGTCCTGTCGCAAATACAATTGGTCTCAAGTCACTTTTGTATACATCGGCGGTGTTAACCTTGTTTCCCAGATATTTCTGGGCAATCTGTCGGCATGCGAGGACAGATTCCTGATCGCCTGTTTTAAAGGTATTCATAATTTCCGTGGCAACTGTGAGGGCTTTGTGCATTTCCTAGGACAGTACATCTGTCAGATGGAGCAGTATACAGTGCCAACTAAACCTACCACAGAATCCGAAGGAAATTCTCGAGCAGCATCTATACTCCTAGTAAGTTCTATTGTAGCAATAGACATAGAGGATACCTACCACCAAGAATCCAGAAATCGATATTGAGCTGCCTTGCTTCCATATTTGGTGCTACAATATCTGCTGTGCTCAAGTTAAAGCTTTGGCCAGACGACAAGTTAGCTTCTCTCCATTCTGTTACCAAGAGTGGTCAACTGACTATCTGTCTGGGTCCGGCGGTTGGATAGTGTCCCCATTTGGATTTCCGAACATTCCATTACACGACATCTCGATATAAAAGGTATGTGGCTTCCCATCCAAGAACGACTTTGGCAGGACCCATTCCACGCGCTCACCTCCTCCAGTAAGCCCCTGTACGGGATCCCCATCCCCCATATACACCAAACCTTCATTATTTGCATCCCAATGAAATTCTACTCTGTCGTACTTGCTGAAGCGCTCTGGAACAGTGAGGACAACCTTGAACCAGTGAGTGGACCAACTGGGGCCGCAGGAAACTCCCTTGTGAGTTGTCTTAAACTCCCCCTTGATGGCTTCATCAAACAATGGCCTTTCAAAATTTGGAACAGAGTACACAGAGAGCCCGACGTATTTGGAGTCTGATTCCCGATCCAAAACGTACATGCTAACATAGTTCGTATCAGCACGGCTCATCACCAGTCTCACTCAAAGTGCTTACGATGTGAGATTGACACTCGAGTACTGTCCACCAGCGGTCAACTGCCTCAGGCGATCTAAAGCAATATTTTGGATTTTTGCCGCATGGGGCTCAAAATTGAGCTTGGGATAATGGCAGGACTCGCCCATGGCTGGCTCTTGTAAGAATGAGGCTACGAGTATCAGGAATTGTGAGTATTTGGTAGTGAAGTAGATAAATGAGAGCTTGCTATAGGGAGGAGACTATGGAAAAGACTCTACTCTAGATACATGCCGAGTCCCAGTAGACCCTCCCCGCGCTGGTAACGCATAAGTCCCCAATCGGAACACATAACGCTCACAGCCAATTTGTCTAAGTGAAAGCCCCAAAATGGTAATGGCTACGATCATCTCTTCAAGTAACCCTCACAGTATCAACCAGCAGACACGAGTATATTGGGTCGAGTGAATAATTGGAACGGCTGGTAGCACCGTAACTCTAACTCAGGTACTTTCGCTACAAGCTTCAAGCCACGGCCTTGTGTTAATGGATCCTGGCATGTACAGTACATTACCCCACAATACCGGCGCCCATCGTCATTGGGTGCTAAATGCAGATCCTGACCATCACCACTATGCATGTCTCATGCAAAAGGTTAGCCGCTGTTAATTACAACTTTCTAAACCGGACTGCATAAATCCTAGACTAGCGTCCGGTATAACAAAATTTTGCGGGCGGGGCAACAAGAGCACCTCATCTCACCACAACACGAGCAGATCAAAGGAAAGAAGCATATTGGAAGGCACAGACATAATTCTATATAACGTTCTGACAGTGTAAGGATGTCGCTAATAATATTATAGGATGGGTGGCATTCTCTCTGAGAGAGAATACACTACAACTCAACTCTCCAATCAAGACTTGGTTGATACTATTGGTCATGCACAAGAAGGACTTAAATATTATCAGCAGAAGCATAAGGTTCAAGCATCACTTAAGGACTTCTGGGTTCCAACTTCCTCTACCTCAAATACCCCGTCCGGTTCTGCTAATTAATTTTCTATGAATATATTAGGGGTATTCAAAGTTAATTTTATACGCCGTATATTTCGTATATCTTGGCATCCGAAAAATCACTCGATTTTCGTTTTTCCGAAAATCGCCCACACAACCATTTATCCATGGTTTGACCATGGAAAAACCGTATATACGACCGAATAAGCCCCGAATAAACGGAAAACTTTGGGAAATTTATTCACTCCACGCCAAGGCCCACAAAATCCCTGGGGGTCTCGTGACTTTGACCTGGACGGGAACCCCATCAACCTCGGTGGTCTCAATGATGTCCCCAGCACCAGTTTTCAAGAAATGATCCCTAACTTCTATATACTTCTTCAACATCACCCCTGCCACTGCCTTGGTCTTAATCCCTTTGGGATCAAGATGACCAATCCCTAAGTCAATAGTCTACTGCTTGGCTACTGCAATCCTAGTCCCGTAAAGGTATTCGTCTTGTATTTGTCCTTCAGCTTGTAGGCAAGCAACTTCCCATGGTCCCTATCCCATTTAATACTTCCGCTTTCCATGGCCTCCTCCCCCGTACTCTGTGAATTCTGATTCTGAGCTCTTCTACCCCTACGAGCTGGTTGACCCTCCACTGTGTGGACGTCTGTGTCTGCATCTGCGGCTGCATCTGCTGGTGTGTCTGGGGCTCGGAGGTGAACGTTTGTATTTGTGTCTGTAGTTCCAACTGGGTACCTCTCTTCCTTCGACCCATGCTATCCGAGTACCATTAGCACCCGCCTTTACTTCCTTCGGAGGCTTAACTCACTTTTTAATTCAAGTTGGATAGTATGCTGAAGGGGTTGCCAGTGAACTCGTTGCCTGGGGTTCAATAGGCTTTGGCGCTTGATCACCTTCATGATGGCAGTGCCAAGATTTCGCCCAAACCCCGCTAGCACTTACTCTAGCCGAACGTGGTATAGCGTCTTGGGACTCTGGTCGCAAAAAGCCACCCCCGATTACATGGTGAAAACGATTTCAATCTACCCATTTTTGCTACCAATTTATTCGGGATTTTTGATAGGGTATTCAAAGCTTGGCCGTTTATTCGGGCGTAAAAATCGTACAAGATTTTCGGCTAAAAAATTAACTTTGTACCCCTATTTTTTTTATTCTTGAGATTCCTTGTCCAGTACGGAGGTCCACACGAAAAGTCTTTTCCTCCTTCCTATTTGGGAAAGGTCTACATATGAACATATATGCACATATTCTCATGTACAGTATATGCAGGCACAATTTCTTGGCATATGCACAGCAGCTTAATATTATCTACCAACAGACGAAACCACACACTCTTTCTAGCCCTTCAACAGACGAAATCACACACTCTCCTTTTTAGCCCTTCCAGCTCACACCTCCCTCCCAACTAACACCCTTCCAGCTCACACCTGGCGTTAACGGTGATGCAAACCGCATCTTGTATGTCGGAGGCCCCGGTTTCCTTCCGCGCTTGCTAACGCCATCCCTAGGAGCCCCCCTTTTTGAACTCCTCCGAGTCCTAGGACCTGCAATCGCAATATCGATCGGGTCAACACTGACAATTTCATCGGTCTCCGGAAGATGGGTCCACTCTTCTAGGTTAAGATCCTCTATAACAAGTTCCTGATCACGAATGCCAACAAGCAACTTGAGGTGTGCAATATACTTCGCTGGTAATCCAGCAGTAGAGCATTGGAAAAGCGACCATGCATTCTTGTGAATCTTATGAGTCTCTTGAATGCGGAGAAGCTGCTGACGGCGGATTGCAAGCATATACTCCTTGTCTCTTTTGGCAGGCCTAGGGTGTCCTTCTATGTATTCATTGTCACCTTCAGGTCTAAGGACCTCCTGAATGTGGTGAGGAATGCGTTCAATCCAACATTGGATCCGCCATTATTCAAGATCACTCCATGCTTGCGTCCATGCTTGCTCAGCTGCCTTGCGGGAAGTAAGAGGCCCCTATCGCGGTAAGAATCAGGCTAAGAATAGGGTTGGGGGGGGGTAGTTACTTTTTTTGTAGTTATCCGCTTGAGGTATGTCCAACAAGTCTCGATCATATTGAAGTCAGGTGAGTTACCTAGCCAAAGAAGTCGCTGTACATTGGTGGCATCAAAATATAGCTGCTAATGTTTGGATGCATAAGCTGGTGCCTTATCTTCCATGACAGTAACATTAGGAACACCAGCATGCTTGAGAGCATTGGCAAAAGGCAGCAACTTCTGTAGAAGGATGCAGCTGAGATATCGATACCAATCAATGCCACCACTTTTAGAGCCTCGAACAAATGCGCTGTTATCTGCATTAAACCTCCACTGTGGCTTGCGACCCCGTCTGTTGCCCCTGAGTGCCATTTTTTGTCCCATTCAGCCTTAGCTTCCGACTCAATAGCGATGTTCATGCATTCAATATCTCTGGTAGCAGCTTTCTTCTCTGCAGCCGTTTCAGTCTACCAGATGTGGCAGGGCTCCTTGAACTCATAGGTGAAACAGCCCCAAAATATGAAGTCTGAATATCCCTTCCATCTCTCTCTAATATAGGATTTTACACACCGCTCATTAGGGCGTCGCCATACTCGGTAGCTGCCCCGCCGGTGGCCTAGTACTACAGACGTCTCATCAGTCCATATTACAGACTTCCAGTCCTCAAGCGTCCAATGTTGGTGTTGCTGGGCAAACAAGTACCTGGCGGACTTCATATCTCGGGTGAGGCCTGGTTTTCTTGTCGGTTTTATCTTGCGGAATTTGCATTTGTGGAGTATGCGGAGAACACTGTCAGCTGAGATATTGAACTCTAAGGCAAGTTGGGCAGTTGTTTTCTCCCGACCATATCGATCTTTGATAACTGCATCTACTACAGCCTGCTCCACCACGGCGGTAACCTTTCTGGGCCTTCCGGAGCGAGCCTTGTCCTTAACATGCTTTAATGTGAGGGGGGTGCCAGGATCCCACCCTCTAGTCTGTGCTTCGTTGTAGAGATTCCGGATGTGTCTAGGAGTAATTCCGGTTTGCTGTTGAATAACAATAAGGGCTTCTCCGAGTGACCGCAAAATCACCGCCTGCGCACGAGTTACAATGTCGAACATACTAGAAGGGCGGAAATAGAGTAGCTGGATGATGAGCGGAAGGAATAGCTGGAGAATGAGCGGAAGGAATAGCTGGAGAATGAGCGCAAGGCATAGCTAGAGAATATATAGAATTATACATGAGAAGCCCTGATGGCTGGCCTATCCGGCCTATCTGGCCTGGCCTTTCTGGCCTGCTGGCCTTTCTGGCCTGCTTGTCTGCTGGCCTCGCCCATGCAGGAACATTTTGCATATGCAACATATAACGCAAATATGCTTGCATATGCAGGAATATGCTGCCAAGACTATATTCCCAAATAGGAAGGAGGAAAAGAACTTTTCGTGTGGACCTCCGTATAGCCAATAAAATTTTGCGCTGTAGTTTTAGCAAGTTGTAGTCTCATGCCAAGACCCTCCTCACTGCGTTCGTCAGAACCCACCCTACATAGGCATGAGACTTCAAGTTGTAACTGTACGTAATTGATCTCAAACTTTCGAAGCTCTTATTAGGAGCAAGTTCGAAGCTCTTATTTGGAGCTGGTTCGGCGAAGCTCTTATTAGGAGCTGGTTCGGCGAAGCTCTTATTAGAAGATGGTTCGACGAAACTCTTGTTAGGAGCTGGTTCGACGAAGCTCGAGGAATAAAGGGAGAGATCAGTTCGTTCAGCAACAAACGGAAGATTACCCTTAAATTCAGCCATAAGTACAGGATGTTTAGAAAGCTCAGAAAACACAATAATCCTATTGCCAGATGCTTCCATCAAATATCCCTTAGATTTTAACACATTCCACGACACTAATGAGTGACCCAAAGAAGGAACATATAGAACAGAGGTAAGACGAATAACTTTATGGAGGTTGTTAGGAAGAATGCAGTTCAATAAAACAGAACCGATTCCTTCCACGGAAAGGATATTATCCCCTCCTACTTTTACAACTCCGTTATTTGGCTTAACATGCTCAAACTGTCCTATATCAGATGTCATGTGAGTGGTTGCACATGTGTCAAATTTCCAGGTATAAGAAGTACTGACATTAGACTGATCTATATCCATTTCTTTAGGTAGATCAGTAGAAACAAAAGCGGCAGCAACATAGCCTTGATTAGAAGGTTGCTGCTTGTTAGAAGTTGTGGACTGAGAGTTCTTCTCAGCTTTCTCCTGCTTCTGCTTCTGATGTTGCTTGAGCTTCCGACATACTTGCCAGGTATGGCCAGAGGAGTTACCTCCGTGCTTTTGACAATAGCTACAAGTCTTAGTGGTGGACTCGGATTGTTTGCGATCTGAGCCAAACTTGCGCCTTTTGTTGGTCGTAGCTAGAGCTGAATCTCCTTGTGGGAGAGAGTTTTCTAGCTGATTAGAAGTAAGGCCTAACAACCGGTATCTTACTTCTGCGAAACTCAACTCGGGTTTCATTGTGAGATTGTCCACTGGATTTGGATAGATGGGGCTTAAGGCAGCTAGAAGAAAGTCCCTTTTAGCAAAGTCCTCCTCCAAGAATGCCCTAAACTTTTGCCTATATGTATCAGTGCCAGCAGACATCTCAAGTACTCTTACCCAATGGTCTTCAAACTTATCCATAAATTCCGTCACTGATTTAACTTTCTCTACTTGTGAGAAGAGGAGACATAAACCAGCTATTTGATGGACGAAAGACATAGCCGTATCTCTATAGTAAGTTTCTTTCAGGTATTTCCATATAGCATGGGGTGACCTATACTTAGAAACTTTTTTAAGAATCGGCTTGCTAATTACCTGGATAAGTATAAGGAGAGCATGTTTTGATAAGGTCTGGAAACCTTCATGCTCTTCAGCGGAAGAATCGGAAGTGGGTGAAGCACCGTTAACAACAATATTAAGTACATTCATGGCATCGAAAACCAACACCATCTGCGACGACCAGTCTTCGTAATTGTGTTGCCCTGCGAGAGGTTCAATGTTGCTGAGTTTTACCTCAGCCGAACGGAAGTCTTTGGACAACAGGAAGGAAGATTTGGAAGGTTGCGAAGCTGTACTGGTAGTAGCAGCTGTGCCGGAAGTAACAATATTGCTGGAAGTAGCAACATTGCTGGAGGTAGCAACATTGCTGGAGGTAGCAACATTGCTGAAGGTAGCAACATTGCTGGAGGTAGCAACATTGCTGGACTCTGCTTCGGTGTTCTGCATTTTTGTGGGTTGGTTTAATCGAAAGGTGAATATCTATCGCGAGCCTGCTCCGGGCTCATAACCTGTTAAAGTAACAAGGTTATGGGTAGCAACGCTAGCAACGGTGGATAGATGAATGGCCAACGAAGGTCCACTTCACCTGAGATATGTACGTAAGGTATGTGTGCGTGTTCGTGAGTATCGCGTATATGCAAGTAATGTATGCAGATATGTATACGTGAGAATATGTGTGAACGTATATGTGTGTGTAGGTATATCTCTATACACTCGTCTACCCCTAGAAGGGTGTTTCCCCAACACTATATATACATAAATAAGGATAACGCAGTAGCAAACAGGTATTGCTGTTGATACGTGAGTGGCTTCTCATAACGTATGAGGCTTCACCTTCATAACGTACGAGGCTTCATGTAAAGCAGGTATATGCTGTAGTTACGTGTGTGGCGTCGCTGCAAGCGGATATGTGTGGCATCGCTGCAAGCGGATATGTATGGCACACGTGCTTTTCAACAAAGTAAGCACCGTAAGTAACATATGCCAAGGGTCTTGGCATGAGAGTAATAAAAAAGCTTTTCCCTTGCATTAGTATGTCTTACAATGAAAAGTAGTACGATCAGGGGATTTTACTTATTTAGCTATACATGCGTATCCAACACAAAATAAATGATTACATTTAAAACACATATATCTGTTCGAGCTTTACATCTAGAAGCTTTACATTGCCGTTGTATTTTCTTGTCCGGAGAGATATACTTCAGCCAATGTTGATTACAAGAGATCTGTTAATTTAAAGCTATGCCTTCATAGTTAATAGAGTTAGCTGAAATTGTTTAACTATCGAGAAGCCAGCAAAATCTAATTCCGATAGCTCTTTAGCTGCACACAAGTATATATAGCTTACTGATTCTTCATGATTAAGGTCATGTTCTATGGCTTAGTGGTTAGAATGTTAGATGTGTGCAGGGTGAATAAAAGCATGTGCCGCATGCACTACACTAACTTCTTCTATAATTTCCCTTTGTTTTTTGTTTTTGGCAATTCTTGGCGAATCCAAATCTATTATTAATGCAAGGGAAGTCGTGTCTCACGACTTCAAGGGTTAAGTAAGTAACCTTCAGAGGTCGTTGTGCCAACCAGACTAAGTAAGCCAGACTTAAGGAGGGGCTAGTGCCAGCCAGACTACTAAGTAAGTTCTTACTGATCTAGTTTGGTTGTACTACCCCCCTCGGCAGACTATTACTGACCACGGCAATATATAAACTTCCCCAGCAAACTAGCGTCCTTCCAGATATCTGTACCAATATGGATACAAAGGTACTGATATATAAAACCGTCCTGATGGATAATCCAGTAAATTTATACATCCCGCATCCCTGGAAACCCTTCAAACAATTTGAATCTTCTCAACTTCATCTTCGGAAAAAGCAGTACCTCATCTTTCTCTCCTTTTCTGCTCGGGTTATTGTGATTATTCGTAACCTCGTATAGATATTCGTAGACATTTGCGAAGAAGCCCTGCAACCCGCCTAGGTCGCAGGGATGAGAGGTGGGCCCATTTCGCGAGCTGCTTTTGTTTTGCAGCTTCGAACTCTCAGCCGTCACCGCAACCCCCAAAGGCTCTGGTGAATGAATACCACATACTATCATATATACCCAACTATTTGATTCTTTGCAATCTCCATCTTTCAGATTCTCATTGAATAATAGTCCCCAGTAACATGGCGCATCACGACCACCATATGCACCACATGGCCTCCAGCGCTGGCGGAGACATGATGCACGAGGAAGCTTACCGATGCTCGATGAACGTGAGTATCAAGACCTAGGCTTTCCCAGTACAGCCATCGCGAGATTTGATTCATGGAGCACATTCTGACAACTACCTTCCCAGATGCTGTTCACCTGGTCCACCGAAAACCTCTGTCTCGTCTTCCGCTGGTGGCACATCTCCAGCACCTTCTCCCTCATCATGTCCCTCCTCGGCGTCGTCGCCCTCTCCGCCGGATACGAGTTCCTCCGTGAACTTACCCGCCGCCTCGAAGCCCGTCTTGACAGCACGCCTCATGCCAGTAAGTCTTTCCTCGCCTCCCCTCGACCTCTCTGTCCCTTTTTCTCTTCCAAACCCAAATTCACATATGATCTGACGGCATCCCCTCTCCTCCACTTACAGCCAGTGAAGAAACAAGCTCATTACTCCCAGGATCCGCCAACGCAGTTGCCACGAGGAGGAGCCAGAAGGCGCATATTATCAAGGCGACGTTTTATGGGTTGCAAGTATTTTACTCGTTCTTCATTATGCTACTTTTTATGACGTATAACGTAAGTACCAAAGTACCAATTGTACAGAGAAAGTCATTTGGCTGGGCTTTGCTAATTGCTAATGCTAATGTGCGTCGGGTGGGGTTAGGGTTGGGTGATGATTGCCGTGGCAGTAGGCGCATTCGTGGGATACTGCCTCTGGGGTGGAGCGAGTGCTGCCAAGTCTGTTGCCTGCCATTAAAGAAATCGAAGTATGCCACCAAATTATACACGGGGCACTTTTTATTTCTATTATCCAAACCAATGTAGGCAAGCCATGTTATGTCGAGAAATCGTAGCGTGGCTATTTACTACTATAGGTGAAGCATACATATTAGATATACCATGATACTAGATTACTAGTAAATTCCTTGCATTTGCGCCGAGTACTAGGTATACTAAGTATGGAAATCATGAATAGCTTAGAATTGTTATGTCGTAATTTACCGCAACCCATTGTGCTCCCCTAAAGCTATCTAAACATTCCTGATAATTACCACACAACTTCCCTGGCGGAACAAGGATGCCTATTACTCTACCAAAGTAACTTGCTGCGCTACCATGGGTATCATGAGAATTAATTCTAGAAACAAAACAGCTTCCAGACCCACCACTCTAGATGTGAGTAATTTGCACATAAGGTAAAAAGCCCAATAACAAAAGTCAACCCCAGAAAGCCGAATGAAAGCACAAAGTAAGGCAAGTAAGGATATAAGGAAACGTCAGCAAGACAGTTGATATTCAAAGGGAGAGAGAGCCAAATGACCAGACTAGGGTTTCGCACAAATTATGTCCAGCGGTAAGTTAAATCAAAAACATGAAGCAAGAAGCACAACCAAAACATTAGTAAACTCCTGTTTTCCTATTATAAAACCCAGATCAACTCAAGTAGCGAAGGTTTAAATTCCGAAGTAGTAGAAATGACTTCACACACGAAGTATCAAACAAATGTCCCCTGTTACAATGTGGGTGCGTCTCGAGAACCATTTCCACCGACTGTACCAAAGAGAAAAGCTGGTGGAACACGGTCTTGGATGCTCGCGGATTTCTCCAATACCATGGTTGGGGCTGGTTGGTATCCTTCTTGTTTCCTGCGGATGTAGGAGGCTAAGACTCCAAGGACGACAATGAGGAAAACTAATCCGAGCGCGATGGCGAGGGAAATAAGAACAACGAAGCCCTTGCGCATTTTCCCACCTATGGAGTAGGATTGTAAGTAAGCAGGATCAAATACATAAATAAGAAGAATATAGAGTACCTGACTTAGTGAACGTTTGTTGCCGTTGAGTAAATAATGAAGCTAGCGTACTCTGTTTGTTGTCTGCCTTTGAGGTGAGAAGGAATGGAGACCATGTTATTCCATTGAATAGGGCACCAGAGAAGCTCCCGACTTGAGGAATATCGATTGAGCCGGTGAGGAAAAGTATATGATCATAGTTGAGGTAATCATTGGAGTCATGGTCTGAGTTCAGAGTAATAACTTGAATTCCGCGAATGTTGCTCGACGAGCCAAACCCTTGAACTTCTATCAAGGAGCTTCCAGTCCACTTTGCCAAGAATGGTTTACCGTCAGTAGAGTTTCCAGTCAAGAACATCGAGTTTCCAGAATCCGAGTCCAAGGCAAAAGCAGTGACTGGGCCTGGAATGGTCTTGTCTCCCGTGACCACTGCATTGAAGACGTTGTTCTTCGCATCGTGTTTGGCGAGGTAAGTACGCTGATTGTTGATCATCATGTCTCCGGCCACAAGGAGTTCATCCACATTAATCCATTGAATCATATGGATTGTTCCAGAGACGTCTGCATCAGGCCGACTCCACTGACGATTATTGACCTCATATACGCAAAGAGCTGGACATGCGAATGAGCCGGCAGAATCGAAGGAACCTGCAACGAAGACTCTGTCTGAGTTAGGCTGTGTTGAGATGGAGTACACAACTGGATCAGAGCCTCTAAGCCCAGCAGGTTGAGCGTCTGCCATCTTTCCATTGCCCAAATCATATAGAACAAGGCCGCTGACGTCAACCTGACCGGCCTGACCACTGATAGAACCACCAGCGTAAAGAATTGTCTTGTGGATATGTAATGCAACGAATGTCGATGTTTTGTCTACCCCAGACAATCCTGAGATTTGGTCATTGGAGTTATGATCAATGATCGCAAGGTTGGCGACATTGTCTTCAAGATTGAAATGCCCACCAACCACAGTCAGATCCTTTCCACCATCCTCGTAGAAAACACCGGTGACAACGCCCTCAACCTTGTTGACCGGGGTGGCTCGCTTCTGGATAGATGTGAGGATGCTGGTAAGAACCGTCGAATTTGTGGTGTCCTTAGCAAACTTCAAAGGCAATGGCTTCAAAGAGATTTGCTTCGTTGACTCAACAGAGACAGCTCCTGAGGCCAGCAAATCATTCGACAAAATAGCTCCGGCAAAAAGCTGGTCACTGCCGGCAGAGGCGAATGCAGAAAGGGTTCCGTGCATTGATGTGGTTGTATCTAATCGTTCTAACCAATCGTTCTTTGATGGAACCCAAACCGCAAATCCATCAGTAGTAACAGCAGATTTCCCATCGTTAGCGAGAATTTCCGTGAAGCTTCCTGACACAGCAACTACATCCAGGTATTCTCCCAACACGGACGTCTTCAATGAAATTAGATCCTTTACCCGGCCGTTCACACCAGCTCCCATCGCAGACCATGAGCTAGACTGCCTGTTATAGAATGCAACTCGATTGATACCAGTGACTGTGCCCTCTTGTGCGTTGGTGAAATCTCCGCCAACATAAAGTATGTTATCTTCACTGGCTAGGATCGTCAGGATAGCACCATTGAGCCCCTTGTTCGGTAAAGGGATGGGTCCATTGTCTTCGATTGCAAAGATATTGTTATATCCATCATTATTGTTTTTTGATGTGAAATTGCCTGCTGCATATAACATTGTGCCCTGAGTAGCAAGTGCCCAGACTTGTGCCCCAGACTTCAACTGCTGTGAGGCCGTGATAACAGTGGAGTTACGGAAGTTATTCGTATTCTTAGAGCCGGGTACATACTCGTAGAGGCCATTCAAACCTCGGGTGGAGTTTGAAATGAGATCAAATCTGACTTTCTGAGCTACGATTGTTATCGGTCCAGATTGGCCGTTGGCAGCAGTCAAAGTAACAGATGGTCGAAATCCTGACTCCGGACCATTAACAGGGCCTGTATATATGATGTCATACTTGTCGAAGTTGTTGGTTTCAAAAAGCTCGGTCGAGATGGGACCCACTTGGTCACGTGTGTATGTACCAGAGATATTAACTCGTCCACGAGAGCCACACGTTCCGTCTTGGATACATCCAGGAGTGAAAATAAGAACAGAATAGTTCCCTAATTCGTTGACATCTGGGAAGAATGTCACAGAGAAAGGATCGGTTGATTCCCCCTGGATATTGGCAGTCAGGTACTCAGAATCAGTAAGCGCTTTGGTAGTCTTCCATGATCCCTTAACTTCAGAACTAGAGGTACTTTGACTTGTTGCACAAGACGGCTCATTGAAGTCATTGACCGCAAACGTGAACACATCTACCTATTGTTAGCAAAAAGACTCCCTTGCTTGGACTTCAGTCGTATATTACCATCTTGGAAAACCTCAATTCCAACTAGCCCAGCTCCAGCTCCGTAAAAGCGTGAAATATCAATCCTAAAGTTATTCATGCCGATGACATTGACAAACTCAAAGTCTTGAAACTCCACTTTCGGGTCATCAGACAGAGGGCACCTAGATTCGCAATGCTTCTTGGTATTGTCCACAGGGTCCACATAGGTCAGGTTCATTATGCCGCCTATGGGGAAGGCTGTAAACCGAAATTCCGCAGTTCCACGCCCTTCGAAATGGGTATTTCTAAGACGAAGCTTTGTTGGTCGGAAATAATGGCGAAAATCAGCGGTCCACGACCCCACTTGCCCATCTCCCAATAACCACGTAGTTCCAGCACCATCTTTTCCATTGCTGCAGATAATGCTCTTTGGATTGCTAAATCCATCTCTTCTAGAGGTTTGCTCGCTCGTGATTGTTGCTGACTGTAAGTTGACCGTTTGTCCATAGGAAGATGTTGGTGTTGTGACATTGCCTAACCCATCAAACAATCCCCCAAAGATGATAGTTCTGTTTGCCGACTTGGTTATGGCCTTCACGGGCTTATTGAATCCTTGAAAAGGTAGGTTTGCCCAGCTTGAACTTGGTGACCATATAAGGGCATTTGAGGAGTTCTCTCCCGTGAACTCGCCTCCTACATACACTAGTTCGGTATCCTTATCACAAAGAAGGGCGTTGACCTTGCCCTTAAGCCCGCTCATAGGGGTGACCTTTCCATCTGTTGGGCTAACCAAAGCCACTCCATTTGCCTCGACACCTCCCAAACTCGTAAAATTTCCTCCTACTACAACCCCAGCTATACTGCCATCCTTCATTTCCAATGTACACATTGCCTCGATATTTGCATCCGATGTAGCCAGTGGTGTAAAACGCCCATTGGGCAACTGCACCAAGACCGAATCACTTCCATTTCGTTTGAGTCCTATTTGTTGTCCTTCAAACGAGTAAATGGAGATTGCATCAAAATCTCCAGCAAGCGCTACTTTCCCTAGACCGTCGAAATTTAGTGGTGGTTGAGGTACCGTCTTGAACTCGATAGCCGACGCGACCGTAAAAACGCACATAGCGACCGAACATAATTGCGACAAGCGAATTGTCAGCTTGAGGAATATGCGCTTCCCCATGTCTGAGCCAGACAACGGAGCACAATTATAGTAATGAATCCACGATGAATAGTTATCGTAAGGTTGTAGTGCAGTCAATGTTGTGTTGCCTGCGGGCGTGGGAAGGTCGGAAATTTTCCAAGTAACGCTGCTCTTGCTGGATTGAAGGTGTGTTGCGTTGGCTGTAAGACAATGGTTTCCAATAAGGGCAGGACTTCTAGGGGCAAAGAGGACCACTTTGCTGCAACGAGAAAGGGTGAACTGTCACACAGCGACAAACAGTGAAAGTTTTGCGATGAAAAACAAGTACTAACAAATGAACGAGTGGCAGTCTGTACAGTGTTCGGCAGAGAAAAGAGTGACTCTACCGAAAATACGGACAAAAGAAGGAGAGAAGAGTTGTCAGTCGAGGGTGTAAGCCGGGAATCTGTTATGTTTTAATGTTCCGCTACGATCACTCTCACGGCTTAGTGGAGTTGTGGATGCACAAGTGGGTTCGAGGTTGTTTGGAGAGAAGCCAGGCGGAAGCGAAATTGAGGGGCCAGTCTAAGAGAACGATGGGCGACAGAGGCCTGGGAAGGTGGCTGTATAGGGAATAGCCGCAGATGAATCTCAGCGGAACCTGGCTGGGCTCGGGAGTTGCGCATAGAATACGCATTTGCGCAGGTACGCAAGGTCCAGAAATTTGACAGGCATTGTAGGAGCAAACTTGATGGCGAATTGAGGTGAGGAAGTCAGCAAGTTTGGGCTATCGTTGTGAGAGTGCCAGCAGCATGCAGCTCAAACTGGACTAGTGGAAGATACCTCTATTTACAGGGAGGATGGATGGCGAGTCGTGAAAGGACATGCTTGTTTTTCAGGAAACTCGAGGTATTGAGACTGACGCGAGACTGTGTAATGGATTGGAGTGAGTAGGGCAGTCGCAAAGACCTAGCGGTACAAGTCTCAACCAGCGCTTCACCATACAAACTGCAGCATGCCCTGAAGGATTTCCATCGTAAATTACTATACATTATAGCCTGACATTTTGAGCAAGTGTACTCGTCATCCATCTGTTTTATACGTACTTGTAGCCCATCTCGGGGTCTGTTGAAGACCATATGTACCTATATGATAGTTCGCTGCGACCATACACATGCTGGAGTGCGGGGCAAAGTAGGAGATCGCTCAACTCATTAGTATTCTTTATTTTAACACTCCCGTTACACAATTGCTGCGTCGAAACCCACATGAGCAATGGGTACGGGATCTGGAGCAAAGAAATCCTGTGGCCCTTTGTCAAATTGAGCCTAGACATGCAAGGCAATCATTCTGAGTTATGATGTGGA
The DNA here is from genome assembly GCA_015179035.1 of Tirmania nivea. Classification (NCBI taxonomy): domain Eukaryota; kingdom Fungi; phylum Ascomycota; class Pezizomycetes; order Pezizales; family Pezizaceae; genus Tirmania; species Tirmania nivea. Next base: position 790,813 of record WHUY01000015.1, read on the forward strand.
AACCAGGGTTCGTAACCGTACCTGCAGGGCTAATTTGGGATTATGAAACAGCTGCTAGACAGGGGTTCGTAACCCAAAAAATGCACCACCAGCAGATCCAAGATTAGGTAATGAGTATAATGCTAAACATGCAGATGGTATAAAATATGGTATAAACGAAAACAATGGCCTAGAGGTATATCGGGAACCCGGAAATACTCATTGCTTCACCCTTTTAGACCTTCGCAGAACGGTGGTCGTCATTGTGTTGGTGGTTGCACTCTCTTCTTTCACCTTCACTGTGACTTTGAGATCGCCTACCAAGCGCCTTTTGCCTATCACTCCGCCAGTTTCCTCGTCCATACTGGATTCTGCAAATTTAACTTTGACTTTAACCTTTGGAGGGGCCTCGGAGCGTTCAGAAAACGCACGTAGATCCGCGGTAAATAAGACCTACCACAAATTAGCCAATGCTGCATCTACTGTCCTACTGCAAAAGCTTACTGAGTGTGCCCAACCGGCTTCCTTCCCCCAAAGTTCCCGAAAATGATCACCAATAGCCCAGTATGTTGCTGGTGTCAGTGACTTCAATTTCCCTTTACCAAACTTGTAGTCCCGTATAGCGATTTGCCAGACTGAGATATGTCAATAGACAATCCTAGAAGAAAGAAGCTTGCGTAAGCTCACCATGGGTATCAACCGGCACCGCTTCTGCCTTGTCCATGCTCATTAAGCACACGCAATCTGCAACTTTAGGCCCTACACCCGAAAGCTCCAACAGCGCCTCATGTGCCACTTTGTATGGTTCTTTTCGAAGACCATGCAGCCACTCCAAAGACTTCTCGTGTGCAATGACCTGAGCCGTAGTAGCAATATATTTCGCCCGATAACCAAAACCGAGGTCACGTAGCTTCTGCTCTACACCAGCAGCAGCGAGCTTTTCAGGAGGAGGGAAATCATAGTATTCAATTCCATTGAGCTCTCCCAATTTAGGCCCGTAGTTCACGCATAGTTTTTCAACCTAGTAGAACAGAATCAGCACCATTACGCAAATATGTACAGATACCATAAGTGAACTTACCATTTGACCAATCCGGGAGATATTATTGTTGGTAGAACAAATAAAACTTATTAGATTCTCCCATGGATCCTGACGTAGCATCCTTACTCCCATAAACTTTGGAGCTTTCTTCATAAAAACTGGATCCTGTTCCGACCACGTCTTATACAGCTTTGTGAGGTCCACAGATAGGTTGAAGTAGTCTCGCAGTACAGATTCTGTATCATCATTTTCTTTACCTATTTCTGTTCCTGGCTCGGTTATTGGCTTTACAGAGACAGCGGGATAAATAACACGGTAATGGAGGTGCGTTGGGTCTTGCTTGAGTGAGATAATTCGACCGTACAGAGCACATGACCTAGATCAACAAGTTCAGAATCTTCCATGGAATTAGACCCGAAAATCCATGGGCATAACATACCATTCATCACCGGAGTTCTTCCATCTTTGATTTAAAAAAAAAAGTTCCGTTAGTTTAGGCATATCATCCAAGAACGCAGGTACGATTTTACCTGAACGACTGCCCACATCGCAGTACAGTCGAGATGCACAGCTCTCCCGAGGTGACACTCATCTTGCACCATTTGATGCATCGTGCCGCCATTAATATCACGCGCAAATTGATTGACGGTGGACAAAAAATTAGTGAGCCCAGGCTGTGAAGTAAGTGCTTGGGCGTTGGTTTACAAGCTCTGAGGTCGTCCTTATTGTCTCAGGGACTGCCAAGACTTAGGAGTAGACCATCTCTGGCTTGCTAGTCTGGTTCTATGGCTTGCTATGCATTTTCTACTATGGTTGGCACAAGCCGCTCGTAGTAAACCAGGCTAACTACCAGGTTGTTCCCAAATGTCTCTCCTCGAATATCAACCATATCGTTAATTGGAACGGAGTTTGTTATTATTTCATTTATTGGACATCTTGCACGCTAGCACTCTTGTCGAGGGCAGCTACGTGATTCAACCTGCCAAGTACTACAGCATTCAAACGTAGCAGCTATCACTGATCCTCAGAACACGCAAGAAATCAACCCTGTGATACAGCTCCAAGCACTAATCATGAACTCTCAGAACACACACCAAATAAATCAATCCTGTTGCTTGCTCATGGTGTCGAGGAGCCTTCGATCTAAAAGTATGGATATCTACACCAACAGGTGATAGGTGGAGGACCTGTGCAGAGTTGGAAAACGTATTGTTAGGTTGTCGGGACGTTTTTTCGATTATCCCATTCGATTTATATGGGATTGGAATTAATACTATATAAATCCATAGAGTAAACGATGAGAAGAACTAAGTAGGTAGAGCAGCAGCAGCAAAAATCTACTCAACAACGGTTGGGTCAAATCAACTAGAGGAGCAGTCACAGGATATCAGGTATATATGACAGTCCTTATACCTTATAGCCTCTCTACACTAGGGACTACTATTAACAGATCGAGCTCTAGCAGAATGAGTAAAAACTTCACTCCAACCTATTCTAAAGATTCCAGTTCTATGTTATCTCTCCAGTCTTCTCCGGAATTGCCTTCTCAGCTAAGTTAAACCCCCGTACGACGACGCCGGCGCACCATCCAATTCCGAACCCACGATCCATAATGGTTCTGAGTTCAATTCCCACTTTCACCTACTAATTTTTTACCCTTATTTGTGATTTGCGATCGTTGCCAAATCAGGGTGACTACATCGTCGTCAACCTCAGTTACCTTGTTAAGATGCCTCCAAAGAAGCGAGCCAGTAGGGCCAAGAAGGCCCAGGAGAGATCCCTGCGGCTGCATTTACTATTGCAGCCCCTTCACCATCCCCGGTTAGCCTGCAAGGAGGAAACACGACTGGGGTTGTCCAGACACCAGCTCAAAAGTGAAAGCTAGCAGCTACAGGCTGAGTAAAGTGACGTTGATGAAGAGGACGGTGCTGGGTGTTTGGAGTAGTGAAGCGAATTACTGATAATGCGAGCCTGTAAACGCCAAGTGCAAAGGATTTCAACAAAAAGCGAATGAAGGTGTCAGCTAGGGGTGATCTGCCTGTGGTACCGGCCATCACAATCGAATAGGCCCTGGCAGATATGAGGGTCAATATATTGAAAGCCAATGGTAAGGGGAATTTGGAGGAGGAATATTCCTATGTGAGACGGTATGTCCGTGTCATCATATTGGTATGACGTGAAATGAGTGCCGAAGATTACCAAAAGTTGGCGATGATGCTTTTTTGGATCAATGAAGTACAAGCTTCGTTGGTGGAGTCCAATCAAGTGAACAAATGGGAATATTTTGGGGTGAAAGTTGGGAGGAAGATTAAGATGTATTACAATGGGTTGATGGAAGTTCTTCACAAAAGGTTTTATGCTCTCCTGGTGCTGTTTTGGAAGAGCGATACCAAGGAGGTCCAAGATTTCATTGAGGGACAATTCGACATTTGGAAGGTTACCTTGTTGGCAAACACCCGAAGGTCCTTTGTGAAGGTGGGTTTGAGAAGGTGAACGGACCAATCATCTGGGAAAATGAAATAATTGAATATTTCTTGACGGGGAAAAATGAAGTTAATCCATGACATGTTGGATGTTTTGGAGCCAGAATATTTATTGAAAAACGAGGCTGGGGGGCTAGGTTATGCAGAATACGACGACAATCTTGTATTGGCTCATTACATACACCCTCCGATTGGAGAATCCCATGGACGCCATTTCTACTGGAAAGTCTACTGGGGGAACCCTCCTAGCTGCTAAGTGTTAGGGGTGAGCCAGCGATCAAGGCCGGAGTATCGGTGGCTATCGGTCATTCAGGTCGCAAGATCACTCTTAACCACTGACTCGGGTCTAACTGGTGCAGAGAGTTGCAAGGTCCAGACTGTTGCAGAGGAAGTGATTGAAGAACTTAGAATGGAGTTGTTAAAGCCAGAGGCAAAACTTTGGGAGTCGGATGAGGATTTCAACGCAGACAGGTACTTGAATAGTACAGAGCTCGCAGAGGATTTAGAGAATCTGTGCAACCGCATGCAGAGGAGGACCAACGCCTTCGGAAGTTTGGAAAGAAGTCGGCTGAGAGGACGAGCGGCTTGTGCCAACCAGACTAGCATTTTCCTGATAAATGAAGATACTTAAACATGTTTGACGGCAATTGCCTTAGTATCACGGAACTCTTCTGCATGGGCACGAGTGGTTTAGAAACTGCATAACTACCAAGTGCTTCTTCTAAGTAAGTTTTATTACAAAGGTCAGATATATGACAAAAATCAAAGACCCAACTTTCCAAAGAGAGCATCGCCCATGTCTTGAACATATGGTCATAGCATCAATCCAAACTAACAAGGAAGCTGTAGCTTCATTGTCCAAAATACCTTATATGCCAGCGTGCCAAACGTATGATACATGATAAAGAAAGCTCCAAGCTTGTGCGGATACTATGACATTGGGATGTCGTCAATGGAACTAGTTTTGTGCCGAACCCTCCTCCAAATTATAAGGCAATGAATATATGTTACCATGACCAAAACTGAAGCCGACCTTACCTTCTGCAGGCTACTCGCAATCGGTCAGTAGCGGCCCACTTGATGTATATACCCTTTCTAATTTGGGCCTCTATGGAAAGATAACAGCCTATAGTACCTACCAGAGTTTCCATATCATTTCCAGTGCGAATGTTCTTCCGAACTACAAGTATATTGCTCAGTCGGTTTGCGTATTTCCACTTGCCGTCTCTTAGCAATCTGAACAAGAACCTCGTTGAAGTTTTGACTTTTCAAATCAGGTTGCTCAGAGACTTCGGATCTGATTATACTGTCAAGATTTTGCAAGCCCGTGAAGGAACTCAGGAGCATCCGAAATCTGGGAACCTGCACGTGCTGCATTATCCGGCATGGATCGCGACCAGATATGTTCGGGGGCCATCCCCGCGTACTTTTTCAGTAAGTTTTGACGTCCCAACCAACTCCCAACCAACCAAGGTTCAGTCCGACACAAGGGCGGATACCTCCATACCTATATCTCGATGCGCGGTAAGATGAAGATCTCATGATCAAGACTTATACTTGTCTCAAACCGTGAGCGCTTTCTGATACCAACATCAATGCTGCCATGGTGCCCTGAGGTCAAGTAGTAGTTAACATGTACATCGTTTTATTCCTCAAGTCCGTCCTCCATGCAGGAAGTGCTGCCGCACGTATTGCTAATCGAAATAAAATCCCCGGCCTGAGAATCTAGGGAACTAACTCTATATTAGGTAACAGGCCTTGCCTACCCACTGGGTTGGGTAGTTTCTAAATCTACAGTAGCTCGATGGGATTGCCAGCGCATTTCTAATAAGCTTGATACATAGCCTGGTTCAACTCGGCATAGAACCAAATGGGATGATCATAGGAGCTACATACTTTCCAAAAAAAAGTGATGAGATGAGATAGTCGGACCATATCTTTGGCCGAGGATCGAGACTGATACACATTAGTTCAAGACTGACCTCATATTTGAAGGTACATGTAACATCATAGGGGGTAGTGCAACCAGACATGTACATAGTATCATGATTGACAGGATAATCACAGTGTCAGTTACTAACACACAGATCAGTCATCTTCTAGATTAGTCATGCCCGGTTCGTTCTGGAGAGACGTTTTATGAAAGTAACCAGTCTCTTTAAAGCGAGATAATCCCATATTGTTAAGTAAGTAGTATGGTTGGCACAAGCCCCCGCTAATCGTTAAGGTCAGAAACTAGAATTATGTAAATTTCTGCAAGTATCAATTTTAGTGGCTTTTCTTCCCCAAAATCAAAAAATGGTTGTAATTCAATTCTTGGCAGAGACTGTACTAGTCTGGACAAAGAAGCACTGCGGGTCTCGTCAGAACACCAAGTCCTCAGAGAACAACGTTCCTCTATGAACAATCAGCAGCAACAACATCACGGCACATCACCGCCACAGGGACAGATGCAGGGCCAGTACCAGGGTGGTACACATCCTCCCAATGCACAGGGACAATCAAATGCTTCTCAGTATGGGCAACAGCAGAACCAGACCTCTCCTCTGCAGCAACATTACCAAAGCTCCCAGCAGGCATATCAAGGCCACCCGCAATACAATCAGTACCAGGTAATTGATGCCTCAAAGTTCCAGATTCAAGCGGCTGAGAATTCACTGTAGCCCTCTTACCAGCAACCCCCTCCTCAGCAGTACCAACAGCAAGGTCAAACTCCCTACCGTCCACAACTTCAGCCCAACAGTCAAGCCCCTCAATCTATAACCCAACAGCAACCAACAGCCCAACCTTTATCAACAGTACAAACGTCCTCTGTCGGAAATTTGCCTAGGTCAAATACACCAGGCCAAGCAGCAACGCCTACATACGCATCTCCAAATCAGATTGCTCCTGGTGGTGCTCCTGCTAGGCAGTATATAAATAAGACAGTTGCTCCATACTTATTAGAGGGGATGAAGATGCTGGTACGAGAACAACCCCCAGACCCGTTACGGGTACTGGGAGAATGGTTGATTGAACAGCATTCGAAAATGAATGAGAGTGAGGTACTTTGATTCTGAGCGGACTGCTGGGTGGGTGATTTGCGCGGTTTATGCGGCATGAATTGTCAAAGCCGGAGCGGAGACACAAGAAAACGGCATGATATCATATAGACCCCCAAAATAATATTAATGGAACGAACGTCTCCTTCGGCGATCAGAAGCTTTAACAGTTCAGCCATAATGCTATTACGAAGACCCAGTACTCTGTATAGCGACAGTATCCCTTTAACCCTGGCCTATCACAATTGCATATGACCTTCACATCCTATTCAGTCGTTGGTTCCCTATTTATTTAATTCATACCGAGATACCGTAACATATCCGACTAAACAGCCCAATCACTCCGCATGAGACCCAGAAAGAAATTTTGATTGACGAAAGAAATTGCGCACTATTGAAAACATGGGAATGACATCGCTTAAGCAACGAGAGCAGAGGCGGTGGCAGATTCGCTAGAAACAGGCTGTTAGTTTGAGATTAGGAAAGAGGATGTTCGATTGTACGCACTATTTCCAGGTTGGTGGGAGAACACCGACAGTCTTGTAGTATCGGGAAAGACGGTGGATCCTGGACTCAATGAGAATGAGTCGGAATTTGGAGTCCTTGTCCTTGCGGTTGCGTTCAAGGTGCTTTCGAACGGAGACCGCCTTCTTGATCAACATGTAGAGATCCTCAGGGATTTCAGGAGCAAGGCCTGTATAAAAGTAAAGTCACTCTGTCAGTTATGCAACCAACAAGAGGCAGTGCCGAATAATTCATGTTGTCGGGTATATAATACCGTGAGACTTCAAGATACGGAGGATCTTGTTTCCTATGGAACCAGTCAGCATCAACTTCTAACAGTCCTTACTCTAATGCAGTTTCTCCGGAAAACATACCAGTAACGACCTTGACCTGGGCGATTCCATGTGAGTCACGGAGTTGGACACCGATTTGAGAGGGAGTAGAACCCTTACGGGCGAGCTTGCAGATCTGCTCAATAACCTGTTCTTCGGTGGCCTTGAGCCATGACGGAGGCTGACGGCTGTACGGGGTAGCAGAGCCGGAGATACCCTTTCCCTTGGAGTGAAGACGACCCATTGTGAAGTTTTGGTGGTGCTGTCAGTTTGTTTAGGGCAGTTAAGGCTGAGTGTCGTGTTGTCGTTGTCGCTCACGATAGTCACTATGAAATTTACAAGACTGAATTGAGGTTGCTGTGGAGTTGCAAGCCTTGGCGTATTTCTGTGGGTCCAGGGCTATGCCCTACAACTCGTACAGTCAGCATTAGAGTACGGTTATCATTACCCTGACCTGTAGTCTCGAACCTGATCTTAACTGTACACTTCTCGTATTTCATTGGCTAAGTTTCTTGATTCGCTAGACTATCGATATGTAGATGCCCTGTCCTATGGTTTTGCTCTCGAATTGTAAATATAAATATCTCGGATCTATAAATATCCAGCTCTATTACTAAATAGTATGTAGATGTAATGGGTATGTACTATATAACCGTATATAAGTATGTATGCATCCGTAACCTCCCCGTGCATACAATGACAAACTCATCTCTCTATCAACTGAGTTAGCGCTCAAAAACTACCAGTACCGGTACATAATATGGTACACCTTCTTTAACGAGGTATAGAAATTGTGACTCCAGAGTATCGCAAAGAGGAAGGTAAAGTTCGAACCCCATCCACCATCTAAACCAAACAGCAACAAAAGAGAAACACCAAATAAGCACAATTCATAAGCTCTACTCATCTCATGTAAATTCTCCTCGCCCCATTCATTTCTTCCCCTTCGCATTACTCTCGTCTACTGCTGCCCCAATTGTTCCCCCAGCACGGACGCCCAACATCATCTTCGCCACCAACTCCTCTCCCTTTCCAGTCAAGGCGTCTCCACTAGCATCCTCTCCAGATACGCTCTGATCTAGCGCTAGCTTGGTATTAGCTAAAGCAAGAATCTGCTCTTCAATCGTGCCTCTAGTAACTAAGTTCACCACCTAAACTCTATGTTAGTACGTAATACCGCGGTTTGTAGGAGGATCGAACATACCTCTACAGGGCGCTTCTGCCCCAACCTATGCGCCCTATCGGCAGCTTGTCTGTCATCGTGCGGATTGAAACTGCTGTCAAAGATCACTACCTTATTCGCACAAGCCAGATTGATGCCAAACCCGCCCGCTTTTGTAGACAACAAAAACACGGTAATATCTTCCTCTTCATAAAATTGGTCAATCATATCCTGCCTGTCCTCTACCTTCGTACTGCCATCCAATCTCAAAAACGTAATCCCCAGGGTCGACATTACTGACTCCAGGATATCCATAACCTGCGTGAATTGACTAAATACCAGAACCCTATCTCCATTCCCTTTATATTCCAGAATAAGGCGCTTAAGAACGTCGATTTTTCCAGCACTCATCCACTCTTCCTTTTTGAAGGCGAACTTCCCAAGGGTATTTGGGAAGGCGATACAGAGCCGATTAAGCTCGAAATCATTCATAACAGCCATGTCTTCTTCAATATATGTTGCATCATTATTTTTATATGCGTCTTCTTTCAAAATTGCTTTCGACATCTTTTTGATAGTGGCATCCGTAAAGTGCCTTCGGAACAGGAAGGGATGAATGGCCGCCTTCCTCAACTGCATCAGCAAATTTGAGCTCGCTTTGTTTGGCTTCTTCCCCGCCGCCCTAGCCTCAATAGCCTCTTTCGCGGCGGCAATTTCTGCATCGTAGAGCTCCTTTTGAATCTCATTCAACTCGCAGTACTCCACCCTCGTAATCTTTTCCGGTAAGTGCTTCCCTAAAACTTGCTGCTTCTTGCGCCGAAGGACAAATGGAGTCATCATCGCTTTCGCTTTCTGTATCCGAGTTACTGATAACAAGGCACTACTCGTCTCCGCATCATCGCTCGTTTTCGCTTTGTGCTTGAATATCGTTGCCAGATCCTCTTTCTTATCCTTGAACACGTTAGGCAAAATAAATGCCAGCAGGGAAGCTAGCTCTTGCAGATTATTCTGCAATGGGGTACCAGTTAATAAAAGTCGGAACTTCGCAGGTAGCTGCATCAGTCCACTATACCGGCTGGATGAGCTATTCTTGAGCATATGGCCTTCATCGTAAACACAAACATTGAACTTCTGCTCTTTCAGAAATTTCCTATCAAGTGCATCACCGGTGGCAAGATTATAGGTTGTAACAAGAACGTTGAACCCCGGGTTCCGTTTCAAAGTATCTCGAATCCCAAAACGCTCCTTTTGGCTCCCATAGTATGGCTCGACAGCTAAGTCGGGGCAGAAATTTTTGAACTCTCGGAGCCAGTTTTCTAGGGTAGAGGCTGGGACGACGACGAGATGAGGACCCTTTTCTCCAGTGGTGAGAAGATGGGCGAAAAATGACACAACCTGACATGTTTTTCCCAAACCTTTAATAGAATATGTTAGCAGTGGAGCTCAGAGGGTAACAATGAGTTCATACATACCCATCTCATCTGCCAATATGCAACTCAGCTTCCTCTCATAAAGCAAATTTAACCAATTTATGCCTACAATTTGATAATCTTTGAGGGTAACCCCTGAGCCCAGGTTCTTTGGTTGCTGGGACATGAACTTTCCCGGCTTCCTTCCATGAGGATTGATATCATCGTCATCATCGGCAGGTGTTCCAAGTCCCGAATCGGGCCCCGCACCAAGATTGATGTCTGTCATTTCCAGCTCACCTTTGCTCACAGACCCCATGATATCCACTCCCCAGGTCTTGAAAGTCTCAGCAAGTGGCTTTCCCAAATCTTCACACTTCTTAATGAGGGTATCTACTGCCTCATACCCTCTGAATGTCTCGATACATGCATCTACCACTTTATCTCCCACAGGCTTTCTATTACCCCCCCGTTTTCCTTTCTTGGGTGCTGCTGGGCCAATAGCAACTTCACGTGCTTTGTCAATATTCTTGAAAGGCCTGCCGTTGAGCATAGCTTGGGCAGTATCTTCCGTTGTGGCCGCAATATCGATCAAATCCTTCACCTCGCAGGTATTGATGAAGTCAAGCACTTTGTCCTCCAACCGTTGTTCCTCGATTTCGTCAACCCCACCAGAACTAGCGTCAGAATCATCATCTTCAATCTCTACGGGAGCAAGCGGGGATGAATCTCGCTTGACCTTAGAACCCTTTACAAGCCTGCGCCTTGGCTTCATTGCCACCTCAACTTCCGGTGATAATGAAGGAAGCCGTTGTCGAGCCTGTGTAGACGACCATTTTTCCGTAATAGCCTTTCGAGGTGCACGAGCCTCCCTCTTCGAGGTCTGGGCAGCAGCGGCAGCGGCAGGCTTTGAGTCATCGGATACTAAATCCACCAGAGCCTCGTCTTCTGTCAAGAGGGCACAAGCATCGTCAAAGTTCCCCTTCTTCCGTTGCAATGCCATATAAATGGTTTTGTTGCTCTTTGTTTGCATGATACTCTTAATACGCTCGACCTTCCGCCTCATCTCGGGATCCCGGATGTCATCAAGATGAAGGTCAACCAATGGATGTGCACGCTCTGGCCTGGTCTGCTGAGGTCGTGAACGTGCGTATGCACCAGAAAGGCTTCCACCTAACGACGGATTTATGCTTTTGATTGAATCCAGACGGCCCGGGAAGGTTGGTGCAGCCTTGTACATGAAGCGGGACAAGCTTATGGGCGATTCCTCCACCTTCTCAACCTTGTTTGAGCCTTCCTCCATCTCTCTTCGTGCCTTTAACTCTCGCACGGATGGCACTTTTGCCTTCGAAGAAAGCGGCTTATCAAAATCTGGAACGAGGTCATCATCGGATCCTTCATCTGAGGAAGATCCTATATATTGTGGGCCATCATCAGAGGCTAAGTCAATGACTCGGTTCTGCGACGGTTGTAAGTGCCGGGCAGAGTAAAACGTAAATGGTTTGACAGTCCCATCACTCCTTACAGGATCTCTCTTTGGTCTGACTGGTGAACCTCTATCCTGTACGGGCGAAGACGCAACAACTTGAACCTCAGAATTCGCTGGGAGCCTACCAGTAGGTTGGGTGGGCTGAGTAGGTGGATATAAAGCTGGCGGAGGCGACGAGAAGATCTGAGATAGGCTTATTGGCTGTGGTTGAGCAGCAGCATGCAATGGAGAAGTCGCAAGCTCCAGCGGTAGAGCCCCTACTTCGATAGGCAGAGTTGCTACCTCCATGGGAAGGGTTGCAATCTCGCTAGATGCTGCCTCAGGCCCAATCGACTCTCCATTACTATCATCATCTTCGGTGTATATTGAAGTTTTCAATCGTTTCTGTGTTTGTATTCCTGAACCCGAGTCAAAGGGATACGGCCTTACCGGCATTGTCAGTCAGTCAGAGGCCCGTTTTGTGATGTTTGCTCACTTTGACAAATTGTTTGTTACTATTTATTGCTCGATTTGCACTGCAATGAACGACCGGAAGACGGAAGCAAGAACTGCTCAAGTTGGAGCAACCCGGGGGATATTATTCGTTATTAAATGCAGACACTCCAGAAAGGACCCTCGGGAGACTTGGAGAGGGTCAATAGTTTATTGGGAAATTGGGGGGCAAGATGGATGAGTGGCTGAGAATGTAGAGAGCTTCAGCATAGGCCCAGGCATGTAAACGCAAGTCCAACGCGCCGTAGGTGGACGTGAAAAAAGTAATAAAAAGTAAAAATCACTGTAGAACCGGCCAGCGGCTAAACCCCATTCGTGATAAAGCTATGGAAGCTGCCTTTGAATTGACATGGGTGGTAAATTGAAACGAGCTGGCTCTGCTGATATTCATGTATGTATGCTTTCTGATGAGGGTGCCGCATAGTTGTAGGGGCACTGGCTCAAGCTTCGAATTCCAAGGACACCAAATTTGACCAATTGCGCAAACAAAGAAACGACAAGCTATTTAGAGTCAAACCTAACAACAGAGACACCAAAAGGCAGTTAGCACTCTTTATATAGCAGTCCTCCTCCATAGTATCACCATGACCTCAAGGCGGATAGTTTCCACTGAGAAGACCGTACTCGACAAAGACGACATGAGCTCCCAAGGACCGGGGCAGGTGCCCCTGGATATCGTACCTGGCTCAAACCCTCCAGTCCCCATTATATCTAAGTGTGTCAATGATGGACATCACTACTACTACTGTGCTCGCTGAGCTGACTAGGCGCACAGGACTGTCATATCCAAGCTTCTTGCCTACACGATTGCAATGATAGTCGCCCCGCTAGGTGCTTACTACCTTACTTTGAACAACGTTTACAGCGGTATGCCCTAATGTCCAGTTTCCGAAATGACGGGAATGAGACTAATCTTTATGAAGGAAACAACACTTTTGCGGGGGCAACAGCAGCAGTCGTTGCGAACATGGTTCTGATAGCCTATGTAATTGAGGCTCTAAGGGAGGATGATGCAGATAATAAGGAGTCAAAGAAGAACAGATGAGCTACCTGAGGCGCCGAGATAATTGATGAGGCCTCCAGGTACACGCGTGAATGTGGTGATGGTGTGGAAAGGACATCATTAAATACCTGCTATCAGAAGCCTCCGTGGTTATGTATGAGTCGGGAAATTCGACCATGAGATAAATGAGTACCCCAGCTTTAAATTTTCTGTAATTATCATTAAAAGCATGAACGTGAGATAAATATCGTGCAATCCTCAGGCGTATGGAGACTTATGTACTGCAAGATGCATAGTAACAGGTACCCATACTGTGCTACCACCACAAGGTGAAGCTAGACTTCACATCTCGCTCTACCACGATACAGAAATTGTCTCCGACATCCGAAACGTGCCTGAATCTATACTCAAACGAATGGCCACTTGCATTCAACCGTCTAGGCAATGAGCGATTTCCAGCGAGACTTTCTTCGTGCCAAACTTGCCAGACTCCCTAGCATGCCACCCCCACATCAGCCTCTACAAGAGTTCTCCCGCATCACAGAGGACGATGAATATGATTATGAAGCTACAGATGAAGTTCCCGACTCCTCCTCTGTATCTTCCGCATCCTCCACGTCTACAATTCGAGCTCCTTACCAGTTGAGCCCCCCGCCCCTGTTACGTGGTCCTCACCCCCGGGCGTTCATACCCCTTCCATAAATACCTGTGTCCAGCCCTCTAGCTAATGCTCTTCCAGAAGGCCAAAAGCTCCCAACACATACACTCCCATACCGTGGCAAGCTCACTTTTCTCGACACCTCCATCTCCCATCTCGCAGCTCCCCGACTACCATATTCTCCGCATATCTTACCCCCCCAACCTCGGGAGGCCCCCTTTTCATTACCCACCATGGAGCGGGTTCTTCTGGCCTATCCTTTGCCTGCCTCGCCTCTGAAATTCGAAAAGTTCTTTCTTCAGCAGGAATTCTATCACTGGACGCCCGTGGGCATGGTGAAACAGTCACGGACAATGACGAGGATCTAAGCTTAACTACATTATCTAATGATCTTGTGGAAGTAGTAGAGGCTACAAGGGAGGCATGTGGATGGGGAGATATGCCGGACATAATTCTGGTGGGCCATAGTTTGGGTGGGGCGGTAGTAACAGAGGTAGCAAAAAGTGAGGCATTGGGCAAGCTAGTACAGGGGTATGCTGTATTGGACGTAGTTGAAGGTATGTGCGCATTCATTTCTTTTTATCTTAGAGATTTCGAGTCTGTAATTGTTGCCTACTTTCTTACCCTGAAACTAGGGTCTGCCATCGACGCTCTCCAAAGCATGCAAACCTACCTCTCCACTCGTCCTTCCTCTTTCCCCTCCGCCACCGCCGGCATCGAATGGCATATGCGATCCCGGACAATCCGATATCCTGCCTCCGCCTGTGCCTCAGTTCCCGCACTGCTTCTTGATACGGCTGATGGATCTCCCCGACCATGGCATTGGCGTACGGACCTTGCCAAAACGCAGCCATTTTGGGAAGGCTGGTTCGTAGGACTAAGTAAGAAGTTTCTAGAGGCAAGGGGGGGGAAATTGTTGATTCTGGCGGGGACCGACAGGCTGGATAGAGAGTTAATGATTGGACAGATGCAGGGGAAATATCAGTTGCAGGTTATCCCGGAAGTTGGGCATTTTGTGCACGAGGATGCCCCAGAGAAGGTAGCCTCTTCAGTAAGTCAGCCCACGCTCATAGTTACCCGTATACCCATATAAGTTAGTCTGGCGGCATCCCGCACCCCAATTTGCCTCGAGCCGCTGCTAAGAGGGAAACAGCTTGTTGAATTCCACAAACGTCAAGCACCACTGGTCCTCCCTCCTAAGTTTGGGCAAACGATGTAAAGTCACAGAAAAATAAAATGAAATGAAATGAAAGGAGCTGGTTCGCTGGCGGAGCTCGAAAATTATTAGATGGCTGTATTACACACCCAGGCCATGCTAATGGATTTGGTATTATAAATCTCTATGCAAATAACCCAGACATAATCTCGTCCCCTCCCGCTCACGTACAAGCATGGTAACCAAGCAAAAAACATTTTCAACATGTAGATCCTGAGAAGATAGAAAAACATCGTTCGAGCATTCTCAATTGAGGAAACCCAACATGCTGGTGCGGGAAAGGATTGAGGAAATAGGTCCTGAATGGCAAACAAAGCAAAACCAACAGAAAGCCATATTACGTTTCATTCGGGTAAATTCCCAATCAAGTATCGTGCTTGAGTCAAACAGCGCCAACTCCTTCCACATCATCTTCAAATCCTGTTCAAGTCGATCGATTTGAGGTTGTGTAATTTACGCTTTTACCTCCTACGGCTTGGGTGCCTCTGCCTTAACCTCGGCTGCTAGAGCTAAGGCGGTAGTTTCGCTAGTTGGGACTGGTTCACCCTGCTTTGCTTCTTCTTTTGGTGCTTCAACGGGAGCTTTGCCGGCTTTATTCTTCCTGTTGCCATGGAGGAAGCCAATAAATCTCTCCTTGATCCTTTCTGTAAGGCCTTTGTGAGGTTTCTTCGGATTCGGCTCCACGACGTTTCCCTCACCGCCTCGCTATTGAGTTCCATCTGATATTAGCACACTAACGGATTACAGTCAACAGAGACGATTGACTTACGCCTCCATGATACGGGCCCTCCTTCGTGGTGACCTTTGTGACTTCTGGAATAATGTCGTCGTCGTTGCCGGTCTTGACAACTTCAGCCTTGGGACTTGCAATATTCGAAGCACCTCCTCTCTAAGAATCAAGAGGGTCAGCTGATGTTTTGTAGAAATATCAGAAGGACGGATTTAGGGAGAGACGAACCCCAGTGGAGTATGGAATGCCTTGGGTAGCTGGATCACCTTCACGATGGATACCACCGTCTACGTACTGGGTATTGTCAGGGCCAATGTTGCCGGTACCTGAAGCAAGATATTGGGGTTAGCATAAGCGAAGTTTGATCCTGCCAAAGTTTGTCGAGTAGTGCTATGGTCGTGCACCTAATGAAGAAGGCCGCAACCTTGGGAAACTAGAAGACAATTCATGAGACGTACCTCCTCTACCGTGACTGACTGGAACCTCAGACATTGCTATTATTGTGAATCTGCCTTTTGTTTATGTTATGTGTTCTTTCCTTCCGTGGACCATACACTTAGGTAGCCTCGCACTTAAGACAACTTATAATCTGAGATTCGAGTGCTTCAGGAAACCCGTAGAACGGAAGCAAGAGGCAGATAAGCTGTTCAACAAGTAGTTGGTAAGGTGTAGAACAGGGAAGTCTGTATGAGAAGCTGCGAGAGTTTGTGTAAAGAGAGGTACATTAAGTAAGTATGCTCCTTATCAAGGGTGGCGGGGTGGAGGGCTAAGTAGGAGCGGGACTGGACTGCATAGTCAATAGTGCCGATACTGACATTAAGCTTAAGGCGACGCTCCCTACGAGAGTACGAGGGAATTGTGCCAACCAGACTACTATACTACGAGAGGCGGTGCACACCAGCCTAAGGCGACGGACACTTGCTACCTCCTAGTCTGGTCCCATGACAAGGTCGAAGCATGAAAGCTAGTGCCGATACCAACATATTTATGTGCATATGGAGATCGTCCGCGGCCTATAAGAGAAAACGAGTTACGGATTGTGTAATTGTGCAGGAGGATCGCTAAACTATAAAATTACGAGAGTACCATGATTATAGCCTCGTGTAAGCTGGGAACAGGCCTGGAATGTTTCGTGATGCAATACATATTTTGTGCCCATCTTTTTTACCTGGTTTTGAAGATAAATTACACTCGATCCTACAGCGTGCAAGGCTTCCCCTCTCAACACGCGATGAAGCTTATGCCCAAAACATCCTTATCAGCTGCATGTGTGGCTTCATAGGGTAAGGAGATAAGACATGCCGCAGGCGATGAGGGCCTGCGTTGGTGTCATTTTTGTGCCAACCAGACTAAGTGTCATCTCGCTTATTTAAACTTGCTTTAGGGGAGATACCATGGACCAGGTGCGTATGCAGAGCCCTGTTATTGCTGGGATGCAAGCACTTGGTAGTATTTCTTGACCGTCTACTTAGGCGGCTATGCGCTGCAAGGTGTAGATGTGATTTTATTTTATTTGCGGTGCAGGTGCAACCAAGCCGATGAGAGACTCAGTGATATTACTTTTCTGTATGTAACCGTTGTGTCTGTGTGTCCTTGGGATTTTTTTTTTTTTTTTTTTTTTAAATTCAATACTCGCGTGCGGCATGACCATGGCGACGTGTGTCCTTGGGATTGCGACTATGTACCGAGAACCCCGTCATTTCGAATTTTCGTGAAGTTGCGCACTAGTTACCATCTGAGACTTCCCCCCCCAACCGATTCATGCATGATATATGAGTTCGATTGCCTAGGGTCAAAATTTAAGCTTACACTACATTCACTGAACAGAAGCTGCAATACGAACTTTAGGATGAAGAAAAGGACTAACTCTGTCACAGCTCCCTTCCCCGCCACTACATTCAACTCTCTCTATTTCCGTATAGGACCCTTTTCGTCTGGCCCAACCAGTAGTCCAGCTGCATTGGCGAAGAGTGCACATCGCCCGATGGTAAAGAAATCTAAAGGGGTCACTTGTTCGGATCCCGGAGTAATCCAAAGGGCCGCTCCACCGCAAGTTGGTAGCAGCACGAAATTGCTGAGGGAAAATCTTCATAAACATAAACAACTTTACTACCCGCCTAGAGTTGTAAGAAACATTGTAGCACACATAATTGGAAATAGAGTATGTGCATACTTTCGCTCAACTTTGAAAGTAAAATCATCCTCCCTGATAGTTCAGACTCAAAATGACGGGCGGGGGAAACCTCTTTTATCTAACCTATTCTCCATCAAAACCATTTGAATTCCTAGGAAACCTCGATTTATGCAGATCGTACGCAAAAAGTATGATAGCTACAACATTAATGTGGCTATATATGTGAAACGCTGAATTAGTGTCGGGTCACGAGAGCAAAGGTTGCTACTAGTCTGGTTGGCACTGTAACACCATCAATTGTTTGAGAGTCCTCGCCAAGATTACGGAAAGCCACGTTAGCAACCTCTCATAGAACTACACAATAGAGCCAGAAACCCTGCTGGCGCACTGGTCTATATTCCAAAATGCAGCTAGCAGACATCCTCTCTGACCTCCAAACCCTCCGCACCTGTGTACCCTCCCCTCCTCCTCCCCATGGTCACACATAATACATATATACTCACACCTAACTATCATATATAGGATCGCCAGGATGCCCTCAACCTCGTAGCACTTCCCCCAACCACTGCCTCTGCTAAAACGGAGGATACTGGCGAGGACCTCCTCCGCGCGATAAAGTTCCTACAGCTGTACTCAACACTAAAGGCGAGGAATAGTCGGAAACTTGAGGAGCTGAGGGTGAAGGTGGAGGTTATTGTGGACAGGAAGTTAGGGAGGGGGGTGTTGGATGATTTGAGGGAGGTGAATGCGCCGGGGGGATTTTGATTGCTTATGGGGATATGGATGTATGAGGAAGAGGTGTGGGATGGTGGAGTTCAGGGTAATAAGCAAGCCGGCGTTATTATGTATAACCTGAGCGTGTATAATTGTTGTTTGGAAATTATTATTGGGATGGTCTTCGACTTTTTGAGTTCTCAGTGAATTTCTGAATCCATGATTTACCTCTATTGTTGTCGATTTACGAGTGGCCCCCCGGCACCCAGAAGAACTGATCCCTGTAACAGTGATAAGGGTCGAATGCATTTACTAAAAGGAATAATCAACATATGGAAGTTATTGTCATATGACCGGATTGGATTCACGTCCCTCTTAAAGTTAATAAACAATTGTACATCCCAAGCTTTTTTACATTCCCACAATTTATAAACAGACAGCCATCAGACAGAATAAAACAAAGGTAGTAACAGAAGCCGGTATACGCAATCCCACAGCTCACTTTATCCTACAATCTACTTCTTCCCTTTCCTCGCCCTCTTTTCCCTTTCATATTCATTCTTCCTTTGGCCCTCCTCATGCTGAATGATCGCCGTCAACCTCGCCATCTTCGCATGATACTCCTTACTTGCCGCCTTCTCTTCTTTCAACTTCTCCCTTGCAATAAACGCCGCGTCCTTCCTCAACTCTGTGAGGGCGCCCTTCCTCTCTTTCTTGTGCTCCGCCTTCAATTTCTGCAAGGCCACCCTCTCCCGGTCTGGGTCGTAGCTGCGCTTATCAAGAGAGTATTCTTCATGGAACTTCGGTATATTGCTTGGTATTGGTAAGGGTCTGTGGTGGTGGAGCTCGAGTGGGCGAAGTGTACGATGGGCATGAGCAAGGTGCGCGTTAAGTGTGGTGAGAGTGCCGGTGATGAGGTCAGTGAGTGAGGCTGGGAGTGATGGAGTGGTGGTCAAGTCTGGAAGGGAAAGAAGTTCAGATACAATAGATTTCGCGGGGAAAAATGTGGAAGTGAATGCAGAACTTCCAGCATAGAGATCAACGAGGTGGGTTAGGAGGTGAAGAAGGGTGTGCATCAATGCAAGGCCCGTATCAGGGGCACAGGCGCTGAACATGTCTGAGAAGTTGGGTTTTCGAGGTACCCATCCGGCAGGAGGGTTCATGATGCGTAAAGGTTTGACAGGTTCATGGTATGGAAATGCGCCTGGGAGAGGGGTGGGGAGGGGTACTGGTGCGAGGAGGCATATAGAGAGGAGAACGTAGTTGATTGTCTCGGGAATTACACGCTTGGAAAGGCGTTGTCCTTTGATGAGAAGTGTGGTAATATATGACCCGACGGCCATCTCCTTGAGCGAGCTTGGTGGGTGCTGCCCTAAATATTTAGCCATGATTAGGGTTCCAGGCGTAATAACTGGATGGAAGTGATCAGATGTAGGGTATATTGTGCCCATGGCCGTTAACATGAGCAGATCCCCAGCATTCCACTCGTTCGGGGACTTCTGGTGTAGCTCGTCGAGTTTAGCACGGAATGCCTCCGATACCTTTAGCGGGTGCTGCTTCGTTAAAGCGTGGAGATGTCTTATTGCAGTTTCAAGTACCCCAAACGGTATCGATGGTGATGTAGTAGTGGCCACGTACATTATGTGCTCTAACAGTACTACCGAGAAACCAGAGAGTTTCTCCTTGTTTCCTTCAGCGAGCTTAGGGCTGTATAGGACTCGTATCCGATGGATGACAGTTGGCAGTTCCTCCACAGGGATATCCTTCAAGATGGCAAGAAATTCCTTATGTGTCGCTGGACAGGTGTAAGTGAATGCCACTGTGTCCTCCTTTGCAGTGAGAACTTCACTCTGGCCTTCTTGTATCTTCCTCTCTTTGTCCCCCTTCGCAGGCAAAACATCTGCCAAAAACTCCGCATCGAATTCCTCGTCATCCGACTCAGGTAGAGGCTTGCTGACATCTGAATCGTAGTCATCAGAGTGTTCTGCGTCGCTGCTATTGTCAAGGCCTTCGAAGTCTTTATCGTACTCGTAATCTCCATCAACTAACTGGTCAGGATTGGGCGGCTGTTTTGCCCTTGCCGGCAAGGTTTCTGGGATACCCTTTCCGAACCCATAATCTCCTTCCTCATCATCGTCATCCTCTTCTTCTTTCTTTGCTGTCTCCTGTTTGTCCTTCTTCTTGCCCTGTTCATCCTCACTATCCACCTCCCCTCGCATTCGCCTGAGCCTGGCTTCTTCCAGCTTCTTCAGCCTCTCAGCCTCCTCCAATGCCTTCTCCTCTGCCGTCTTTGTCCGGTCCGCAGGCTTGGACCGTTTATCGAAAAGCATCTCCTTCACGGCCGTATCATACTTTTTATTTGCTTCCTCCTTATCCTCCCCATTCATCAATGCAAGTCGACCAGCATCCACTCCATCGACTAATTTTTTTTGGGGGGGAGGAGGAGCCTGCGTCACTCTTGGCCCTGCAAGGAGCTGCCAAACCTCTCCCATCTGTGCATCAAGCTCTTCCCGTATATCCTCATCCTCGTCCTTTGCCTTCTGTCGCTCGTATTTATGCATTTTTGACTTCGCTATCACCTCTTTCATGACTTCTGCCCTTGACTTCTTCCTCGCTGGCTTTTCCTGTGCATCTGATTCCTCATCCAATCCATCTACCCTCCGTTTCCGGCCTTGTGAAGAGTCATCTCGGAGTATATCGCCTTGATCAAATTCATCTCTTCCATCGCTAAGCGTATCGCCTTGATCAAATTCATCCAATCCTCCCAGAGACTGTCCGAAATGGGTCAATTCGGCATCGTCGTCTTCCAAGTTGAAGATGTCTCCATTCCTTAGCCTGGACTGCTTTTCTCTGGTGAAACGCTCAAGCATTCGATCCTCTGGTGCTATGGTAGGGTCGTTTTCTCCGAATCGTCTATCTACAATTCCCCCGGCCTTGTTCCGCTTTTGCATTTCAACCAATAAGGTTTTTTTCCTCTAAAGACGTAGCTGTGAGCAACGCCAGCCCTGACAATTGAGATACTATCGGCGTAGGAAACTCACAGTCTCTTCCCCAATCTGCTTGCTGATACCCGGCCGCCCTTGTACGCCCTTTAGTTTGCCTCTGCCACTCACATCGTGCTTCACACGGGTCGTTTTGAGCTCGAAGGGATTGAACTCTTCTCGAATGTTTCGCAGCTTCGATTGCTTGTCAACCCTAGCATCTGACCCAGCCTTCGCATTTCTCAGCTTCTCTTTCTTGGATTTTTGGTTTCCGATGACTCCGGCCGCTTTTAGCGAGGTCTTGAGGCGTTTGAGCTGTGATGCAGGCATTGCCGATAACTGTCCACTCGAGATGGCGTTTGGGGATGAAAATTCACCAAAATTTGGCAATTGAAACTTGTAAATCTTGGCATTTACTGCCAAGCCTAAATTAGGCTGTGGACCATAAGATACCTCTGCTCAGCGTAATTGTAGGGCCTCAACGCAACTCGAGAGCTACTTACGGCCCTGATGTTCACCTCCGAGCTCTGTAGCTGTGATATACAAAATTCAGCTATAAACACTCTTATCAGCGCTCGCAGCGTCTATTCGCAAGCTTAATCAAGCATCTCCCACCTCATAATATATTTTCTGGTGCTTGTTACCAGCTCAATTCGCTATGGTTAGCCCCTAACTCCCGGCCAGAACCCCTCTCATTACAGAACTTTATTCCTAATATCTACTACTGCAGCTTCTCCTTGAATATCACAACCTTCTGATACAGACCCTTCTCACGGAGCGGTTCAACAGGTTGGCCAGCCCTCAAGCTCCAGCGCCTCCGGGAATCTCCACGTCTAACATCTCGATAGCACAACCCCCACCTCAGTCGACCAGATCATCTCCGACTTCGACGGTGTCACGTTTCACGTTTCCACCCCAGAATCAAAGACCAAGATTCTTGTCTCAATAAGCGTAAAATGCTTCTCAGATTTGGTGAAATATGGTGCCAATGATGTCTTACGACGGGAGTATGGCCCATATGTCGTGGAGCCCGAGGTGGGATATGATTTCTCTATAGTGCTGGATGTGGAGAACTTGCCTGCTACCCAAGGTGCATTTCCCCACGTCACTGGGTTTACTGGATATGGTTTCTTACTCCATTTTTGAATATAGAGGAAAAAGATGAATTGGTTCGAAAAGTCGCCCTACTCCGCCGTAACGCCATGGCCGCCCCATTCGAACGTGCAATAGACACTCACCACAAACTCGCTGCTGAAGCTGCCAAATTCACAGCCGAGTCTGCCCCAGAAACATCCAATTCCGAGGTTATGGCTATCCACTACCGCGAAGAGGAGGCCATGTACATCCAAGCATCTCATGACCGAGTTACCGTCATTTTCTCCACCGTCTTTAGGGAGGAGACAGATAGGATTTTTGGAAAGGTGTTCTTGTCGGAGTTCGTGGATGCTAGGAGGAGGGCGATCCAGAATGCGCCACAGGTGCTATACCGGAACGATCCCCCACTTGAGATCAGAAATGTTCCGGGTGTGAAGACAGACGAGAGTGGAGATCTTGGTTACATTACTTTTGGTAAGCCCTTGCCCTAGGCCTCTCCGGCTCCCTACTTGTGCTAATTTTTACACCAGTTCTCTTCCCACGCCATCTGACCCACCAGCGCCGGGAGGAGTCTATCTCCCACATTCAGACGTTCAGAGACTATTTCCACTACCACATCAAAGCTGCCAAGGCTTACATGCACTCACGAATGCGTCGCAGGGTCGCTGATTTCCTCAAAGTGCTTAATCGGGCCCAGCCGGAACAGGAAGAGAAGGAGAAGAAAACTGCCACTGGAAGGACATTCACCAGATCTGCATAATAAGGTGGATGTCCCATGGTACAAAGTTGGAATTTGTTCTGTTCGTTGTCGTAATGGAAAATACCACCACCTATTCTATGAACGATCATTCTCCATATTAATGATTGTATATATATACAAAACATGACTCAAGGAGCCTTCAATTCGGTGGTCAAGAGCCTTCTAACATCTGTACTCGAAGTCTGTAATGTTGAGCGTCTGAGTCTGGATAACGAGTGGTTACTGCGTCTCTTCTTCCTGCAGTTTATCTCTGGGTTTAGCCAATGCATGGCAGAGCTCGACATTAATTCCCACACTACTCAGCACATGTATCCACAACCTCTGTGTATCGCTGAGCCTGTCGTTCTCCGATTTCACTACCACAAGTAAGATAAATTCTAAATAGACAGAAGATATTCGGATTACCTTCAGCGAACATACACTCCTTTTTTTCGAAATTCCACAAAAATAAGTCCGGAATGCCCCCCCCCCGCTGCTGGTACTCTTGACACATCTATATTCGTCAGCTTGCTTCAATATTCACCTTTAAAATCCACTCACCACTTTACACATAATCGCAAGCGCCTCTCCGGAAATACACTCCACTATCTCCTCCAAATCCCAAATCTCATACCTCCAATCCAAACCCACCACACACGTCTCCCTTCTTCTCTCTCTCTCCCATACCTCCCTCACCAACTTCTTTGCTCCACCATTCCCAATCTCTACCAAACGATAATTGATCTCACTCGCTCTCGCCGGGTAAAATGCTTCAGTGAATAAATCCAATGGACAAGTCTGATACTCCGTCTCGAACACATTCGGGACATATAAAAACAGGATATCGTAAAATAGATATGCAAAAAGTGTGCGGAGTAGTGAACCCTCGCAGTGGTATCCTTTCCAACCCAGAGAGCGGTAGTGGGATAGACACATTTGCTCAACTGAGCATACAGCATTATTCGCGGCGAGGTCGGAATCAAGCCAAATTGTTTTTCGACCTAAATTAGTCGAGGGAGCAGTGCCGGGGTTGGGGATTGGATCTGTTTGGATACGGGTGCCATAGATAGTACGTTCTGTGGGCTTTCGTAGTCTTGCGTAGCCAAAATCGTGTTGTTCTCGTTTGGGGATTTTAAGCTTTTGTTCTAATTTGGTGATTCGCTTTTGGAGATCGTAATGAAAGGTGATATGTGTAAGTGGATCTTGTAATCCCTTACAGCATGTGTCGAGTGCAATCTTTAGCCATTTCTTCCTCCGTTCTGTCTCTGACAAGTTAGGTGGAGATGGGGAGATGGCGGCCATATAATGTTCTTCAATCAGCGCTTTCCGCTGATACCAGGCACCCCGACGGGCAGTATGGTAAAACCTTTGGGATAGAAGCTGCGAGAGGACTTCATGCTCCCGGAGGTACATCTTAAAACGGGCTAGAGGATGTAGGCCCTTATGAACAATACGGGTGAGCACCCATGTAGGAGAAAACCGACGGAGATATATTCTCTCAGTGAGTACATCGCTCTCGTTTCCAGAGGAAGGTGTGTCCGGATCGATGTCTTTACTTGTCATGGACTTGACTTGGTTTCTCTCTTGCTGGACGAGTTCAAGCCAGCGGGGGTACACGCCCTCAGCGATATCAAGCACTTGTTGAAGACCATCTTTGGTTGGGACACCATTTCCTTCGAGAATACCATCGACTTGGGCTTGGAGCTTGATGGACTCTTCGAAATCAACGAGAACTTCGTGAGATGCAAAGATATTGGCAGTGCGAGAGACAATATATGTAGGGAAATTGCGTTTAGAGGTTTGTGCGAGGATGAGGGTTTTGAGTGAATCATCGGTGTATTCTGTACTGCGGTAGAACACCAGGTGGACACGATTGAACAAGGTGGCTGCAGTTGGACGAAGACGGATACAAGGGCCTGAGGCTTAAAGTGAAATAGAATGGTATGAGCATATGTTTAACCCCGGGTTTATTCTCTATATATTCTTTCAGGAACAGTGGATTGGATCACCTGTAATTTCCAAAATTTTCTTTATGTAGTTCGCACCCTTCCCATCAAAGCATATAGAGAGCTGACCTTTCCCTTGCAGTCTCCCTTGAGTGGTTGCAGCATTCTTGAGAGCAGAAATCAGTTGTGATTTGGTTGCGCATCCGGTAAATTTTTCGTCCTTGCCAATCAACTTGAGCTCCTCGAGTGTAAGAAGACTGGCTGCTTCATCGAGTGCGTCTATAGCATCGTGATTCTCTGCAAACCCAACCTGTGACGACCAGAGAACTGAGCAAGCAGCATATATGTCTGATATATGAGAGTGATATCCAAGCTTGTGTAACCGAAACCAAGTGGTACTTTTGCGGAGGAAAAGACGAACATATCTGGTATTAAAAAATGGGTATTAACGGTATGTTTCACAAAAGCATAAAGGGTATCTTTGGAAAGAAAGAATACAATACAAATATTGTGCTTCGAGTGGCAGTGATCTATATTTTTGGAATATTTCCGCCTCCTGCTCACTAAACAGGTGACATTCTTCCGCTAATACAGTATCAAGGGCAAGGTTGAATGCATCAGTGTACAAAGAAGATGTATAATGCTTTCGTTCAGGTACTCCTTTGTCAGCGAAATTAGTAGAGAGTTTTGATTCCTCCAAGTCCATCACCGGAGGAAATGAACTTGTCAGACCGCCATCAAGCCAGTGAAGCTCCTCGGGCGTTTCGACTATGGTGTCTATTTTATCCGGGTTAGGAATAGAATTGCCAGCATCTGTCGAGATGCCGAGAATAGATGTCCGTTGTCTTTTTGCAAGCCTACCAGTATTGCCTGATGGCTCTGGCCGATCAGGACCTCGGGCAAGTTGGGGAGCTGGCTGATCACTGCAGGAGCCCAAAGTCATTTGCTGAGGCGGGAGGATGGTTGCAAGGGAATACCAGTAGGAACAAGTACAAGCGGACGCAGCGACAGCAGGCAATGGATACAAGCATGGTCATGGGAAGACGCGTTTTTACTCAGTTCTTCCATACTTAACGCGCTTCTAACTCTGCTCTTGGCAGAAGCAACCTATATCATACTGGGTTCTAGGTAGTCTGGCGGGCACGTTCTAGGGAGAGTACCAAGTAATTACGAAGGGTAGTCTCTACCTACGAGAGGCCGCCAGACTATACCTTATATACTTAGTTAAGTACTAAGTACAAATAGATAGTCTGGTTGGCACACAAAAAGATAGTCTGGGAAATAAAAGAGAGATATGAGGGTAACCCTCGGCATATACGGAGTAGACTAGCAATCAATTCTAGGGGTTTTTTACCGCCAAGCCACCGTCGCGTTTGGTGGGTAGCGCGCCAAAGTCTTACAGAATTTGCCCACTCAGCCACTTGCTTATTAACCAGCAGAATATTTTGCCGATTCCATCGTTCCTTTCTCACCGCTCGGAATTCCTCACTGACAACAAATATAGCCTGCTACTGCTTATACAGTGACAACTAATTATACAGACTTCTTACACGTCACTTAGGCAGTCCGCTACTGGTCGCGCAGTTAATAAGCAATTGGCTGACCTTCTGTACCAGAGTTTTTTTTTCCCTTAACTTGCTAGCGATTCTCCACCACAGTCCAGGAAGCTCCGTAATATTCAACAGTAGCAGCAGATATGAATATTGACAGTTACGGCTCAAGCAGAGGAGGTAAATGTGACCGGACCCCCGCTTTATGTGGAGCAACCGCGGGTGAATGGCTAACAATGGTACTCGCAGGCTCTGACAAACATGGTTACTCCTCCTCTCGAGATTATCATGTACGCCCCACAACCACCGCCAATGGAACCACTGGAAAACAGGCTCCGACTGACCCAGCTTTCCAGAGTTCTGATCACCGCCGTGACAGGGACAGGGCTGATCGGGGCGATCGAGACGGCAGAAGCGGACGAGGCGAGAGAAGTAGTCGCAGTGAGAGGGAAAGAGGGGAAAAGGACAGAGGTGACCGTGATCGGAGAGATCGTGGGGATAGAGAGAGGGGAGATAGAGGTGACAGGGGTGACCGAGGTGACCGACACCGCGAACGTTCCCGGTCGCCTGGTGGTCATCGCTCATCCAGGGGTTCCAGGCGCGACTTCGATCACGATAGTGCAGCGAGAACAGAGCGATATCGAGAGCGTGAGCCTGAGAGGTTCCCTCGCCATATGGACATAGACAGAGAATACGAACGTGAAAGAGCGGGCAGGGACAGAGACCGCGAGCGTTCCTCCAGATACGATGATGCAAGGCGGGACTCGGTTGGTGCTAGGAAACGCAGTGCGACTCCACCAGTCAAGAAGCGGGAGCCAACCCCAGATTTGACTGATATTATACCAATATTGGAAAGGAAGAGAAGACTTACGATGTGGGATATCAAGCCACAAGGGTATGAGAACGTTACCGCGGAACAGGCAAAACTATCTGGTAGGCTCCTCCCCTTGAGATATTTTTTAATCACATCCCTTCCAGCACAGGCATCAGCGTATACCAGCGGCGGAGTTTCAATCTTCGTATCGCTGGGGGACTTACAACCCCTATAAATCGTGCCAAGAACAACGTCTTACCATTACCAACTTCCTGTTACTCGCTTCCATAGCAGATGGTACATGGAGGTTTCGATACATTGCAAAATATGCTTGACGTACTAACCACAGAAATCGCGCTTGTACTAATCTATCTCGCAGGAATGTTTCCTCTTCCAGGAGCTCCCCGTCAGACCCCAATGGACCCTACTCGACTTCAAGCTTTCATGAACCAGGGACCCAGTAATGCTGCTACCGTTACTGCTCTTAAACCGACTAACTCTCGGCAAGCCAAACGTCTCATTCTTCACAATTTCCCAGAACACGCCAATGAAGATGCTTTAATGTCATTCTTGAACAGTACTCTCAGCAATTTGAATGTTATAACGAACGTAGACCCTGTAACGAACGTACAGTTCAGTACCAACCGAAACCTTGGCTTGATTGAATTGAAGAGTTCTGAGGATGCCACAGTGGCCCTCGCATTCTCCGGAATTGAATATGATGGAGCTCCAGTGGAAATGAGAAGGCCAAAGGATTATATTGTTCCTATTGTTGCTGATACTCATCACCGCAATGACCAGCAGACTGGAAGCCAGATTTCACCTATGGTGCCAGATACTTCCAACAAGATTGCTATTTCAAATATTCCTTTATATCTCGGTGATGAACAGGTTATGGAGCTTCTAAAATCATTTGGAGACTTGAAGGCCTTTGTTTTAGTCAAGGATAACGACCATGATGAATCCAAGGTGAGCCTGATATTTATTTTTCTCTGCAATCCCTCATCCGACCTACTTTTCTAACATTGATACAGGGTGTTGCTTTCTGTGAATATCTTGACCCCTCTACTACTGAGATTGCAGTGGAAGGCTTGAACGGAATGGAACTCGGTGACAAGTTCCTCCGCGTGCAACTAGCTAGTGTGGGCATGAAACAGGCTCCAGGTGTAGAACTCGGTGTGAATGCTATGGCTATGATGGCGGGTACCACTTCAGCAGAACTCGAACAGGGCAGAGTATTGCAGCTTTTGAACATGGTGACAACTGATGAGTTGATGGATCCGGAGGAATACGAAGGTTGGTCTACGACACTCTTGTTGAGGCCAATTCTGATTTAGAATCTAACATGAGCTTGTGAAATTACAGAAATCAAGGAAGACATTCGGGAAGAGTGCGAGAAATTTGGAGAAGTTGTTGACATGAATATCCCCCGTCCTACAGGCGGGAGCAGGCAATCAGCTGGCTTAGGGAAGGTACGTAACTAGCTGACTCTTTCTCCGATTTCTCAAATTGTTGAATGCATGGCCTAACTTTACCTTGTACAGATTTATATTCGCTTCGATTCACCTGATTCGGCAACACAAGCTCTCCGCGCGTTGGCGGGGAGGAAATTTGCTGATAGAACAGTTGTCTGTACTTACTTTCCAGAGGTATAATTTCCCGTCGTGTCAGGTTGAACTATCCCATCATTGCAGAAGCTAATCTAGTCTCATGTACAGGAGAACTACGAAGTCGGTGCCTTCTAAGCGGATTCTTTTTAACCTACATGCGATCATAGATAATACAGTTCCACCGCAACAATTGAGAGTATGCAAGCCTCCGTCCACACAGAAAGGCAAAATCAGACAAACATTTCTGATCTTTGTATCATACTTGGATATAGTCGTATATCAAATTTCCCTTTATCGCGTAATTCAAGCTGTATGATCTTATTAGCTGGAAGTAGTGTATCTGACGACCAATCGCGGTCCAAAGCCTAGCATAGTTGTCCTTGGCCGTAATAAAATGGAGTTTTGTTAGAAAATCCAACCATATACCTTCTAGATCTCTACGCAACGTCAGAACCATTACCCTGAACCTACTGCACCCCGCCAAAGTACCCCGCCCTGCGGCTATCCCTGTCGCGGGTTACTGTGGCTGCGTCATAGGCTGCAGCTGGACAAGTTTTGCCAGACACGAACATCTCATAGCTACTGTACATCAAATTACAAGCACCGGCAGCATACAAACTGCGTCCGACTGCTATCCAGAAATCTATAGACGATGCCCGTCTCTAAACCCCCTGCGAAGCTCAAAGCGCTTATGCCCTTCATCACCAGGGCACACCAAATTGAAAAGACAGACCCTATTATAGCATATTGGTGTTTGTCAATCCCTCTTACAGCTCATCTCGGGCGTCAGCTAATATATGGAGCTACTCTAGGTTACTATTGGGCTGTTCAACTCGTGCTTTCTGGGAATCTTCACAGTGGAGATGTAGAGGCAACACAATACACTACAGCCCTCCTCGATGACCTCGAAGCAGTATGTCCCCAGGTGGATAGGTGCATTTCTTACTCTACAAGATTCTAACTTGCCATTGGCTTGTAGCGGAAAGAGAAGCTCCTCCCAAATGATGCTGTAACAGATGATCTTGCAGCACAGGCATATATCGAGAATTTCGCTACACGGGTATTCAACAATGCAGACAAGACCCTACAGGCTCGGAAGGTCTCCAGGCAAACTGCAGATAATTTTCTAGCAGCTTCTACCTTCCTCGAGCTATGCAAAATCTTCCCAAATGTTGATTCTGAGGTTAGCGGAAGGATTTCCAACCACAGTGCGGGTCGCTAACATAACGCATTCAGATCCTGTCGAAAATAAAGTTCTCAAAATATCAAGCTTCCCGAATCATCAAAGCCCTCCAAGCCGGCGAGGATCCTAACCTGCCAGCTCCCGAAGAAGCCGAGCGCTCATTGTCACCGACCTCCAATCCAGAATATCAAGGCCCGACTCTACCTCCAAGGCCAACCATCGAAGAAGTGCCAGATGATGATTCCCACCCTCCCCCACTTCCGCAATTCCACCCAGAGTCTGCCTCCTCTCCTACCCCAACGCCTATCACCCACTCTTCAACAGCCAACCCACCACCCCCCACAACATCCACCTCCGACCGCTTTCCCCTCCACCACAAGGCCCACCCTCAAAATAATCTTACTTCCGATTCAGACTACTTTCCCACCATCCCCGCCGGCCACTCCCACTTCCCCTTCTCTCCTGACCTCACAACCACAAACACCCCTGCCGGTCCCATGTCCCCCTTCCACATGCCCGGCCGTGCCGAAGCACCTCACCATCCTCCCCCCGCGGACATAATCTACAACACAGAAACAGACGATATCTCCAACCTCCCCCCTCCACATCACCAATATCCCTATGCGTCTCCTCCGACGCAATTCCCGCCCCAGCATTTTGACCAAAGCTCAGCCTTACATGTCCATCACAGTTACACTCCTCCGCCACCACCACCAAGTATACCCTACGGCGCACCGAGTACCCCACATCAATATTATTCTACACCCCCCCCCCCCAGTGCGCCGGTGCATACTCCACCCCCGAGATCCGCCCCACAACCACAGCCACAACCACAGTCACAGTACTATCATCCACCGAAGCCCGCTCCACAAGAGTCATTTGTGGATGAAGAGAGTATTACAAAGGCGCAGAAGCATGCAAAATGGGCGATTAGTGCGTTGAATTATGATGATATACCTACTGCGGTGAGGGAGCTGAAGGCGGCTTTGAAGACTTTGGGGGCGAGTTGAAGTGGCGAACCTGGGTAGGGGATGGGTGGGCAGTTATCTTGGGAAAATTGATGGAGTTAAATCGGATTGTATTGAAATCTCTCTTTTACTTTTATGGATTTGTGGATTGAAACTGTGTTCTGTAAATGTTATTACATGGTATTATTATCGGCGAATAGCTAGGCCAACTTTCATACATATATTGATCTTCAATTGAATTGTAATTTGGGACAGTCTTATTCATGTGAAGCTAATTTTCAGGTCGAATATAAGACACAATGATAGGTGTCAGCCTGGTTGGAGTACATATAACCATGGTATTTAACAAAGCATCAGGCATATTTGAAATTGTAATGGACCAACAATAGAGCATTAAACAAGATGCTTTAATTAGAAAAAATGTTTTGTTCCATCATCAACTAGTAGCACAATAGCCAATAAGCTCTCCTTCAAATAACGTTGAGTTATGGTTAACAAGAAAATATAAATATGCATCAGATTAGAAAAATTAGCGTTGTCGAAGTATTTCCGTCAGGAATTCCTCACTGTATAACATAGTCAGTAGCTTTACTAAGTGGAACCACATCAGCGAGTCCATGTTCAACTCACAAGCTCAGTGTAATAAATCCATCCCTATCATCATCATACTTCTTAAACACCTCTGTCATCCTTTTCAAACTAATACAGCTTTGCACAAACAAATCGAAGCTTATAGCATTCTGGCCTGCAGTATTACCCGACTAGTCAGTAACTTCTCTGGCCCTCCAAACTTGCTTGCAGATGCTGATTTGAAATCCGCACCTGGATGAGCGCCGGCGCTTGCACTCGTTTGTTGAGGCTGCTCACCTCGTCTATCGTAGCTTTTAAATAGAAGCTGGACGAATTGGGGACTAAGTCGGTATCCAAATGCTGTTGCACGGCGATTATTAGCTGTGGTCTTAATTGTGGGCACTACGCCGTGGGCGAGGCTGAAGGCTGGCTTACCAGCGAGGGCATTGGAGTATTCCTGGTAAGAGATGCTACCGCTACCGTCGGCGTCGAAGCGATCGAAGAGAGATCTCCATGCCGCTAGGAACCCCCAGAGGCCACTGAATAATGGTTAGTACTACTAGTTGAAACCTATGAAGGTGTACGAACCAGAATTCATTAAATCCAATGGTTCCAGATCGATCGGTGTCGAACATCCTACCCCAGTGATATCAGTCATATGATGGTTGTTTCGTTTCACATAGGCACCAAATACCGTATCATCATCCGAACAGTATGTGGGTCGAATGACGTCCAGTCACCGTTCACCAACGCTGCTCGAAGCTCCTTCTCGCTAAGCTGCCCACTGCCATCTTTATCGACTGCCTTAAACAAGGGGAATAGTGTTGGATCTACACCCTGCGGCAGTGCGGGGGTTGGAGGCTGCCTAGAGCTACCGAGGCGTTGAAGTTGACCATATCCCTGAGGTGGTGGAGGAGAGAAGGACTGTTGTGGTGGAGGGGTTTGATGGTACCCATGAGGGTTATGGTGATTATATCCCTGGTTCATTGGTGGTCGTCCGTAGCCTTGCTGAGCTTGCGGTTGTTGTGGAGGGAGCATGGGCCGTGGAGGTTGGCCTCCACCTAGGAGTTGTGCTGCCTTTTATTCCCAGTCTTAGCTTTCGGCTGTCATTTACTATATGGGGGAGTATAAGACCGCAAGAACACACCTGTTCCGGCTCTGCATGACTGTATATTCAACGCATCAGCAGTCATTCTCGGCTTAGCCAATAGAGTGAGAATGTCTCCCCACAGAAGGGAGACGGTGTGACCCAGGCGGCTCCTCTTTCGCAATCCTTTCGCAATCTTTGGGAACTCACATCGGTAGAGCATCGGGGTTGAGCTGCGGTCGATATGCCATTGCTGCGGCCTCTGTGTAAATGCTTCGATCCCGCCTGGCTTTCTGAGATGACGTGGATGAAGTACAACTAAAGACAGGAAGCGTTGCAACGTGATGTTTCTTTGATTCAACACTCTTGGGGGAGCAGCCAGATTAAGAATATAATCCTGCGGACGGCGCTAGGTAGTAAGTAAACCGAAAACTACTTGGAGATGGCTAGGAGGGATTGTAGTGCTGAGGTCAACCAGGGCACAAGTAAACCAAGAGTTTGATGATAATGATGTAAGAAACGCGCAGTTACCAGAGAATTATAAACAAAGTAAATTACAGGAGCAGCTGGGGCGGGGTGGGCGGGGGGATATATGTGATGTAGATATAGACCCTGTGATACGATTTTGTGTAGCAATGCAACGGTTTATCCGATAGGATATGCAGGTAGGGCTATGGCAGGCAGGAAGGCAGGTGGACCAGAGCTGCTGTACTTGGGGAGAAACAAAGTATATGAGAGCTCTGGGGGCCTTTGGTATATATTGCCAGGGTAATGGAGGCAACAAGTCGACTTAGCAGAATCGGTACCTATTGGACGGCTGTACCTCTCTATAATCCCAAGCATCTCGACCTCATCCCCTGAGTACGGCTGAAGGGGAACCCGCCCACCCGTACGGAGTACACATACTTCGTTTCGCTCCTGATTCAGGGCACGGAGAAATAACTGTACGTATTCTATCTCTCTTCCAATATACAAGTAGCTTGGCACACCCATTTCCGTCAGGGTGTGGCCAAACTTAGTGCTGCGCCGGTTAAGCCTCCCAGGAACCCCTTATAATCTACTCCACAGAGCCACCGGCGTCATGACTGTGGACGAGAAGGCTGTGTCTAATGCGCAGATCCTCAATCCAGACAATGAATTCTGGATTTTTGGCTATGGGTATGATTTGCTTCTGTACCCTTGATCTATGCTGGTGCCTACCACCACGTCTCAATTTCATATACTGATAGTCTAAATATAAATTCACAGGAGCCTCATTTGGAAACCCCCACCATCATTCGGTGAGACCAAACTCGTCCATGTTACACTGTCGCTGACAGTCAGCGTTTCAAGACCGGCGTGTGCCCGGATACATCAAAGGTTAGCCGAAACCATTGGAAGCCAAATGTTCCGGCAGCGATGAGAATATTCAGTATCTAATTGGGTCGAGTGATGTAGGCTATGTGAGGCGGTTTTGGCAGGTCAGTGTGCAGGCTTGTCTTTGTCTTCTTTTCCAAATAGTGTGACGACGACTGACAAGTGTTTCATCAAATCTAGGCAAGGTCTGCAACATGCTAAACACGTTGTTGTGGCAAGGCTGACACCCGATTAGTGAGGATCACAGGGGCACTCCTGCAAAGTGAGTTTCGCATCCTGTCAAGTAGGAAGACCAAAGCTAACAGGCTACAGTCCTGGTCGAGTGGTTACCCTCATTGAGAGGAGCGCTTGGGATACCCTAACAGACCATGTAGGCCACTGAGGTTATGGCTAGAATTCATACAACCGCTAACGACAATACAAGCATTCCGTCGACGATGTTGTTTGGGGAGTGGCTTATAGAATTAAGAGCTCTGAGGTTGGGAGTGTGAAGGAATACCTTGATATTCGAGAAATCAACGGGTATTCTATTCACCAGGTCGAAGTCTATCAGTCGGAGCTAGCCCTTCCTACAGTTAAGGCAATAGTTTACATCGGAACCCCATCCAATCCCCAGTTTGTCGGAAGCCCACCGCCTAACGCAGCCGATCTTGCTCGCCACATCTACCATTCCCGAGGGCCATCTGGGGAAAATAGGTTCGTTTTCACTGCTATTATTTAATATGAAAAATATGGAGAATTTACCATTGATCTCACAACGTTCACTAGGGAATACCTTTATCAACTTTACAAGTCCTTAATCGAACTCTGTCCAGACAGTAGAGATAATCATGTCCATGATCTTCAACGCAGGGTGGCTCTCATAGAAGAGTCCGAGGCGAGCGTAGGACCGGAATATATTATCGATGTAAGAGCACAGGATGCAGAAGAACAAGAAGTGGAGAAAATGAGCCATTCCGATTTGCGTTAGTCAATAGAAATCAACATCAAGAAAAACATAACCTTCCCTAGCACACATCAAGAAAACATCTCTCCCCAGCACTGAGAAACGATCCAGAAAGCTCAAGTACAAGTATTGATCCGATTGCTAAAATTGTTCGATTGCCTGTTGATTTTGCCCCTCAGTCACCTCATCTCGTTTTAATACCTTGACCAGTAATAACGCCGATCAACCCCTGTTTAGTGCCATCCACCATTGCCACCGCCATCTTGCAAAGAGTTGATTAGTATCGGTATTATCAAGTTTTGGAGTTCATGTCTACATACTGCCACCACCATATCCTCCTCCACCGTACCCACCACCACCACTCTGATAGCCACCTCCTCCATAGCCTCCGCCTGTGATCGTTAGTATGTGCATATAACAGATGTTCAATAGTCTACTAACCTCCTCCAGATCTCTGGGAGCCACGATCGGTTGCCTTGTCGACACGGATCCTTCGACCGTCAAACCTGCTAAAGGTCAGCTTTCTGGCAAATCTGAAATGCATATACAAGTATTACTCTTGATCGTTCATGGCATTCATTGCCGCAGTAGCATCATCGTCACTAGAGAATCTGACGAAGCCAAATCCTCTGGACCTACCAGTGTCACGATCCTTGACGACGACCTAAGGAGGTAGAGGTCAGTACATCGATGAAGAGATGTCATGTTTTAAAGAGGGTACTCTTACAGCTTCTTCGACAGTACCGAATTCCTCAAACTTTCGTCTGAGGCTTGAATCATCTGTCTGCCATGCAAGACCTCTAGAAGTTGGAACAATGAACCATTAGCAAACATTCCAAGGTGAAGGGGTTGGAGATAGTAATGGTAAGAATGTAGAGAAGAATGTTCCATGTGCGGTCTGTGGACATACCCAATGAAAAGTTTCGACATTCTCAATTATTCTTGTCTGGAATATCCGATTCGAGCGCAACTGAACCACTGTTTAACACCAAAGGACCCATCTCGCAAGACCAGGGCCGCCCGCGATATTGAGACACAAGAAGAAGATAATGCATGCCTGACTAGTCAAAAACCTGTGACTTATTTGTTTTAGCTGTGGTTGTAGATGAATGGAAGGAGGGGAGAGGTTGTTGAAAATTGAGGGGAATAGCAGAGAAGGTTGCTGAAAAGAAGGAGAAAGAAAAATCCTGCGACTGTGTGGGAGACGGGGGTTTGGGTAGTCTGGCTTGACGAGTCTGGGCACAAGAACACAGTCCACCAAAATGGAAGTATCGGCGAAAGCTTTCACACACACCCATGCATAATATGCACTGTCCAACCATGCGAGTCTACGACTGGTTGAACATTAACTGACTACACCACCACTGAGTGGGACTTCAGTCAAATCCTCGGTCAATTCAGCTATGTTTGCTGGGGTCTCTTGGTCACGTATGGTGCTCATTGCCGTGCTCCTCCCTCTGGACCCCAGTACTAGTATACTCAATCTCAACCCTGGGTTAACAAGACTACAGCTACTCCAATCCCGTACAGCAGTACCTACTTATATCACATCACAATTGCAGAAGCATAAGCATGAACCCCATTCCTCTCTTCCGCAGAAAAAGCAGCTGCGCGGGGGACATCGATCGGAACTCAAGCCCAAATGTGCTTGAGACGAGGCTACAACGCATCCTAGTTGCAATTGCATGCACGCCAACGAAGGGCGAAAAAAATCAGACGCTGACTTGCTTATTGTGACGGGATCTTTCACATGTGGGAAGGGAACATTGTTGCGTTCAGTATGGTAGCTCGAACACAAATCAACAGTACCAAACCCGGCACATCCGCCCTGTATGCTAGCGTGGGAGAAACAAGGAGCCCTTTCATTTGGACGGGCTGCTGCATCAAAAAAATTTCCCCCACAAGTTCATGATCAGGTGATGTCATTATCCAGTAGTCCAGTTACAACTGGTTGATTATACGCTATCCAGGTTCTTAATTTGCTGGTATATGTTAGTTGGAAATCGCGGATAGTATCAGATCAGAACTTGGTTGGCAGATGAGACTACTGTGACTTGATTCTCCAAAGTCATAACACAAGGCCCATAGAAATCACTCACTCTATTTATTCTGAATACGACTTCAGGATGAAACGACTTCAATGCCACGAGGGACACAGACTGTTCTGCTACAAGAGGTTATGACTTCAAGTAGAGTTACACTACTTACAACCCTCCTAATTTTTCTATATCTGCAGTACGACGTAGATTATAACTTTCAAGCCGCATATTCTGTAAGGACACGATAGATTATCTCAAATGGGGGGCGAATATAGTCTGGTTGGCACATGAATGTGCGTGCGACTAGGTCTAGAATTACTTAGCTCAAGCGCTGGGTATAACCCTGTGGCCGTTCGTCCATTACTTTATCCATCACAGCCTAGGCTCGAGATTGAACGTCATATTGATCTGTCAGAAACTGCATTCAACGCACGATCCAATTGACAAAGCCTTCGATGACCTTTGAGGATGTGGTTGCCAATTTTACATACTTCACATATGCTAAATAGTGATTTAGATAGATTCCGAGGACGTCCGGGGATCGCAATGATGGCTGGGGATCATGACACATATGCTAAGTCTATAGCTGTGCCTGTTGTCGCAAACCGTTACCCATACTAGGTAGACTAGGAATTACTTCAGTCTGGCTTCAGCAACAGACTAAATCAATAATCAATATTGATAATTCCCGGCCATGAGCGATACTTACATGTTGAACCCCATATTAATATGTCTCAACTGATCATGTACAATCCATAAATATATAATGGTCGGAATGAATGTGGATCTAGCCTCGCAAAGACAAGTACGGAGGTACACCACAAAATAGTCTGATAATGGGCTTGGCATAATATGCGCATAATTCACTGCATGTATGCATATTAACTTTGCGTATGCAAAACATTCCTGCATCAGGGGGGGCTAGGCCTTCTATATCTCCAGCTATATCTCCTGTTTATTGTCCAGCTGTCTCCTGTTTATTATCCAGCTATCATTCTCTAGCCTGGTTGAATCATTCTCCAGACATCCCCTTCGCTCAATCCTCCCTCTCACTCTATGGCGTTGTGTATAGCCAATGATATTTCCGTGCATATGCCAAGTAGTTACATATGTACGTATATCAATGCATATCCATGCATATGAAGGAATATGCGGCCTTTCCCAAATAGGAATGTGGAAAAGACTACTTGTGGTAGTCTGGTTGGCGACAAGCCCCCGTTTAGCGGGGGCTTGTGCCATGTGCCAACCAGACTATTTTTGTGGTGCACCTCCGTTAGTCTGGCTTGCACTAGCCCCTCCTTTTAAATAAGGAGGGGCTAGTGCAAGCCAGACTACACCTCCGTATGCGTATCAATGTTTTTATGGTTGGCACAAGGCGCTTCTACGAGTGGCTTGTGCCAACCAGACTACAATGTTTTGGCTGTGGCGATCCCGTGCTGTTGGCACCAGTCCCTTGGTCCTGATCACATGACGCTTGCCCAAAATGGGAGAAAACTAAATGCTTGTGGTAGTGTCCGCCAGGCTACTTGTGGTAATACGCTAACCAAAAAAGGCAGTACAGACTTGATGTCCAGTCTGCGGATCCGTTGAGCTTCTTCGACGCACTTATGGTTCTCGAGAATCGGTATTTTTTATAAGCATTACCATGCAATGAGTCTCACCAGTTTAGCTCTTGCAAATCTTCACAGCGAGCACAGGCAAGCCAATGTATCCAGGTATGTTGCTGAGCAAATTGTTCTACGCAACAGTCACAGAAGTTTCGGAAACTTTGATTGGCAGAAAGAGAATCTAGGTAAGCAACGTATATGAGCTTTAATTGTCTCTCTTAGAGATGGGCTGCAAAATTTGCAATGAAACTATCACCGATAACATACTTCAACGGCCTGATCGCAAACTGAGGCATGAATCTAACAAACTCGAAGGCTATGAGGTCATGACATGCACGACGCACGCTTCCTCGAAGATTCCAGAACCTAGCTTCCAAAAACGAGTTCGCCACAAGATGCGTGAAGATCCAGTATATGTTTCCATGGATCTGAACAAACCATCGAGAGGGACTGGAAGTGGAACGTCCGGAATAGCGTCCAGGTCAAAAGTAAAAAAAGTGAAGAGAGCGAAGGGGCTGGT
Organism: Tirmania nivea; assembly: GCA_015179035.1. Lineage (NCBI taxonomy): Eukaryota > Fungi > Ascomycota > Pezizomycetes > Pezizales > Pezizaceae > Tirmania > Tirmania nivea. Next base: position 830,212 of record WHUY01000015.1, read on the forward strand.
GAAGAGCTCCACCGTTGAAGACATTACTGGGAAGAGGGCTCGTCTAACGGTAACGCCATCCGGCAAATCAGTGTTCACACACAACAGGACTGACCTTTATAGTTAAAATCACATCATAGCCTTGGCCTGTTCAAGAATGGGCGCGCATCTGCACAGGTGGAGAAGCGGGGATGTGTGTTCCCCTTTGCAAAAGTTGGCCATTGATTATTGCTAAGTGGATCTCCAGTACCAGATCTGACGTTTTGTGAAATGGCATTCCTGCAAGGTAGTGATAAGCGCAACACGCCAGAGCTTTCTAAGACACCTTCGTCTATCACGAATTCAGGGACCCGGGATACTGATGGCTACCAGAAAATGCCTCTCCCCTTTACCTCTCACTCAGTGGACCAAGAGTCTGCCTCAGTTGTCTCTCCAGTGACGAACTTAATAATACACCCTACAGATGAAACGCCAATCCAACAGACTGCTCATGACAACTATCCACGAATCAGTCCACTGTGTGTACCCTTAGAAGCTCCTTCACTGACCGAGAGGAACGATATTACGGACATTGAAAGGAGCAAAGGATGTCGGGCGGCAGTAAACTCTGAAGAGAGCCATGAAGAGGGGCCTGCTGCGGGAGATGAGCAACCACTGTCCATCCCGCAACAGGCTCGGCCAGCTATGTTGCAGAAATTGTACAATGGGGGGGTTAGTAGGCCATTGGAAATACCTGACCCAGCTGCGGGTATGGCAACTGGGCAGGTCAAGGGAGGGCCTTGTGGTGACATCAGTGGCGAGGATCCCACATGTCAGAGAAGCAAAGTATCGAATGCCACAATAAAGAGACACGTAAGTGAATACGATGCGTTATAGCCTCAACTCTCTAACAAAATTAGATACGTTCACCTTCGCCACTGTCCAGTTTATTACATGCTTGTGACAACCTCCTATCCTATCGAATGCCCCTCTCAACCAGTCCAAGCCGAGGTAGAGAAGTTAATCTACGAGCTGAGCTACCGTCCAGTGCATTGCCACTATCATGGAGGCCTATACCTTGTCACAGATTTCACGATAGTGCTGAGGCTCACCCACAAGACATATCGATATTGGTGGAACATAGTGAAACAGACACGGTGCAGAACTATCCACTATCTGCCTCGCAGTGGTATATGCGAAAGCGAAGCGATGATTCAACTAAGGGATACTCGTTTGCAGGAATCAATACTCAATACGGACCAGGTTTTCCAGACTATATTGAAACTAGGATGGAAGTTGCGTATCCATCTTACACAGAGGACTTGAGCCCGTTTATGGATGATGAAATTCATGTATGTAACAGTGAGCTTTATGATTATGGTGATGACAATAGTGTTGTCTCGGAGAACGATTTCTCACAAAACGCCAAGTATAACACAGCAGTACTGGGTGCAAGTATGGATATGGGCGATGCCCAGGATGAAGGAAATATACAAGCCCTACGTTCAGCTTATAGCTATGATAGTGCTGAGGATTCCTATGGGCAGTTGGTGGATATCGGATCTAGCTATAGATCTCTTCGCCCAATAGAGGAGCCAATGGTAGATACACACACCAGTACCTTTTGTTGGCGGCCCTATTGGCGTACTTGATAAACTTGGTATTTGTAATTGGGTATTTAGTTTTGAGAATGATTCTGAAGTAACATTCTTTCAAGCAGACGGTTTATTTTGTAGCCAAGGCCAGCGATTGTACTTAGTGCCGGAAGTGCCGACTCTGGAAATTGCCTTGGGTTCAAAGTAATTTTCATATTTTAATTTTTGGATGTATGATGCAGTCTCAAATACCTCCTAACGAAGGAACCCACACCCCACACCAGAGGGCAACCCCAAACTTTGCTTTTTTCATCCTAAAGCCCCAAAAGTTGCTCCCGGTGGCAGTTCGAGGCCTAGTCTATTCCGTGAACAAGGGTGATTAAGGCTGCTAGGAAGCTTGTCTGGCTTTCCCCAGCTGCAGAATGATTACCTGTCTCATCTCCTCTTCACATTTATAAGAAATTGTCATGAGGTGTCGCAAAGGGTAATCAATCCGAGAGTATGGCAGTGATCTTGTGGTGATTTGCCTGGCCATGGACTAACAGAGCTTCATTCAGTGAACGAGATAACGTCAATAAGGTCGTCGTACGTTCGATACAAGGAGAGCACGCAGAAACTCGTTCGGTGGTTGGTCACGAATGTTGCGTCGATTCCGTCAGTACTTCGAGAAGATAATTCTCAGGAGCATTCTCAAGCTTCTCCCGCGAAGCCGAAAAGAAAAAGTGGAACAAGGTCGAAGAAGGGCAAGAAGGCTGCCGATGCCTCTACAGGGCTCCCAGGAGATCCCGTGATATCAATCAGGAACTTTACCGAGTATGCGACGATCATAGCTAATCAATCAAATGATGTACCGATACCAGAAGGAGTCTATTCACTATTTGAGTCTGTAATCCATGCCCGGAGGATGGTTGCAAGTTTTTACCGACAATTGGACACCTCACCGGATGTTGAGGCAAAGAATGAATCCCATTTGAACTTTATTCGGGTCTTGGAAGAAGCATTCGACATATTGGGAGGGTCTCTATGGCGGGAAAAGTCAGCAGAAGAACAAGAAGCGGCCCGTAAGGCAGGAAAGCCAGTGCCACAGGGCAAGGATGAAGGTAGCGGTACCGCGCTTCACATGTCCAACCGATTCGCTGAGCTCGAGGTTGAAGATCGGGATCTGGGGGTGGACGAAGATGAAGAGGAACAGCCAGACTCCAAGGAGTCCAACGAATGGATCTCACATCTCGTTAACAAACCCGGTACCAGGGTGAAGAAGGACAAACAGGGGAAGCCCGGGAAGATATCTCTATCCTCTTACAAAATATCCGAGGATTTGTCTGCAAAAGAGGAGATCAGCTTTGCGGTTTGGTGTTTTTTCATAGATATGAATTCTATCCGTCAATATCTCAAAGCAATTTGGAACCAAGTCCGTAAGGACAATATTGACGTTGTTACCGCTGCTGTTGGTGAGTTGGGTCCTCTGACCCTGACCGTTGAAGGTTATTAATGTCCCAGTTAGTAACGAGTGTTGCCGTGGAAATGATAATGCAGCTGGAGGCAAACCTCCAATTATCCTTTCCTCAGCTGAAAGACTACCCCAGTTTGATGAGAGCTCTTCTCACAGAGCTTCCCATCCATAAGATCAAGCGGGTCCTGGAACTATTGGATTTTTGTCTCTTCTTCCCTGTACATACTGTGTGTGGATTCAGACACAGAGTGTTTAAGCAGATGCCAAAAATGGAGAGCAGGAATCTCAAAGAAATCGCTGAAATCGCTGACCAATGTGGACTGAATGGACGAACTTTCCATACCTCGGTAGCCCAGGCAGAGAAAATCGAAGATGAGGCGGACTTTTTGGATCAGTAAGAACTCCAAACCATGATGTGCACTTCCCGCACTAATGCGAGTAGATATTTGTTCAAATTGATGATGGCGACAGAAAACGCGGACCGCACGAAACCCCCGGATGACCCTCGCCTAGGCATGAGTGCATTCCACCGCGACTTTGAGGAATTCCTGCATTTGGGGAAACTCAAGACCCGATTGGTGTTTAGTATACAACTTCTCCTGGATATCAGGAACCTACTCCTTCCTGCACACCGCGAGAAAAAGCTTCAATTTGCACATGCCGTGAAATATGTGCGCACCCAGCAAGGAAACCTAAACCGAGAGATCAAGAAGATTGAGGAGAGGAATGGGCCCGTTTCTCTGCGGAAGTCACTCCAGATGTTTGTCTCTCATATCGACAACTGGATAGAATTTGGAAAATTCCAGCCCAGTGGGGAGTGGAGTACCATCACGTTTCCAGATATGAGGAAGAATTTCTTGTCTGAGAATCCCTGGCATTTGGGTCTGGTGTACGCTGAAGGTGCCATACATCCCTCCATGATTACTGAGGAAATTCGCGCTAACTCTACTGTAGTCTCCGTACAACTGTTCGCAATGGCTTCATACCATTCCTCCATTTCCCTACCTTCAATGTTGCACCTCTACAATTTCTTGCTTCATGTTGAGTCTGTAGTACCCGGGGTTGAAAACCTAAAACCAATACCCCTTCTTGAGCTTCTTTGCGAAGCATTTGGTAAGCATGTTTTTCAAGGTGCTCGTCCTGCGAAGAATTTTTCCGCAAGGTTCGCTGTCTCTGCAAGGAAGGAGATTTCCACTTTCGCCTCAGACGCCCACCGAAGAGTGAGGACCGTTACCCCCACCTCAAAACAGCTGGAGAGGCTCACCCTACCGTCCATCATGAGCACACTACACGCCGTAGTTGCAGATCACTATAAACTACATGGGCAAGCATACTCCTGGATAGAAAAAGCCGTGGAGGCCTCCACAGGCTCTGAAGGTGTACCACCAAGAAAGGGGAACCGAACCACAGGGGCGCTTAATTCCCTCTCGCCTGCCCAGCTTCTCGATAGAATTTGTCAGGCCCTCTGGGTTGACTTCAACGGCTCCGTGCCTATAGGCCGAGTAGATATGCTTAGGATCCGTGAACTCTCGTACAGGGTTAGGGGCTCTGTATATAATAAGATTCGTGGGCATTTTACTACCCGGGCAGGGCAGAGGAATCCGCTTACGCTCAAGGATGGTCCAGAATTCGATTTGACTCACAGCATTTTGGAAATTGAGAGATATGCTCATAACAGAGGGGTACAGAGAAAGATCATCAATGGGACGAAAGAAGTGTTTGCTGATACTTTTGAGAGTATAAAAATGGAGAAATATTTTGCGAAAATGCCCTACTCGAGAACGAAGGGATGGAAAGATAGAGTGCTAGGTGGAGCAGACGAAGACAAGAAGGGAAAAAGTAAAAAAGAGGAAGTGAAAGAGGGTAGAGAGAAAGGAAAGGAGCAAGAGACGGAAGAGATGGGTATTGTTGATATCGAGGAGCATGACAAAGCAGAGTGAAGAAAATTTCAGACTACGTAGACCTTCTTAGACCTTGTCTCATATAGAGGAGACAGCGTTGCTGGGGGTCGATTTGAGTTTATAATGTTATCCACCGTGGCCATTAGCCTTTTGTTTTGTTACAGCGCAGCATATTATATCCTGTATCATATCGAGTAATTTTTGGTTTCTCCCAACGCCTTCCCTTATATACAAGTATAAGCACCAAGCTATAGTCGTAATTCATTCTGGGATAACGACACGTAGATTGACTCCTTTGTCTTATGCTGTGATAATTTCACAGGAACACACTTAGGGCAGCTGGTGGAACCCTATTGACGCCCCTAGAGATCTCATGTGCCGCCAGAATCGCATGATGTTGCTGCCACGCTCTTGACTGAAGATTATCCCGAATTGCCCTCTCCGGCAATAATTTTTCTTTCTCTAGCACGGACTTTCCATCTCGTGTATCGTGGAGCAGTAATGCAATTATGACGATGAGGTTTACATCTAACTTCTCGAATTTGGTAGGTTCAAAGTACGCAGAGACGACTTCAGGCCGGCGCTTGAACCATTCGATTATACCGCCTTGGATGGCAAGATCCCGATTGAATTGCATGAGACGAGAAAGGATTCGGAAGACCTCCCGCTCGGTGCGCTGAGTGGGAGGTTCGTTGATTGAGGCGAGGAGAGCGGAAATTAGTGCTTTAAAGGTTTCGGGGTTGCAGAGGCGAGCGAACGGCTCAATAGGAGCTGGAAGCGCGGTTCAGGTCAGTCTGATTTCAGGGTAACTTTCACCCTTCATCATAAGGCGTAGAGGGTTCTAGGGGCGATTTACCACTTGTAGAGAGGTATATCAGCACCTTGAGGGACTTGAGTCTGGTCTCGGGTTCGGGGCTGTCGAGCTGTTTGAGGATGTAGTTATACCTATTCCCTGTGGTCGCCCGTTCTCCGAGGATTTTGAGCGCTCTGGAGGTACGGGAAAGTTAACAATATGCCCCCAGCCCGCCTATCCACCGAGGAAAGGAATTCTCGTTTACATACGCATTCCTCAAATCGAAATTGACACTGCGAGCCAGCACTTCTAAGGTTTCCAATTTAAGGGCTGAATAGGTGAAGTGCAAGAGGTTAGTAATCGCTTCTACAGAGACATTCGGGCATATTCGGAGTGTGTCCGATGCACGTGCCATCTTCGGTTTCTTGATTGATACTATCCCGCTTCGGCTCAGCTCTAACCTCGCACCGTTTTTTGAACGTGGTGAGCTGCGACCGAGCGGTAACGACGGCGAATATGGAGAAGACGCCTACACCAAGCATGGCAACAGTCAGCATCAAGCTCGCCAGCTAGAACTGAAGAATCCTACCGAGAGCAATCCAAGTGAGCCCCCCCTCATTCCAGAATTGCGGCATGATAACCTTCGAATGTTAGGACGGAGCTGGTGGCGGCATTACTTATTCGCACAGTAATAATGTACACATAAGGTCGCAGTGTAGCACATGTGGCTGAGAGTATTGCGTTAGTTCTTGGCCCCTTTGCAGGGATTATGGACTAGTGAATATGTGCACTAGAATACATAAGTGTTGCAGAGAAAGTACAATTACCCTGAACCATGAATCTTGGTCTCGTATACATTCAATTAAATTCGTCGCAACTTGCAATCAGACTCAATTGCGGGGATGTACAAAGGAGTGATGCCATTATGCTATGTACTTACGTATTGCACCATATTCTTCCGTGCCATTACTTTGTCCATAGTCGCTTCATCATACCTATCAATCCCTAAAGTTCCTGGTTCATCATCAATACCAACATCAGCTGCGGCTATATTCAGGGTAATATGCTAACCACTTTGATTCATGGCTGCTGTTATTCATAACGTCTTAAAAAAAGTCTTATCGAGACTACATGCTTCAGTACTCTAAATAATTTTATTACCACCCATGCCAGAAATAAAAAGAAAAAAATTGAAGAGTCAAGTCACAATGTTGTAACGGAGAAAACAGAATGAACCAACATTATATCATACAATTTCCCATCCATGCCATATTTCAATCCACCGCTTGCTATTATCTTGACGAATCATATAAAACGAAGCCTGACTCAGCAAAATATTCCACATATACAAATGCCATCCACTACACCCCCTCCAAGCTAAGATTACTCGTCTTCCTCTTCCTCCTCTTCATCCTCATCCATGCCCTCCGCAGCATCAACTTCAAACTTCTGCTCCTGATCCACGCCAACATACGAATCACACATGAGGGACAAGCTTAGTGTGTGTTTGCCAGGAGTTGGGACCACATATTCCAATTTCACAGTGAGCTTGCGGCTAATGGTCACGCGCTTAATTGCCAGCAGAGACTTGGTCGATTCTTCGCCAATAACCAGCCACCCTGTAGAATAATCAGATACGTTAATAAATATATAAGATAAGTGTAGAAGGATGAGAATGTGATATACTCACAATTTTCCGTCTTCTGGCCCGGATAGTAAGGCGAGTGTACACGAAGGTCGGGCTCCTCATCATCTTCCAAACCACGGTCAAGCGTAACCTGCACGTAGGCTGGCGACCCAGCAGTAATGGATTCAGGATCCAACACCTCGTGTTCCATGTCCACGCTTGGGTACTTGTTGTTAGTGAAGTTGGCGACCTGGGCAAGCTGTTGCTGGTTGAGGCCAAGTCTTTGGAGCAATGCCTCCCGATCAGGGTTCTCTGGATCCATCTGGTCCATGAACTCAAAGACGTCTTTGATACCTGCCGCCTCAGCCGTCTTAACTACCATAGGAGTGAAATGTGGAATTTGTAACAGGGGAGAATCTCGATCCCACAACGCCTGTACGCACATTTGGGACATCTCCATAGCAGACATTGCGTTCAAGTGACCATCGGAGCTTAGAATATCCACGGATGCAGAGAGGAGGTTTATGATTTTGGACAGGACGAGCGTTTGATCAGTAGCAAGATCTGCAACAAGCTTCATACGTGAGAAGTGAGCTTGTAGTAAAGTGAATGCCTTGAAATGTGGTGACTCGTAGTTTGGTTGTGACATCTTAACAGGAACGTTATCGTATATTGTCCGCAAAACTCTGTCCTCATGTCGGCGAATTGGGATGGACTCAAACTCTGTGGCTGAAGTGACGATTTCGAGAATACCTTTGAGCTTAGTCTTCCCAGTCAAAGAGAGGAGGAATGTCTGCATAGTGATGAAGGAGATATTGTAGTATGCTGCAATCATCGCAGCATTGAGAGGAGTGATGGAGTCATCTTCTTCATCTACGTCAATAATCTTCGCTTCAGCAAGCTCCTTGAGCGTGTTCTCGACCATCTCTGAGAGATAGGCACTTAGACCATCATGAGAACGGTCTGGCAGACTATAGAAAGACGGATTTTGCAGAAGGCGACGGTAGAAATAAGTATATGTCATCCAATCCACAGCGTCTTGGGTTGAGGCAATTGTCTTCGTGCTGATTTCCGTCACAAAGGCGTCGTGGAGATAAAGGTGGAGATGTGACTCAATGGGGAGAGCTTCATTAAGGAACTTTCGGTAGTACTCCTTGCGAGTAGCCTGGCATAATAGGATTGCTTTGCCCATCTTGTCTTCGCCAGGCCTACACGCCCTACCGAACATCTGGAGCACCTCTGAAAGAGGATAATCGATGTAGCGGTGCTCGCGGCCCTCGTAAAATTGAGTTCCCATTACGATCACAATAGCCGCAGTGCAGTCGAGCTCCCAGGCAATATCTCTTGAAGCCAGCATTACTTTGAACGCGCCAGCCTTAAAGAGATATTCCACTATCCGCTTGTCCGTCTTGCTCAGGGCTTCGTGATAGTATCCAATGCCACGAGATATCGATTCAGCAAGTGTCTTCTCTTGAATCTTGCTTAAATGTGGAGTGATCTCATCAATGCTAGCATTGAGGAATGCATCTTCCTTATCATCCGCTAGACAGTAGGAATGGAGATCCAAAGCTGTCGCCCTGACCTGTTTCCGGCTAGGCACAAAGACAATAACAGGTTTGTTTGGCGGAGCTTCAGAGATGGTAAGGTATACTGGCTTTGCCATAGCCAACATCATTGAAGGGAAATGTGGGATTGATGATGACTGAATATGGATCTCCAAAGGCACTGGTCTATCCCTAGGAGAAAAGTTGTAGATACTGTGTTTGTCGGCGCCGATCCACTCCCCAAGGTTCTTCCCGTTTGATAAACTTACGCTCAATGCAACGATTCTCATGGGCCTTTCGGTTTGGGCGGCAATGTATATCATACGAGAGACGATGATTTCGTAGATGTATCCCGTTTGCCCACCCAGCATGTGCAATTCGTCTGCAATGAAGAGCTGCACAGTCTGAACGTTCTTTCTTCGCTGCCAGGCTCGGGACAAAACATCCCACTGACTAGGCGTAGCGAGAATGAGATCTCCTTTCTCAAGCAGCTTGAGGTCTGCTGTTGTATCACCAGTGAGCTTGACGATCTCCTTTTCACCACCGATATGAGACAATCGTTCGTTCCAGTCTTGGTAACGTCGATCAACAAGCTCCTGGAACGGGGTAATGTAGACCGCTCTACCAACATCCTCCCCTTTCTTCGACCAATGTCTCAACAACGCGAACTCTGCACATACAGTCTTGCCTGAACCTGTGGGAGCCCCAATAAAGACATTGTCATCAGTGGTGAACAGTGAGTTGAAAACTTGTGTCTGGATCTTATTGAATTTTTCCCAATCCGGATACAGATCCACAAACTCCCGTTTCTTCAAAGCCATGACAGGCAGGGGTTGGAGATCAAGCAATGGTGTATGCGGTGGGAATTTATCTGGCAATACCAATTTTCTAAAGGAAACCGCCAGCTTGATTTCTGCGTGCATCCATCGGTCGGAGGTGAGAGTAATGAAGTAATTTGGGGGCATTGGATCCTGAACGGGCACCGTAAATTCAACCAAATGCTCATTTCCACCTTCAATATCATTCAGCGCATACTTTCTCCTGAGCACAAACTGATCATGGAAGAGAATCTCCTCTCCATCACAGTCTTCCACCACAATCCACCAACTCTCGGCTGCACCATGAATTGTATCATCCCACTCAAAGTTCGGGGTGATCGTCAATTCCACTCTCAACATCGTCCTCGTGATAGGCTGCACTTGGGCCTGAACTTCCAGTCTAGGAAACCTCTGCAACAGCGCATGGACAAGCTTTCCTTGCCTTGGCATCCCAAGGGCCTCTCCAATCGTTGGTGGATCCATATCAAAGAAACGCTGCCAATCCACATCCATCCTCTCCATCTTGGTGATAACCTCTCTTGGACAGTTAGGGAATTGACGCAGCGGCGACATTGTGGGCCACATTCTCTTTTCCACCATTTTGCAGATATCCAAGGTCGTCTTAGCTACACTTGCCCATCCACGCTTGAGGCATATCTCAAAAATAGCGCGTAGAATTCTCCCTGCAGATTGCGTGACATAGACCATGTCTGCCATTAGTGCAAGTCCGTCTAACTTAAGTCTCGAAATGTATGCTTGTAAGAGGACGTTGATCTTGGATTGTGGTTCTTCCACCCCCTCTTTTACAGGTATTGGTACTCGTCCAAGAAGCTTTGCCAGCTCTAGCTTCTCTTCATGCCGGACTGGAATATACTTGAACTCCTCGCTCAATGCGAACACCCTGAAAAGCTCAATGGGTGATAGTCCGGGTTGGAGGTGATGGCTATAGGTTAACATAGAATCATGGCTGATGTAGTAGTGACTCGCAATCCTCCCTAGTTCAGTGCCCTGAAGCCTTCCGGCCTTTTTGTCATACTTCACGAGCTTGCATTTCTCCAGGATGGTTGCTGCTGAGTGGATTAAGTCTACTCGCTTCTGCTCCAGGGCCTCATCATCCGAGTAGTCTGCTCCAACGCTGTATATCCCGGGGCTTCGCAACATCCTAACGTAGAGATATGTATATCCCAGCCACTCCACCGCTTCATCCCGAGTCCGTACAGTTCCCAGTACAATTTCTGCATTGAGGTTATCTGCTAGCTTCCGCATAAATTGAGACTCAATTGGAAGCTGTTGATTAAGCAAACTGAGATAGTATTGCATCTCACTTTGTATAGTTATAATTATACCCTCGCCGTAAGTGTCAAATTGCGGCCTACCAGCACGGCCAAGCATCTGGAGAACATCCTGAGGACTTAGTTCTACCCAGGTACCCTTCTCCGGGGAATAAATTTGAGTACCCTTAATGATAACGGTATGGGCAGGTAAATTGACACCCCAAGCAAGAGTGGCTGTACAGACAAGTACTTGGACTGCTTTCTCGGCAAAAAGATCCTCCACAGTCGTACGGTCAGCTCGGTTCATACCGGCATGATGTATCGCGAACCCATATGGAAGGAGGTCCTTAAGATTAGCGTCAGAAACATTGTCAGCCTCAGTGCGCAAGATTTCTCGAGTAGCAGCGTCTGATTTCAGGATCTTTCCAATAGTCTCAAGCTCGACAGCCTTGTCACGAATGTATTTCGCCGTCTTTGCAGTGTCTTTACGGGAATGTACGAAAATTAGCATCTGATTATCGCCAGCTTGTTCAATGACCTTTGTATATGCCACATCGTTCATTGCCTGTAGCTGTTTAATTGGTTTCTTATCCGTGACTCCGATGAACTCTTGTTTAAGTGGGCATGGCCTGAAGGTCGCATCAAACCAGAACAGTCCCTTGAGAGTATCAACTCTAAGGAAGCTTGCAACATCCCTATAGTTGGGCAGAGTAGCACTTAGACCAACTAGCCTCACAGGCTCCAGAGTCTGTTCCACCTTCCTGATGGTCCTGCTGACGATACTCTCTAGAACAGGTCCACGCTCATCGTGCAGTAAATGGATTTCGTCAATAATGATGAGCCTGACAAGATTGGTGTAACTGAGATCTGTAGCCTTGCGTGTAATAACGTCCCACTTCTCAGGGGTTGTGACTATGATCTGGGTCTCCGTAATTTGCTGCTTGGTGAGTTGACGATCACCGGTAAGTTCGGAGACCTTGATCCCATATGGCTCCAGACGTTTTCCAAAATTCCCAACCTGCTCCTGGACAAGCGCCTTCAGGGGAGCAATGTACACGATCTTGAAGTCGTCCAACTTGATGCGCCCCGTCAACTCATCCCGATACTTCCCAATCTCCCTCAAGATGGTAAGCATGGCGACGTTAGTTTTTCCGGAACCGGTTGGGGCGCAAATGAGTAAATTCCCGTCGTCTTCAAAAGCCGCTGGATAACACTTGGTCTGAATCCTGTTCAGCTCCTTGGAACCTGAAATAGTGAATGGTGCCCTCGCCCATTCAGGCATGGATGCTATTGGGATCAGTCTTGGCTCGTTGGGGTCGTGCTTCCGCTTGGGTGCAGGGACGTGGATCTCCTCGTAACCTTTGAACGTTCGCTTCGTCGATCCTTGAGGGAGCTTGACGTTGGCGTTGGTCATCAAATGGTTGCCTTGCTCGAAAATGAGATTTTCAATATCAATAATTCGGCGGGGTTGGAGGCCAGTATGTATCAAATTCCCATGGCCACGACCTTCCTTCCGGTCGGTAGGAACATCAATATCCATAGCATTCGGATCAACTGCTGTTTTCCTTGAATCGCCAGTTTCTCTGCCCCGTAATTCCTCTAAAATCCCTCCAGCACCAGCCTGAAGCATTTGCTTCTCAACGACCGCCTTCTGTTCTCCTTCCGCGGCTCTGGCAAGGCGTGTACACCAAACAATCTTAGCAGTATTCTTCATAAGTACCTTGACCAAATCGAAGTTATAATCTAATAACTCTATGAGCTCGTTTTCCTTCTGTCGTGGTGGTTTATCATCCTCATCCGCAACGAGAATATCAAACGCTTCCGTGGTTTTCTCAGAGGTGATATGCGCATCTTGGAAGATCTCTGAGATTTGTCTCTGGAGCCAGAAGGCGTCGATGGTGTGTGCAGGAATTATGTCTTCATCCTCGTCCTTTTTTTTCTGGGAAGCAAAGTCTATGACCATCTCATCTTCATCATCTTTCTCATCCTTCCCTTCCTCTGCTTCAAGCTTATCCTCATCAGCTGCCATCTCCGCATCTTCGTCCTCATCACTCGTATCACCCTCTTTGACTTCGTATTCCCCAACATCATCTTCATCCTCGTCGTCTTCATCAAAAACCACTGCTACCCCAGCCCTATCATCGAGCTCTTCTTCACCACCCTCCTTGTCAGCCTTGTCACCCATCTCTTCATCATCATCCACATCGTAATCTGTAATTTTCTTGCTTAGATTCACAAGCTCGTTATATTTTTTGCTGTCTATACTCTCCGTCAAAAGCTCTTCGATCTCCTTCTTCTTATCAAAGTCCTTTTTTCCACTGTCTGTGTCCTTCAGAATTTCTAGCACGGCATCCGCAGCCGATCGAACCATGCTATGTGATACATCACCGAGTAGCCCGTGGATCAGAGTGAGAATTAGAGAGTAGGTCGCCTGAGTTGCAGCAGTACGGGGGTGGTATGTGAGGTTCGTGATATCATTAGTGGATGTGAGGATTGTCGAGATGCCTCCATGAGATTGAGCACTATGAAAGCCCCAGTCAGCTCCGTATGCAGTAGAATACCACAGAACTTACTCTCGCTTCCGTTTCCTAGCTCCTGCGGTCATGTCTTCATCCTCCAGCTCCTGTGCTGTCTTTTTCTTCCCCTTTTCAGCCTTATCCTTCTTCTTCAAGATCTTGTCCTTTGGGGCTACATCCCTCGCTACCCTACTGCCCATCTCCCGGAAGTTGACCTTCCCAGCCAGAGACTCCGGATCACCTGTCGCGTCATCCGTCCTCCGCACACGGTCCATCAAAGACTTATCCGCACGCAGGACCAAGTTGGACATGGCCGCATACTTGTACTGATTTGGGTCAGCCATCGTGAGGGTGGTGCCTCGAGGAGGACTTAAATTGGATCAGTATTAGGTGACTCGGACGAAATATCGTTGCGGTTGAAATCCGTTGGTTATGGTGGATCAGAGACTGAATAAGGGCGACTACTGTTCTGTGGTATATACGCCCTATTGAGGATGGTTCCAACAACAGAGATGTTTTGTGTGGCGACTGTCAACGCGAAATATTTTCGAACCTGAGCCTGAGCCACAGCTCGTCGAGTGGCTTGGCATGAAGCTACAGGCTGTGCCTTCACCGGCACAGCCACAATTTGAAGGTACGAAGCAGAGCGCCAGCATCAGCGCCACAGCAGCGAGTTTTATATATTAATAGGGCCACCTCCGAGATATATTCACAACTACAGAGTAGCTATCTTAAGCTCTGCACCTGTGGAACTGGCAGTGGAACTCTATTCTTCACAATGACGCAATACTTCCTGGACCTTGTTTATTCTCTAACAAATTGCATGTGCTGCTTTCCTGGCAGTCCTCACCTGACTATTAACAATCGCTCGTTCAAGATCCTACGGTTGCTCGGTGAAGGTGGTTTCTCATATGTATATCTGGTGCAAGATGACAAAGGGCAGCTTTATGCTCTCAAGAAGATACGATGTATGCCAGTCTCCATGCCCCCCTCGGCTGAAGATAGCTGATCTTGCCTTATACAGGCCCCTTTGGTGCAGAATCCGTTGCCCGTGCCATGTCTGAAGTCGAAGCCTACAAGCTATTCCAGGCACATCCCAACGTCATCAATATGGTTGATTTCGTAGTCTCTACAGATACATCTCGGTCAGCTGTGTCTGGGTTTTCCACCGATAACGACACCCAAAAGACAGTCTACATCTTGCTTCCATACTTCCGCCGGGGGAATCTCCAAGACGCAATCAATGCCAATCTTGTGAATCACACTACATTCCCTGAAAAGCAGCTCCTGCGATTATTCCTAGGTGTTTGTAAGGGTGTACAAGCACTGCACGAACACAAGCTCAAAACCCCGGGTACTGTTCGGCGTGGGCCTGGGGCTGAACAGGCTCCTGATGAGGATACAGAAGGCCACCCCCTCATGAATAATACAACAATTGCAGCATCCACAGAAGGAATGAGTGAAGGCGAACTCAGACCATATTCTCACAGGGATATCAAGCCTGGGAATGTCATGATTGCAGACGATGGCACGACGCCCATTCTCATGGATTTCGGATCCCTAACCCCCTCCCCAACCCCCATCACATCCCGCGCACAAGCTCTCGCAGTTCAAGATCACGCAGCAGAAACTTCAACAATGCCATACCGTGCGCCTGAGCTATTCGACGTACAAACTAACTCCATCATCGACACCAAGGTAGATATCTGGTCATTGGGGGCAACCTTATTCACTGCATTATACGGACATTCCCCATTCGAGCTTGCAACTGAGGAGAGTGGTGGGAGTCTTGCGTTAGCGATATGTTCTGGTGCATATTCATTTCCGGAGCCCGGAAGGCTAGGTGGGAGGAAGGCTGGGCAGGAGGATGTTAGCGAGGATTTCAAGGAAATTGTGAGGATGTGTTTAAAGATTGAGCCGAGTGACAGGCCTGATATAAGAGGATTGATCAAAGAAGTGGAGAGAAGTCTGGAAAAGCTGGGTGGAGGAGCGCCCAGTGAAGCCTTTGCAATTGACGATGAGGGGGATGAGTAAAGTATGACAAAGGCTATTAGATTTGCTGAGTTGAGTATTCAAAAAAATTGGAAGGCTAATTAGCGCTGGGAATGGGTCGATAAACGGCATTTAATAGTCTACTTGTTGCGTCAACCTTCTATACTGCTTTTTGGTGTCTGTGTTGCTTGGGTTGGATCATTCTTGTGCTAGGTTTTGTACCTCTACTTTATATCCTGTACTTTTAAATGATACTAGGAAATTGGAACAGGCCCTCTCTGCATCGCTGTGCTAACTAGGCTATCTTGCTGCACTCATGTCTTGCTAACAACGAGTGATTCGAGTCATTAATGGACCACCGGCATATCACGTGGCCTGTGACACCTCAGTTCAAAGCATGACTGCCAAATTCAGTAAGGTCGAACAATATCAGTGAAGAGTCTATATAAGCCCGAGAACAAAGCCTCCAATCATTCCCATTAAAATAGCTCCTTGCATCGAAACTTTGGTTACTCATTGACTTGCCTCTCCACAAAATGTCAACCGACTCAACCACAACTCCAGTTGCCCCGACAAAAGACATTTGGGACTCGGAGACTTACTCGAAAAAGGTTGCTCCATATGTTCCAGCTCTGACGACGAGAATTGTGGGCATGCTTGATCCTAGGGAAGAGGGTGAGTAAAACCTAATAGTTCTATCAGATATAGAATTCAGCGTTCGTTGCATACTTCACACAAGAAGGGCTCTAGTCCCACATTAGGAAGCATGGTTACCCTGAATTTGTTTACCTCTCATATGGATGTCGCATACCCCTCTGCGTATTCCCCCAAATTTTAAATCCTCGTCGTTAACACTATCACTTGAGTCATAACACCAGTATGCTTCTGACATCTCTATTAACAATTCCTTGCTCACAATATAGATCATATCCTCGACCTTGGTTGTGGAGATGGTGTCCTCACCTCACAAATCTCGACCATCGTCTCCTCCATCGTAGGTATCGATGCCTCAGCCAACATGATCTCAGCTGCCAATGTAAATTATTCCACTCATAACAGCACCTACCTCACCATCGATGCGGTATCCATCACATGCCCCAAGATACAGTCCTCTCTTACTGCCCACCTCCCATCCTCTACAACTCCACAGTTTACCAAAATCTTCTCAAATGCCGCTCTTCATTGGATTCTTCGTCCGCTTACGCCTGATTTCACTACTCGGGATATTACCCCCCTTGTCAACTTTTTCCGAGCATGTTACGACCTCCTCACTCCAGGCGGGAGATTTGTCTCCGAGTTTGGTGCACAGGGGAACGTATCTGAGTTACACACTGCCTTGATATCCGCTCTGATACATCGCGGGGTGCCTCCAGCTGAAGCCCGGGCTGCATCTCCATGGCTCTTTGCCTCAACGGGCCTCATGTCTACAGCCCTCACGCGTGCGGGGTTTGTGATAGAACACATCGAGACGGAGCATCGTCCCACAGAGGCTATGGAGGCCGATGTCCAGAGCTGGATAAGATTATTCGGGGCACCATTTTTAAACAAAATTGAAGAGTTTGTCAATGCTAGGGATAGAGGGAATGGTGAGAAAGGGAAGCAAGCTCGAGAGGACGCCGTCAGGGAAGTTGCAGAGGCTGTGGAGGGAGTTGGGAGGAGACCCGAGGATGGCAGGTTTGTTATTGGATATGTGAGGCTCAGGTTCCAGGCGAGGAAACCAGAGTAAATATGGGATTGCAGTGCCCATTCCATTGCTGCCTGGATGTCCCTGCCCGTTAAATATTATCCTATTTCTTCATCTTGGTACCCGGCAAAAGTGAATCTCTATTGTATGTATGCAAGGAAGATCAGGAAAAATCTAGAAAATTTATTGGTAGCCTATCCCGTACTGAAATTTTTTTGGACTCAACGCGGTAGCGTTGGGAACGGCTACAAGTGCCTGACTGGGCTGCCTGCCCCAGATTTTTGCTCATCTCCACCCAACTCAAAACAGGCGGCTGGTGTAGGACATGAAGTTTGCATAATCTAATTTTGCCGATAAAAAACTAAACTAGTATTATTTTACATAATTAAATACTCACAACATTAAAAAATAATAAACGAACCGCACGTAGTCCCATCGCCAATTCGCTCCGCGTCGATCGGTTAAGTATCGTGTGTAGTAGAGATTCGTTAAGAGGTATAACATTGCTTCCGTCTTCAGGAAGTTCATCCCAATGGCGCTCAGCATATTTTGCAGGGTCTGGAGTCTAGATAGCGCAGAGCGTCGCTTCCCTTCTATTTCCCCTGTCAAAGAAGATGATCGGCTAGTATCCATCGAATAGAGGGAGGCCGATGGACACGCTCTAGTCTGCAAAATCCCAAACCCAGGGAAGCTACTCTGAAGGATTTCTTTTGCACACATTACGGTACCTATGACCGCCACGGAACCGTGGAATGGGGCAGCAGACACCCCCAAAAGCGTTTTGGGAGTTTACATGCAAGACATAGATGACGTTGACTGATGTGTGCTGCGCTGATAGGCCCACGCTGGAGCTGAGGTTCCACACAAACACGTATTTGTGGTTTAGCTCTCCAGTCACACTCGCCGCTTTTTTAATTGATATAGCGAATTGTCTGCCAGGCGTGTCGCGCTATATGAGCAGCCGATATGAAATATATGTGGTGTGTCCTGCGCATTGAAGAATCTAAGTAGCGAGAATTGCATCCTCTCTTGCTTGCTTGCCTTGCCAGTTCATTACATATATACCTGCAGCTACTCGGCAAGCTGCTCGTGTTCTCCACTTCATCCCCCCACAGGCTTATTCACTGGTATCGCTGCCCGCATCCTTCACCTTACTTGTTTGTCAGTTTTCATAGCCCAATAAAATGCTTCTACGATCATTGTCGAAAAGAAAGGGCCGCTGGGATAGCTGGAGTATTCGAGGAAGAAGCCAGCTAAAAGAGACCCAGCATGACGAAATGCCAGAAGACTCTGCTGCCATCATCAAAATGCACAACTCACCTTACATGAACAATCCATACAACCAAGCTGAGGTCTCTACCTCCATCCTCCGGGCAGTGCCTGCCATCACCAAACCCCGAAGGTCGGTCAAAAGGCACAGCGGGGGGTTGGACAAACCCACCACAGGAGCACCTGCTTTGGAGGCTATGTGTGACAGTCTTTTCGAGCCTAGCAAACGGCTGTCCTTGCGTTTGGACTTTGAACCGGAAGTAAAGGTTGTTCCGAAATTTCCGATGCCGCCACTTCCTGCCTCACCCCAAGCTTCACAGCAGCATACTCTACCGAGTACACTACCCCCGCAGTCGCCAAAGAGTCGGCATTCGAAGGCATCATCATCGGGGAAGAGGGTCTTGAGGAATATACCAATGATCAACGGGGGCTTCTGGAACGCGTGCGTGAGAAGTGTTCCAAAGATCAAATTTGTGAAGAAGTTTGAGGAGACAGTGGATTAAGAAAGAGAGACGCGAGCTGAATCTTCTTGGGTTCATTCCCAGAAATTAATGATAACGAGGGCGTTTCTGGGTTTTTGTTATTGTATCTGGGCGGCTAGGAATTGGCGTTGATTGTAAGGAAAGGGATGGAATGGTGATGATAGTTATGAATATATGATAACGAAGGTCTCAGGGTAACGGATTGGATAACCGGATTTTTCTTTGGCATTACAGGTTTGAAAACGATGTGCTCATGGATTGAACACTCGTTTGATAATGGATTTCATTTGTGGGGCGATTCTCTCTTTGTGTTTTGATGAGATATATGTGGTTCACGCCACTAATTTGTTGTGTATTTTTTTTTAAATAAGTAATGGATCTGTTCTAAGGAATGATGAGTAGCATAGATCCTTAGGTAAGTACTTAGTATGCTGCATTTCTGCCTGGGCATAACGTGTGTAACTCTGCAAGTTTGTTTTTAAGATGTTTTATGATCTCGAATTCAAAGTTTCTCAAAGGCTGTGCCAAGAGCAGTTCGGAGAGCCTGGAATACAGGTCTTACCCGGCCCGTGACAAAATGTTTGCAGCTGTGAACGAAAACAATCTTGTATTGTGTCCTGTGTGTCCATACGTAAATTAACTCTATGCTTCCCCCCACACAGTTTTCATGCATTCTTTTGAGAGCTCAGGGTAAGGGACACCGACTAGAAAAGCAGGACAAGCAGTCATTCTCAAGAGCGCATATTGAATGTGCTCGTCATCGAAAACATACTTGCAGGACTGTGTTCACAGAGTTGCTGCTCACCACGGGGCGGAACGCCCATTGAAGTGCATGGAAGCGAGCCCTGACTTCTGTTCCGACTTTGACATCAGTTGTCCTGAAGTATGTGGTAGAGCTGGAGGAAAGGACACCGCAACGAAGAGTGGAGTTCTAACTTCCTGAGTAAAGCCGCCATAGTATCAAGCTCACAGGTACTGATTATTATTACCAGCGCTAGCGCTGAACTACTACCATATTCCGCGAGGTCCCAAATATGCTCTATGTTCAGGGTAACAGTGACCTTTGATTTACCCCCCACGCACGCACCTAAATATCTCAGAAACAGGCTCCTGTTCTTCAGCAGCACTTCCCCTATCAATGGACTATGTGTGGGTAAAGCCCGGTAAGGGCCAGTTATACGGTTGGTGCACTTAGAGGACTGGAGGCGACACTATGCAGGTATAGAGGTTTATTATGACATCATAGACGTTTAAATTTTAATTCTCTAGACTGCCATATTCAGCAGTGCTTAACCCTTGTAACTACCTGATTCAGCAATAGCGAACCAAAACCAGTCTAGCCTTGGCACCTTTAATATAACTTCCTAAGTATCTCATACATTCATTGCCAACCAGGCTACATCATTATGATCAATCATGAGTATCTACGAGCACTCGTCTCCCAAAAATGATACAAAGACTCCCAGCACGGAAACCACTGCCCTAGCTATAATCATCTGCGTGTATCTACTACAGGCTCTAGCCAACTCAAGTTATCCCATCAAACATTGTTAGTAGCTGTCAGATTCAGCGTCTCAGAAACTGCGGCTATGATGGAACTGTCAGCAGACACCCATCCCCTAAAGTAACAGGACATCGAAACGATTGTGGCACTTGTGCCGGTGGGGAGGTAGAGCTTCCGCATGGCAAGTTTTGAGAAATGTAGATCCTGTAAATGACAGTTTCTGTGAAATGATAGTTCGTGAAAAAATCATTATTCCCGTGAATTGATAGCTTCTGAGAGATGGCAGTTTCCGTAAATTGATAGTTTCTGAAGAATTGTAGATTCCGTGGGAATGGCGATAACTTTCTTACTCCAGCGGACGGAGGATAGCCAGGACATGAGTGTTGGATGCTACGGGATGATGCTAATAAGGGAAGTTGAATAGGTAATTGGGATTGGGAGTGTTGGTGCCATTCACCTTGAGATAAATGGAGGATTATAGGGATAAAGTATGATCTGTCTGGCTGGGATGGCTGGCCCATTGTGTTGTATTTTCGTGCCCTGACGTTGAGTCGCTCAGTGGACACTTAAGTCTCACCCTGGTGGTCCTTCACTATTCACCACTAACGCCCATCTTGTGAACTATAGCCTGCCTTCATCAATGTAACCTGAATAAAAATATGCATAAAGACTCTCATATACATAGATTATGGTTGTAGATGTGCATTCTGCGTAGTTGAGGTTCGTATTCATTGTCTTCAAGTATACGAATTGCCTTTAGTCCATATTCGATCTGGGTTGGGCTATGCGGTTCAGGTTGTGGCGCTTGATGGGACAGTTCGCTAAAGACGACGCTAGTGCCTTCTGACTGGAAGCTTTCACTGGAGATCCAATTAGCTGACATACTTGCAATGATAATTGAACTGCGGCCTCACCTTCTGACTGGTCTACTGCGCTGCTACCAGCTGTTCTATGTGGGCATGGTTGACATTGAGTGCAAGCCCTGGGGCGGGAATGGAGACTAGTGCGGCGGCAGTGCAAGCCAGACTATGCGGCGGCCCCTGTTCGCCAAGCTGAGAAGCGAGGTGTCTAAAACTTTTGTGTTAGAGCCGCAAAGCTTGAACTTTTTGCAACAGATATAGACAAATACTTACGATTACAGCTGTGACCATCCTGTGGTCGCTTCCCTGGTGTTCTTAACAATTTTATCATGGCAACTCTCACTCCTGCCCCCCCCCCAGTCAAATTCACTACCCACCATCACATCCGGCAACGGTTGGTACTGGCAACACTGTGTGGCCGACCAGTACATATTTCGCAAATTCGTTCAAACTCCATAAGGCCCGGTCTCACAGACTATGAATACTCCTTCCTGCGCCTACTGGACCACATTACCAATGGATCGATAATTGAGATCTCGACGACTGGTACAGCGATTCTCTACCGACCAGGGTTGATTGCGGGAAATAATGGCAAGCCAGTAAAACATACCGTGCCAGAAGGCTGCACCCGGGGAGTCACATACTTTCTAGAGCCATTGTGCGCGTTGGCGCCATTCAGTAAAGCACCGTTCAACGTGTTGCTCGATGGTGGTGTGATCACTGCTGCGACGGAGGAGGATTATTCAGTGGATACATTGCGGATGGCAGTTTTGCCTTTGCTGGCAAATTTTGATATTGGAAGAAATATTGAGGTTCGGATAAATAAGAGATCGAGTGCAGGAAAGGGATCGGATGGGAAATTTTCCCCGGGCGCGGGAGAGGTGCATCTTACATTCGGGCATCAGGTCAGGTTACCAAAGACGCTGCATTTGGTGAATCCCGGGAGAGTAAAACGAGTAAGAGGTGTTGCATATGTTACTGGTGTCAGTGCAGGGAATAATCAGAGGGTGATTGAAGCCGCGAGAAGTAAGTGATTCATCCTACTTCTAGATTTTCAAAAAACTTACGTGAACGGGAATGCCAGGCCTACTTAACCAGTATATAAATGATATCCTCATACACGCTGATTCAGCTTCAGCGCAGCACGTTGCTAGTTCATATGGATACAAAAATCCCTCTGCAGCAAACAACTCAACACAAAAGAAGAAAGTGGGGACAGGATATGGGATATCATTGATGGCTGAAACTTCAACTTCTTGCGTATATGTCGCCGATACCTTTGCCTCTCCGGGGGAGGCACCGGAAGATGTTGGTCTACGTGCGGCGCAGATGCTTCTCCAAGAGATCTCATTGGGTGGCTGCATTGGCCGGACAGGCTTACCGCTTGTGATGACGATGATGGCTATGGGAATGGAAGGAGATGTTGGGAGGGTGATGTTGGGAAAGGGAGTGATTGGGCCAGGGCTTATCCAAGAGTGGAGAGATGTAAAAACAATTATGGGAGGAGGGGAGGTCGTTATAAGAGAGTGGGAGGGCATGGATGGAGTTGGTAGTGGAACAGGCAGGGCTAGGGGCGAAGGTCTAGTGGTAGGAGTCGTGGGTCGAGGTGTGGGAAATGTTGGAAGAAAGGTGGCATAAGCGTAGTGATTTTTTATTTGGCTGTACGATCTCATGACGGTATTTTCTGCCTCTTTGTTTATGCATTACACTGGTAAATTAGTTCCATGGCCGTCTAGCATCTTCTCATACAAATGCATATGTTCCTCTCTGCCACGCAATAATTGATATTCAAGTTTCTATTGCAATCGGGGTTCACGCAGATTGTAACCAGCGGACGCGCTGGCTTCAACCACCTAGTCGTAGTCTGGTTACCGGTGAATAGGCCCCCCTGCCTTTCCACAGTAGTAAAAAATAGTTGCAAACGAACCCGAAACCAAACTAATGTAATGTACAATATCAAATGTTCTATCTCATACTCGCCAAGCTAGGCTACTCGAACCAGAACTTTCTAGCGACGAACCACATGTGAAGTGCAACACCAGAACTTAGTTTCAAACACTTCAGTCTTCCCAGCGTTTTTAGGTTCTTCATACATACCTGCCTAGGTAATATTTATTGAAGTGCTATAGTACTTGTTGTACCTCCTACATATACAGGTTGGCACCAATTGCAACGGGCCTTGGCTTTGGTATCGATGTATAAAAAAGGCTTGATCATACAAAAGGCTGCCTGGGTGCATTTGCATTAAATAGGTACTAGAGTTATATGGCTAGGTACCAGGTATCATATAATGTTCCCCTAATACTTTATAATGAGTAGAAGTTAACTAATATATGACCTTAGACTTCAGAGTCTGGTAGGCGCAATGACGTTCGGCACCTCTACTCCTTCACTGCAGCTTCCGTGCGCGTGAGCCTCACATCTCGACCTGGCTCAAATGTGTCATTTGCGGCATTCCATCTCTCTGCCAATGAATAGTTTCCCATGATAACCTTGAGTGGCTACTTTGGACTGGCCGTGGAGTGCGAGGTCCACGTGATTCGTGAATTGAATTCAGTTCTCGCAAGCTGCAAAGAAAGTCAGCCATAGTAACCAAAAGGCGGTGAGGCAGGGCTGGCTGGGGGGGTGGGGAACTTGCGGTTGTATGACCTGTGTGAAATAAGAACGTAGAAAGTTCTCTTGTGTAGATATGTCAAATGTCCCTTTCAAACATGTTTCTACCACACTGGCATATGTGTAGCTGATTATATTTCCGGTTTGCAGCAAAAGACTATTAGCATGCCATGCAGGCTGCCACGCAAGTTGTTCGATGGGTGCCTCTCTTTGGATTAGTTGGCCGGTGCCAACCTCATGGAGCAGTAGGCCTAAAGAGAAAACGTTTGCCGATACATTCACAGCACTGTTCTTGAATATATCAAATGGGGTGCTGCGGTCCCCATTCTCGCATATATCTCGTCCTAGAACTTTTAATGAACAGTGCTTCCTTTCTTCAGAATGTTCCTTTCCCCAAGTCACATGATGGCTGCAGAGCTTCGTCAACCATCCTGTCTCATGAAGATTCATAACAGTCACAGCGAGCAGGTACGCCAACTCCAAGCGGTCCCGTATAGGAAACCTCTGGAAGGCATCGGTGCCACCCAATGACTCCAGTTCCTCAAAAAGGTGCGCCAGAGGACGTTTTGGTACTTGCATAGTGTCATGGCTAAACTCTTCGCCATCATCGGCAAACATATCGTGGAAGATGAGCTTAGGGGTACCCAATTCCGGCGAAAGGCGATAAATGGCCGGAATACTATCGCCATAGGGGACTTGTGACAGAGACGCCTGAAATAAGTGTGTGATGGCTTGGTATTCTGTCGTATTTTCCTTGCCGATGCGCATTCCTACACTAGAATGCACAGTTTTGTCGTCAAACTCTACGACGGTATGGAGCTTTTGCGAGGCTGTTGGTACCAACGAGAAATCGTCATTACATTCGAGTCCATTATCACGTATTCCCGTGACGGTAAGACTGAGTGGAAGTTTCACAGTGCCCTCCATCAGAGCTTTGGATGTTGTGAGGGTGAATGTTTCTTTTCCAGTGAAGCATCGACGAAGTTTCAACTCCATTTCAGCAATACTAGGGACAGTCAACGTTTTCAAGATCGCTGACGAGGCCTTTCTCACGTACAGTGCGTTGTCTATTTCTCGGATCTCTTGTACCATGTGGTTGATTGCAGTTTTGGACAATTCTCCGGGATTGAATGGATGTCTTTCCAAGAACATCGTTTTAGCATCAGATTGCAGAGCATCCAGTTGCAGTCTGATTGATTCATTTGTGAACTCAAACTCCCCCTTGCCAGAAAATGCAAAACGGGCCTTCTTCCAAATCTTATGCCTTCTCTTCTCGGAAAACGTCATTAGCTCCGAGCTGTATTTTTTCTGTAGCTCCGTGCATCGCAGTGTGAGGTTCTTAAGGGATCGCAAATGTCCAGCTATCGTCGTTTTGCCTTCTGGCCCCCAAAGAATTGACATACAGTCGTATCCATCCGGGGGGCTGATTCCCCAGAATTTCATCCACACATCAAGAATTGCTTTATGTCGAGCGAACCATATCTCGGCACGGTCCACATCGTCAGAAGCCCCCTGGTAATTTTTAGCCAGACTCGCAATGATAATGGTCGTTTTAATAGCCAAGTCGAGGAATGTTAAAATGGAGGATGCTAGACCAGCAATCGAAACCGGGTCCATGGTGAATCAAAATTGAGGGATCCTGGAATTATAGACGACTACCAGAGCAATCTCAAATGACAAGTCCAATATTAATACCCCATTTACTGGTACTTCTGACTCTATTGACTACTGCTAGGCAAGTGTAGTGCGAGAGGCTGAGTGCGAGGCTGTGGGACGCCTACATGTATGCGTACCCATGTATCAACGCAATGGTCCTGTAAAGGCTCGTATATATGCATGTACTGTACTGTATATACAATGTACTCGAGTACTGACAGATTCAAGCTAATAAATTACATACTCCACTGGGGATTGACAGGCGACCTTTATACAGTTGCGTACGATTACCCCTCCCATTTGAGGCGCTCATGTGGGCCACCAGTATGTTCCAAATGTGAGATGCAGGGTTAAGCGCTGCGAAGGTACTTTTGGCAAAGTCGTAACTGATCAGTTTGTGATATTTCTAGAAAATGGCACTTACTTGAGAAACTTGTTGCAAAAAGTAGTTAGTATATGCGCAGTAGGTGCAGATTGCTCTCACCAATAATGTTTCTGGCCTCTTGTGAATGACCACCCAAAAACAAATAAGAAATACACCTGATACCACTGAGAAAGGATGCCGATAACCTGATGCTGCAGGTTTTTATTCTTCCTGTGTTCATATTGTTAAATATCATATCGGCAGCAAGATTTTAGAAGGTCGAAAACGATAAAAGGCCACACAGGCCCTTTAAAAGCCTCCACGTTGCCCACAGCCGCAAATATACCCATCGACGTTCATACCGGAGTTTACTCCCATCACGATCCCCGTAGGAAACGTTTCTGAGAGTTACTGCTTTAGCACCTGAAATGAATTTTGACACCTTCGCCCCTCAATGGGGATCTCACAACGGTCCTGTGGTGGATAAACCGGCCGTGAACGCGGTGCCTGATGACCTCTTGACGCGCATCTATAAACTGTGTACTGATGGATATGAAGTGCTACTTGTTGGTACACTGGATATAGATATTCGCTCAAGACTGGATAGCGAATATGCCCGCCTCCAGCTATGGGGCATAGACACTGGAATTCTCAAGGGAAAACTGAGTGTCCTTCGTGCGCATCCGCTCTACAAAACAGCTGGACTCATCTTGCTGAAGATTATGCAGCGCCTTGCTCAGCTTGGGGATGCGTATCTCACGGTCGACGACGATGCTAAAGATAGTTGGCGACAGCGTACCTCTGAGTATATTTTGGAGGTTCCGTCCTTTTTTCAAGCACCCCGTGGTCAGGAAGACATCAATGAGAAGCTGTCAGAGGATAAAGATCACACTCTCACAGTAGAGCAAAAGGTTCAGAGACTACATGATGCATTTTGGGCTGAAAGGGAAGAGCAGAAAGTACCCCGAGGACAAGTTTCTGCGCCTGGTGTTACCGTGGAAGATGAAGAGGAGTGTTTAAATCAAGAGCGTTCTAAGCAAGAGCAAGCTGCAGAAGGCTGTAGTTCGGGCATAGAACTGGTTACCGAGTCTGAGTATCCACCTATTCATCCGTCCGATTCTGCTTCGCAAACTGGCACCCATGAATCACAGATGACTGAAAATATATCCTTTTCAAAGCCAGAAATTGGCAAACCTAGCTCCACAGCGCTAAGCTCTGGACACGGCTCAAGCAGTTCTTCTGGGTCCAGCATAGTTGTGCTGAGGGTTATAGAGTCTCTGGCAGTGTTCAACAATTGCCTTTTTTCAATCGTCAAGGAGATGGATATGGCAATGGCAGACTATGGAAAGGGGCCCCTGTCACAGCTCTATGCGGCCGTGAAAGTAATAGCAGGTGAAACGACTACCGTCCAGAGTCCGGGCCGAAGTGGTGTGAATTCCCCAGAGCCTTCCTGGCAACCACAGAATATAACTACAATTTCCGATCTACCTCCTCCTCCCCTTCCACCACTTTCTCCTCCTCCACCTCCCGATTCAAAAACACCCTCATTTCCCCAGCCTAATTCCCAGGTGAAGCCCGGGAGCAAACAGGCCTTACCTCCAAACGTGTTGGATAAAAAAAACCTAGATACACCGCCAGAGAAACGACAGCAATCCACACAAGATTCCACTATTCCACCAACGTTCTCTCTCGTTCAACCCCCCAGTGAACAATCAAACTTTGAACCTTACTTCAACAGGGAGAAGATAGTGGCTGCGGCAATGACAAATGACAAATCTCTTTTTGATTTAATGCATACTTATGCAGGTATGGGGCTCGAGGCTACAGGTATGACTACTTTCACGGTGTACATGAGCCCTGATTATTGACCCTTCGATCAGATGTTGGGTTTGGACTCTTTTGTGAAAAGTATCAGGAGTTAGTCTCAGTGTCCTTCAAGCAGACATGGCTGTCATTGGATCTTGCGATGTGTATGTGGAAAAATGCGTCGGCAGTCATCAGAAATAAGTTTAAAGAACTGGCAAAGGTTCTCCACACTTCCTTTTAGATATTCATCAGCGGATTCTAACCCCCTTGCAGTGTAAACTCCAGGATCTGAAGAAGGTTGACGAGGAAATGAACCGAAAAGCCAATTTCGGGTCGGCCAACTTTGCTTATCCATCACTTGATTTACTTCCATATCAGAAAGCAATTGAAAATGCTGCAGGACCAAGACAATTAACTCCGGCCTCGGTGTATGGACGAGATCGATACTATCCCGGGCCGAAAATCACCGACAGCTCTCGCGATCACCAGAACGTTGCATCAAATATGGCCGATTTCGTCTATGAGATTCCAGTATCGCCAAGTCCTTATGGATCTCAAAATGGAGGAGGAGGGGATGACAGAGGAAAAAACTATTATGACGACTACTCGCGCCATTCTGTAGGCCGCTTAGTCTCAACGAAAGAGCAGCGTAGGGCTACTAGTGGCGGTAGCAGGGATAAGAGGGATCAAAGCCGGCCCCAATCTACTTACTATTACCCCTGCCCGGCAAGATCACGCTCATCCAGAAGCCGTACAAGTACATACGGTCGTCGTTATCACGGAACGGCAACAAGTCCTTTAGAATCTTCCGATGAGTATGAGAATAATACAGCATCAAGGCCGAAGAAGCGTAGTCCCTCCTTGAGACATAACGAATCTCATGAAGAAAATTGGTTCTCGGATGATTATGATGGTGGCGTCAATCTTAGTTATGATTTCAACCGTCACCATCACAAATCACATAACAGTTCGGCAACGACTCCTTGGGCAGCGTCAACCACGAGCACGGGCCCATCACCTCTTCCGCCTGGATATCCGCCTGCCCCACCGCCAAACCCCGCCCCAGTGCCTCCTCCAACTCCCGTTCCAACTCCCCAGCATCCATTTGTTCAACAGAACTCCTCGCGCCCTTTGGGGCCATATATCTCAATGCATGATTCGCAGAGATCAGAGCATGATATACAGGATCTTCAAAGACCGCTTGAAGCAGCCAAAGGGTCAACAGAAAAACAACAGCAACAGGAAACTTGGAACCAGTCGACAAGTGGACTCGGTCGCTCACCATATGCCCCTTCATCATGTGCTCCTTCAATTAATTGTCATCCACATGGGGCTGCAGTGGTGAAATCAGCTATCGTCCAATCAGAAACCCCGCGAGATCAACCTCGATCAATACTCAGAACCAGTTCCCTTCCGCTGTCTAGCTCAGCTCCAATAGTCCAAGATTCTGTCTCGAGGGAGAGTCATACGAAAACTAGAGCTGCAAATAATGATTTCGAGCACAGGCTATCTACTATGGAGAACATATTAGCAATTCTGCCATATGGGTACCGAATTCCTCCTCCCCCACCTGTCTCACTGTCTGTGATACCGGGCCGCAAACAAAAGAGCGTTTCAATACCAATACCGGAGAACCACGCAATTTGATAGCTATATTGTTGGGGACAAACAGCGCGTGGCGCAGATAGTTCTGGTTGCACTAGGGCAGACACCTACATATATAGCTTAGGGAATGGTTTATAGGTTTGTGGAAAGGACAATTCAGCGTTTTTGTAGTGAACTTCGTACATATTAGAGCATTATTTTTTCATTATATACAAGAAAGCCCAGAATTTAACAATCGTAGGAAGTTAAGAGAAAAAATTCGACGATCTCCAACATTAAAAGGTCTAACTTTTTGCTCGCCTGTATATCCTAACTGCCCTAGCGATTCTTAAGATCACAGACAGGTACAAGGTTTAGTGGATATGATAGGAATACATCCCCAGAATATTAATGTCATAAGGTCTGACCTGAACTCCAATGCTGAACTTGAACGTCGTTTGCTTCAAAGTGTAATGAACGGTGCAGTGCGGGGAGGAGTAGTAGGAGGACACACGCGGAAGTGAGGTTACGCGAGTGTCGGTATCAGAGGGTCGTGCCAGTACTGGCACGAGTGTCGACAGTACAGTATTTGGAAGACAGAAGGCTTTGGGCGAGACCAAAGGCAAGACAGCGGCAGAAGATTCACAAGATCATCTGGTCGGCACTAGATTATAAGAGGTAGTGACTACGCTAGCAGGTTTAGTGCCAATTTACTGCGGTGTGAGATCCCGCGGGAAAGCCTCCCACTGCAGCACGCAATGGGTATTTAGAATTTTTGACTTCTTGTTTCGGTAGCGTTGGATGGTTGCCTTTTTGAGAAATCACACAGGAAGTCCTTTTTTTGCCCATACCTTTTTTGCCCATACCTTTTCCGGTATCAGCTACTGGTACCCTTTTTGTAACTAAGCTAGTCCTATCTTGGTAGTCTCCAACCAGACTACACCATTTTTAGCCTGGTTATCATTTTTACATCGAGACTTCACCAGTCTTATGACGCCAACAGGCACCTGAGGCGAGCCCTTGACATGCAGGGCTGCAGACAAAAATTTCGAAGTAGCCTCATATTTGAAGTTTGACTTGGATGCTATGCTGGGTAGTCAAATATATATATGTACGGTCATTTGCCTCCTCGCTGAACAGAAATTCATAACATCGCTATTATGTCTACATTGCCAACACCAACCCAGACCCTTCCTACAACCACCTTAGGTGACATGACTACTGACCCCTTCGATACCTTCAATCAAGCTCCCTTTGGCATGAGTGCAACCTATCAGCGGATCCTAGTAGAGAGCATAGAATGTATGCCGCAACACTAAGCTATAATTATTTGGGATAAACAAGCATCCACCCCCTCCTCCTCCGAAATCAGGAACGATTTTTATGGCGTCTGGATGACATGGTCCTGCCAATGTCTCCCGTGGCGTCCACTGTCGTCCAGATCGTGCCGTCATGACTCTCATGTCATCATGTGCCTCTGGCGCCCCAAGTCCTCCCTCTGGTGTCCCATGTCATCCTATGCCTCTGGCAGCTTATGGCATCTGGATGACCTCCCTTCAGCTTATGGCGTTCGAATGACCTCCCTGCAGCTCATGCCATCTGCATCCTACTTGTTGTCTCTGCTGTCTCCCAGACGTCATCTCGTGCCTTTCCTCAACCCCAGAGGAGATTAACGCTGCCCGTTCCGGGTTGCCTGGATCTCTAACCATGCCTTAGTTATTCACACAAAACGGAATAACCTCTCTGTGGTCCGGACGCTTCGTTGTACAATTCACCTTCCCCACGACGACCGGAGCCTCCAGCTCCAGCCCCTGAAGCCTCGTAGCTGCAAGCTTAAATTTGGGGCAAAGTCTAAGTTGTGTAGAAATCGACAAGCGCCACAGGATGGGAGGTTATGAAGGAAGGATTCAAAGTTCTCGGGAGTGAGGTTGTAAATAACCTGAGGTTTTATCTCTTTTGATTCTTGTTGAGCGAGGACACTGGGAGGCCGTAAGGGCTGAGAACTTCATTGTGAAGGCTGGCAGATATCAAGGGGATGGCTTGAAAATGCTTGTTGCTGATAAGGTCAGGTATTTTGAGTGCGTTGCGCTTAAATACGTCTTTCCTCATGCGGTCCTTAGCGGGACGCTCATACACTGGCATGTGTCTTTACTTGTGATAACATGTAAGTAAGCTTTATGAGATGAATGGCATATCAGGTGTCTGTAATAAAGAATCATTCGGGGCCGAACATTCTTTATATTAATTGCTTCACTGCGGAGATCTGGTCTCTGGCCTGAGACTACAAATTGCCAGCTGTTCTCGTATTTTGCAGCTGTAGTTTTCTCTTTCCTTAAAGAACATACCTCTCAAGATGGCTCAGTATTCTTATAGAGAAGATGTTGAATTAGGAAATCAGCTACCAACACCACCACCATACCCTACCCATACCACACTACCTTTTTCTCCTCCTTCTTCCCCTCCAACTTCTTTGCCTCCCTCAGCTTCTCGCTCTTGTCCGGTACTGCTATCTATAATAGTACTCTTATTTGGGGGGCTCATTGCTATAATCATCTACTTAACCGTCACTTCAAAAATGTGAGTGTTTCTTCATATATTTATATTCTGATACCCCATCGACTCCAGATATTCAAAACTCATTTTGAAGCTTAATAGCCCCAATCATCTGTTCAAGCTGGTAGTGAGATTAGCTAACAGCTACGAAATAGGGATTCGACAAAGATACTTGCAGCCACCTTGCCACCCCTTGTGGGTGTAGTTATAATCTGTGCTTGCATTTATGCAAGCACCGTTTTTGGCTGTTCTTGTTTCAGGAGGGCGCCAGCCTTGCGAGTGGAGCTGGCAGAGAGAGGGGGAGTAGGTGAGCGTGGGGGGGAGGCAAGCACCGTTTTTGGCTGTTCTTGTTTCAGGAGGGCGCCAGCCTTGCGAGTGGAGCTGGCAGAGAGAGGGGGAGTAGGTGAGCGTGGGGGGGAGGCAAGCACCGTTTTTGTCTGTTCTTGTTTCAGGAGGGCGCCAGCCTTGCGAGTGGAGCTGGCAGAGAGAGGGGGAGTAGGTGAGCGTGGGGGGGAGGGTGAGGCGCATGAGGGTGGGGGGTGGGGGTGGGGGTGGGGGTGGAGGTGGTGGTAGTAGAAGGGGGAGAGGGTGGAGGGGGTGGAGGGGGTGAGGGAGGGGGGGTGGAGGGAGGAAGTTATCCCGGGATAACATTGTCGGAAGGCTTCATCCAATTACCAACGGCTACACTCGCGGCTGATCACGACCCAGAAGATTTACCAGTTCTGGAAAATGAGATATCCAAAGAGATAAAACTCGCTGATGGACAGGTTACTATGGTGGCGATGTGTGAAGCAGATTGCATTCGGAGGAAAGGATATCATCTAGTGAGTATCATATACCTCGACCCGTGATAATCTCTGCCTGGCTAATATCCCAAAGAGTATATCACATCCTTCCCAAACAGGTCTGCGACTGTCCGAAATACTGCCATCAATTCTGTGGAATTTGCCTACAACCGTATGCTATCGACTTGTGCCAACATCGACAGTCGTCCTCCACTTTATTCCACGAACCGTCCTAATGGTACTTTTAGCTACACGAGACGGCCTCATAATAGACCAGAGCTCCATGTCCATAATACTTCCGTGGTACAATATAATCTATGATCCTCAACAGGCCGGTGCTATCTCTACAGCTCCTCTGTCACCCAGCGAAAGCCGGCGGCTTCAACCACTGTTATCAAAAGAATGGCCAATATGTCTAGTACGACCACATAAATATGTGTGGATGAATCGACTCCGGGCAGCCGAAATCTACTCAAATACCTACAAGCTATGAAGAATGTAGACTAGAATAGCAGGCTGTTAGACAAGTATTTATTCCAATGATATGATCAGAACCCTTTGGAAGGCCCGATTGCTACTTTTGGCAATGTGAGCCATCATCAATTCACGATGTATGATCAGAAGCTGCTGGGGTGGAGGGAGATAGTAAAGCTATTGCCCATCATGGTGATTACAAAGTGTCCCATAGATGATACAAACCCGCTATGGAGCAGAGACGGGATTCGGCGTGCTTGTGGAGAGGATAGGGAACGAGAGTAGTTTATGTGGGCAGGGTTAGAAAGATGAGATCTACAGTAGTGAGCAAGAAAGGTTGGGGTTGTGGGAAGGGGTTGGAGTTAGTGGGTATTCTTGATTTGCTGCATTTTAGATTCTATTCAAGTAGTGGAGTTTTACTACACACTATTCGAAATCTATTCTGTTTACAGTGCCCCCATATGTTCACAGTGTCCTGAGGTGCGAGCTAGAACAAACTAAAGTACCATTGGCAACGAGTCAAGGCAAGTGTCTGAGCTACGCCAGGGCGAGTGGAAGATCAAAGAGTGTATTGATTGATCTTAGAACAAGAGAGATACAAGGGTGCAAGATCCAGGGACGAGAGTGTATACAAAGAAAGTGTTCAAGGTCGGGAGTATACCAAGTTGTTGCGTGAAGAGCAGAATATACAGACGGCGGAACAGGACTAGTCTGGTTGGCACAAGACAGGACTCCTTTATAGGGATCTGGAACAAGCAAGGTTTGACAGCTGATGTCCAGTCAAGGTTTGCCTAGCAGCAGAAGGCGATCTACTAACCACAGGCAACAAGCACATGGCGATACCATGTGTCAGAGCAAGCGATTCATAAACAATAAGCACATGGCGATACCATGTGTCAGAGCAAGCGATTCATAAACAACAAGCACATGGCGATATCATGTGTCAAGGCAAACAAGGTTCAAGTCAAGTGTAAGTCAAGGACAAGGTTTCCGCATTCGAGAGTCGTGCCAGTATCAGTACGACTCTCAACCGAGTATTCAAGTCAAGCGAATAGTGTTCAGGTTAAGGCAAGGTTCACACTCACGTAGTCGCTTCACGTGAGATTGAGGGTTCGTGGCAGGAAGTGTTGATGCGGTGAACGTTCGGGTACGGATGACTAGCCAACTTGACTTGATTTCGGGTTTACGGCCTTCAGGTTAAAGGACCAGCACTTACCAGAAGGATAAGCCAATGGACTCCCCATGCCCAACAGAAAGAATGCCTAATGATGATTGCCCTTAGATTGACAACAGCTGAAGGTATTAAATATGATATCAATCTAAAGATATAACAGTACCCAACATCCACAGTCTTATGGCATCTTCCTGAGAGGCCTTTGCGAGATATCCTACGCCTACTACGTCCTGAATGTCTGTTCGCAACCTTGTGTCTGTAACATCGGAAATAAGTACATCGTAGTCGTTTGGATCGAGCGGGCCAATACCGTGAATGTCTTGAAAGTTGCTGGCTTCTTCCCGTGACTTTTGGGTGAAGTGAGTATATGGCTGATTTTGGATCTCGGAGCAATCCTTTCAGAGTGTAGTGTGGAAACTCAAGGGTAGTGCTGTGAATAGGTCGACTGGATTGCTTGATATTGTTGCTTATTGACATGTCAAAATATTGGCCTTATCACCATGTTCTCGAAAGGTTATTAAGATATTTCAATTCAGTTCATTTTTTTTTTCCTAAATTTCTATCTGGACGCCCAAACCATTGGCCAATGCATGTTCAGTAGATGGCTTTAGAAGACTGAGAGGATGGTCGGGCAGATCACCTGATTTTGACATATCAACCTAGGCCCATTTTCTGGATGCGCTTTTTCTCTATACTAAGTATTCTCTACGGACGAGAGCTATATAGGCAGGCCACCCACCCCCGAACTCCCTTCACTGTTTGTATCCCATGAGGCCAGTGTGTTGATGTTTGAAAATTGGGGTTGGGGCGTTAGTAGGCTCGCTAGCAAAGCCACGTGAGTGCGAATGCCGAATACGGAAGTCGGCTGTTTTAGGCAGCTAAGATGAAAGCTCAGGGTAAGCGCTACTTACAGTGTTTGTTGTAGCACAACCAAACATTAAGCAAGGGGGCTTTACTATGAGAATTTTATGCTTGAAACGGCACATGGCACTATATATGGGCATGTATTTGGGGCTCTCATTCTTAAAACGGTCCCTTAGCTATAACGATCGATACAAGCTCTCTTCAAATCATCTGTGACTGTGCGTGCTCAAAGGAGGAGGCGATATTCCAACAAGCCCAGCAATGACCCAATACCAATCACCCTATCATATATTCCTCCTCCTTTGACGGTCATGCCTTCGGCCAATCGAGACAAGCCATGATACGTTCACGGTCGGAGACAACGTTTCAGATAGATGTCACATTCCATCTCCTTATTACAGGACTAGCTGCCATCCCTAAAACGTTGAGACCTCGTTGAAGTATCCCAATAGCGAGAGCTACATCATTTTTGCCGATTATCGAATGATTGAGCATGGGAATCCAATTGTGCGAGTTTGGTAGATTGTAAGCATAGATATCTACATCTGAATTTAGCGTAACCCCAACCATACCACCCCGCCAGTGCAGCGACTTTCAGAAACTCGGAGACAGCATTCTGTTATGGAGACGAGCATTTCCAATACTTTCCGCAGTCAGTCGTGATCTTTCATTAATTGACTGTGTGCGATTACAGTGTAGGTACTCGATTATCTAATTACTCATGTGATTGTCCCCATGACTCTGCCAAGACCGGATATGACCCCACTAAAATAGGCAGTGTAGGTTTACTAAGAGTCTGGGACCGAGACTTCCCGCCAACCTAACATTCTAGACATCCCGTCTCCAGCAACCTCTCGACCTTCTCTCCCACTCACTCATCCCCCCTACTGACCCCCATATTCCCACACCATCTTCCCCCTCCTTCCTCCTCCGCCTCGCTGCTACTCTTCACCACCCCTCCCTTCTAGCAGCCTACTCCATTTATAAGTCACTGAGGGAGTATCCTCCTCCTCCTCCTCCTCCTACCCATTCATCGATCAACAGACCATCATAGCAACTACAAGTGAAGCTTGGTTTAAGATCATCCATACTGAGAACGAATGGGACCTGGTGACACTGGAAGGGATTAAATATGTGGCCCAGCAAGGAAGCAATCAAAAAGAAAATGGCACCTGAATTAGATGCTTATCCTACTAGTCGCCTCACAATCAAGGCCAAGAAAGGAGAACACGGCGACGACAAAGAGGCAGTAAAGCTCGAGGTGACGGAGGAGCTTGCATCGGCTTTGAAGGAGTATGGAACTTGGTTGTTGGTATATGTTCCATCTGGTAAGTGAGACTTATTTCGTTTTAGTACTGTATCATAGCTGACCATCCCTGTTCTATCTCAGTACAAAAAAAATCCAAATCCCCAGCAGTCTTGAATTACGAACTTAATAGCTCTTTAGGTGGCCGTATGTTTTGTGTTCTCACCACAATACATTAGGGGTATTCAATTCTAATTTTGAACGCCGTTCAAACCGTTCAAGTGGTTGCGCGGTTTGCGCGTACTAAATTTTAAGCGAGGTTGGTCACGCTTAAAGTGGGGTTTAAACGGCCGTTCAAGACCTTTTTTGAACGAAACGCTAAACGAACATTCAGCCTAGACGATTGCCGCCTTGGCTCTGAACCGACCCAAAAACCAACGAGCGAAATCGGGCGTTTAATCCGCCATTTTGCGCGGTTGCAAAATGGGGTACTCAAACCAAGAACGGTCGAAACCGCGCAAGAACCCCGATTTAAAAAAAACCGTTCAAAACTAGGATTGAATACCCCTAATGATCCAAGATACGGAGACGAGGCTTACTACAATGATCCAAAATGCTATAACTCAGCTTAAGCTTGAGTAAAAGATTGAGTACCAGGAATTGCTGTTGTCTGACCAGAACAAGAAGAATCAATAGAGCTTGGAAGAAGTTTAGTTAATTCTCTCGGTTCATTTCAGGGTGATTGGCATTAGGCGTTTTTAGAAACTGGAACGGGACTCGGAATAATCACTGGCGTTGGCTAAGATGGGCATATAGATTCAAAGAAATAGAGTCTGCTTATTTTGTTAGGGGGCCCCATCGAAGATGGGAGGCGAAGCCTAATAGTGGAGTATAGATTTTATTTGATCTGAGTTTTATTATTGTTTTATCCACCACTCAATGCACAATACACACAATCCACTATAACTGAGTAATCCTGAATCCCATTTCTCGTTTTCTCCGCATAGTATCAAATACTGCCACAACCCTGTCTGATATAAGAAACGATCCATCACTGACAAGGCCTGTCATACGTTGGTTATCCACGTACGAATGAGCCTCCTCCAATTCAATGTGACATATCTTTGCTTCAAATCTTGGACACAAGCCCGGAGTAGCCTCGTAACCAGATTAATATTTTTGTAGCGTTCATGAGATCATTTGCACGTGATAACGCCAAGTAACTCCCCCAAGAGACAACAGACAGAGCATGTTTCCGCGACCGCACCCACACCCACCGCTGTGGGTGTCGTTAGACCTTGCCCCGCATGCGGCTTCACGCTGCAGATGCACGTACGAGTAGGACGAACCGTTGCATTTGCCTAGTCTGGCGTGCACTAGCCCCTCTTAAGGCTAGTGCACGCCAGACTAGCATTTGCCTCTGGTTGCGCAGAGTAGAGTGGTCGCACGTGGTCGGCGCCTATGCTAAAGCGGCGGGCGAGTCGAACTTAGTCAGAGCTACCAGTTGCATTTGCTGGTTGGCACATACGTAATAGAGTCTCCACTTTTAACTCCCAACAGTTTCGACACCCCCCAACGTTCTGAATTCCCACCACTACTGACCTCACGAAGACTGCAACTATTTATCAGAGTCACACAATATATCTAGATATAGCCTACTCGCATCAATAGCTAGAAAGCTCCAACAGCAGGACCATTAGTCGAGTTGTGCAGCAGGATCATTGTAGTCGCCACCTTCAAACATGTCGAACAATCGCAAGGGAGAAGATGACTTCTTTGGCCATTTTTGCCAGAATGTCCGCCGCTTCACGGACCAGCACATCAGCTCTATGTTGCATTCCCTTATTGGACTCCCATCAATGGTCACGCCTCCTGCAGGAGGAACCTGGGTAATAATCGACGAAGAGCTGAGACCAAGGAAGGAACGGGCCTATAGTGACGACGAACGGAGATTGGAAGGAAAAACCATGGAGGAAATTCAGAACATGAAGGCTGCTTGGATTGCCGAACGAGATGGTGGTGCACGAGGGGTCGAGGTTGTTGAGGGAGGCAAAGCCAAGGCCGAGACTGGTGGTTCATCCTCGTCGCCGTCCTCGACATCCACCGCAGCTCCAGGGAGCGGCAGGGCCATATATGTATTTCGCTTCCCATCATCGTCCTCCAGTGACGGCTATTCTGATTACTACTCCCCAGATGCCCAACGACAAATAGACAGACTAAATAGCCAGATGCTACGCTCTTTTTACAGAGATGAACTGTTTCAATGCGGCCCTTTTCCATCACTCTTTGGACTTTTACATCCATTTATGTTTTCTCCATTTGCGGGGCTGCCATGGCATTACTACCACGGATTTCGCGATCCAATAGAGGAGGGACTAGATGAGTTTGATCAATGGCGAAGGATGCGAGATGAAGGGCTGAGGTGGCGAAGGAAGGTGTATGGGCACTATAATAGTGAATATAGCGATTCGAGCAGGATCGAAGACAAGGAAAGTGACGGAGGTGAGATAGCCATATCAAAGGACGAAACGCAACAACCACCTTCACTCCCAGCCCCGCCTCAACAGGAGGCCGCCAATCCTATGCCAGAAACCGAGCTGGATCTTTATGATCACCTTGACCTCGCCTCATCGAATGACAAATCACTTACTGATCAGAACTCAACTACTCGCTGTATCACCGGCATCTCCACCTCAACAGAGTCTCGGACCTCGCCCGACGGATCCACATTCACTAAAACTGTCAAAATCACACGGTATGCTGATGGGACTGAAGAGAGAGTGGAGAATGAGCACAGAACCCCCCCAATAAGAGGAAACGCAGTACGTGCAATTCAGCGTAACCGGACGGGTGTGGTTGGTGCTGAAGACGATGGCAGTGACTCTGGGGAGGGCACTATCGTTGAATTGTCACCAGACCGTGGCTTGAGAGGCAACGAGGACGAGAAGAAGGAGCTACACGAGTTCGACCGTAGGTTGTTTGATTATCTCATGCGGTCGCCTTTCTTTAGGGAAGCGAGACGAGCAGAGCATTCTGATAAAGAGAATATCGTGAATTTCACGTTTCCGAGACAGACGTCTTACGATTCTATGAACAAGCCAAAATGTTCTCCGGAGGGTGAAAATTCTGCCACCCCGAATGAGCCAGCGGCACAGTCGA
Organism: Tirmania nivea; assembly: GCA_015179035.1. Lineage (NCBI taxonomy): Eukaryota > Fungi > Ascomycota > Pezizomycetes > Pezizales > Pezizaceae > Tirmania > Tirmania nivea. The sequence continues at coordinate 869,760 of WHUY01000015.1, forward strand.
ATGGGCCGACAGCGGAGGGCAACAGCGGCCGTAAATGGGGTTGGTTTTGGAGCAAGTAGGACAATGCATGAACTACGCCCATCCGTTTGGTTTGACATTTTTATTCTTTTGGCATTTGGTTTCTTGTTGGCCCGATATGGTATTGCGCTCTTCCTCGATAAAAAGTAGAAATAACTATTTTAGGGTGGTGGGCGGTGGCAACGGTTATGGAGTTCTGAACGGGTTGGGTATTGCATTATATGGACCTGAAATTTTGCTTTCTGATGTATTCACGTCGCATACTTTCGTTGATTGTTATTGTAACATTCATTGGGATGTATAGTTCCTTACCATTAAATAGAATTGGGGATTGAACCCACAACGTGTAAACAACAATTCAACTCGAGCAAATTAGATACATGCTATCAAGTGTATTTACTGACCTTCACATCATCATCCTCACATTCAAACCAAATACCTTCCATGGAGCCAACCAACCTTCATAGCTATCCGCACATCGTCTTGATATGTTCTTTGATGCCGCGTATTCGCTCTTCTCCCTCAGTACTCAACACATCAAGATCCCAACGGCTCCTCGGTGCTGTATCGATGGTATATTCTAGATCAATTGGAATTGGTTTTGGCAGGATGCGGCCAGTTTCTTTTGTCCATGTATAAACACATAGCTTGCTACCAATTGCACTTAATCCATACAAGACACCAATATCAACATCCTCAAAGAGATTCCGGAATCTCTCCCGCATCTGAAGATCTGCCTCTTCACGGGAAGAAGCATGCTGGATGTGTCCGGAGGCCTTGACTTCGATAAAAATTACCGGATGCTTCCTGTACCTAACTATGAAGATGGTTGTGAAGTCGACAATGAGGAGTGTTTTGGCCGTTTGTACTGTGGTACGACGAGAAATTCTTCCTCGATCGGAAATAGATGGTTGAGGACAGCGTTGTACGGGCCGTAATATTCCGACTCATCAAACTCGCCATGCGGCAGAGCTAGCTCGAATGCTTTGACGATCGTTTTGGGCCACACCATGACTGAGCTGTTGAATCGAACACGATGCCGTAGATGTAGATGTCGATAAATAGTCCTACGTTGGATTCCTTTCGTTTTCTCCTCAACGGATGTTGCAGAGGAATGGATAGACGAGTGGTTCTACATACACTAACCTTCCGTTACTACTGTCCTGGCATTGTCAAGCCTGCTAAATCTTCGCCTGTTGGGCGTTAAACTATGAATTAAGTTTATCCAAAGCACTAAAACTTAGTTATCAAGGATCCAAAGTTCATGCACAAATGGAAAATGCCCTCGGTCACAAGTTTGAAGCGTAGTTGCCAAACACTGAGGCTGGTTTACCACCAGATCACTTTGCCTATTTAATTAAGCTTTTCTGGGGTGGGGGGTAACAGTTTGGGTATAGTGAACAGTTTTCTGGGAAATTGTTGGTTTGATGAGGGTTACCCTCAGCCAAAATCACGGGTTATTTGCCAGCTAGCAACGTCATCATCTAAGCATTTGTCGTTCCAGATATTAAAATAACCTTGCTTGGCATGAGACTAGTATCAAAAGATAAAGGTCACATGCATCCACGGAGGAATTCGGAACCATTCTCTACGAGAGGCGGTGCCTGCCAGACTACGGAACCATCCGGATCAATTCAATAACTTATCCAGGTACAGTTTTTGGCCTAGCTATGATCCATGGCGGTGCTATGATCCATGTCACCTACCCCTGCCATGACACATATCCCGAGATACTACGCTGGCTAGACTTCCTCTACAGACCGGATAAATTGTTTCCTGACACTCTTGAATATGCTCTACAATATGCGCATACTAGCTAGTTGAATAACTCATGTGAAGCTATCATATTACACCAATCCACCTCGAAAAGGATATAATTGCACCCCCCTTCTCAGTATTACCCCTCCACCCGCAGATATCAAGAACTAATAAGCCTACATAGTGCCAGAACCTTAACTTAGCATATATATTTATGTTAGGATATAATATATAGGCATAGGGCTAAATAGAAAGTCACTATTGTTCAGCACCTATCATGCATAATTCAGCCATTTCGAGCTTTTGGACCATGTTGGCTGGTTTTTCAGTATTTTGATTCTCCTCGGCCTTCTATATCTTCTACACCCTCTTTATCTATTCACCTTGCATTACTCCTATATCCTCTATACCCTGCGCACCCTCACCTTCTACCCTATATCCTACACATCAGGCTTGATTAGGCTATTCAATGATTTTTTTGCCCTATATTTTACCTCATATACATATATATATATAAAGATTTTTAACAAGGTCAATGCCAATTTACGTCGGCAGCTCCGGTATGTGCTGGAGGGGGGCGTTGGAAGACCACAGCCTATACCTCTGGATCCGCTCTCCGTCTATTGCAGGCTAGAGGCCTCTGTCTATTTCAATCTGGAGGCCTCTATCTATTGCGGTCTGGAGGCCTCTACCTATTATAGTCTAGAGGTCTCTATCTATTACAGTAACCGCATCTGTACAGCAACCGCATCTATACAGCAACCGCCTCTGCTTTATACAGCAGTTCGTACGATATCTTAATCATGGCTCGTGACTACCTAGCTGGCCTAGCCAGATAGTACAACATCTATCTACGTATGTGGATTTTCACTTGTATACGGCTCCTGGAAGGCCTTCAAGGCTGTCTTGTACATGCCTATATGGTCTGGCTTATTACTTATATAGGTCGCTCTAAATGGCTACAATATGTCGTTTCTACTGCAGGAGCTCAATACATCATTTGCATACTCTATCTTATATCTCTAGCTATTTCAATATTTACGGACTGTTCTAGCTATAAAGTGTACCTTCATTGACTTCATATCTGCTACTGCCATTGTCTTGTTGTGTGATGCATACTATTCTTGCAGCCAGGTGGCTCAGTTGGCTGATCAATAGTAAATGGACCCTAGTTATCAGGTCTACGGAATAACAGGATGCACAAGGTATGGTGAGTATAGGAGTTGTTAGAGTGAGTGGATAAAGAGGGTGCAGATGATATAGAAGGCCAAGGAGAATCAATATACTGAAAAACCAGCTGACATAGTCCAAAAGCTCGAAATGGCTGAATTATGCATGATGGGTGCTGAATAATAGCGACTTTCTATTTAGCCCTATGCCTATATATTGTATCCTAACATAAATATATATGCTAAGTTAAGGTGCTGGCACTATGTAGGCTTGTTAGTTCTTGATATCTACGGGTAGAGGGGTCATACTGAGAAGGGGGGTACAATTATATCCTTTTCGAGGTGGATTGGTGTATATGATAGCTTCACATGAGTTATTCAACTAGCTAATATACGCATATTGTAGAGCATATTCAAGAGTGTCAGGAAACAATTTATCCGGTCTGTAGAGGAAGTCTAGCCAGCGTAGTACCTCGGGATATGTGTCATGGCAGGGGTAGGTGACATGGATCATAGCACCGCCATGGATCATAGCTAGGCCAAAAACTGTAGTGTGGCTTGGATGCTTGACATGTTTCACTATTGTCTCAATTATCCCTATTTTCGTTTTGCCATGTTTAGAATCTGCTGCCGGGGCTTTTCCTAGCTGAGCATCGGCTGAGCATCGACCTTAGGAGGGGTGTGAAACTAAGCATTTGCAATTTGCAGATCCCATAGCTGCATCTCATGGACATCATCCAATTCCAAGGTAGTCTGATTGCAACAATCCCCTCAACGCAACAACTGCCTACTCCCGATCCTCGCATGTTCGATTTATGAAGCACTGCTGAGTGCTTCGCCATGTCGTAGTCTGGGTGGCACTACGAGGGTGTTGTGCCAACCAGACTATTAATCTTGCCCTTCCGCTGATGTCCACTTAGTCTGGCTTGCACTGCATAGCCCCTCTGTAGGGGATGTCCACTGCACTTTGCGGCTGCCTCTGGCACTGCACTAGCGTGGCGCTAAGCCCCTTCGGGCACACTGCCTGATTGAGCAATCAGGAGTCTAGGTGACGCGGTGACACGTCCGGCTGGGTCACGCAACATTACCTAACATTTCCTCACTTTGCGCGGCGAAGCGCAAGGAAGGGTGTGATGCGGGGAACGCGAGGGATATCACTTAATCTATCCAGCTGAAAATCAGGCATGCAGAGTAAGCACAACCTCGAAGCTTCCGATTCGGCAGCCGTCATAGGGAACGTTCGAGATTACTGCCAGTCGGCACATTGGTATGCAGCTGAGAGAATTCGAACTCTCGCCACGAGCCCCCAGACACTCGCTCCCGGCTGTTAGCTATCTGAGGATAGGGGATTCGACTGCAGCCGGGGTATCCCTCTGTGCAAACCGTCAGAGAAAACGCAATTGCAAAGCACTAGCACTGCGGAAAATCCCGAAATATGGCGGTTTCTATGCTATATCCAAATCCGGCGCGCATAACACTCCACCGCTCGTGGCATGAGATCAAGTGCTCGTATAGTTCCGAGTCATGATACAATGTGTAGAAGCTCGCAGGGGCAGTACCGCAATATTTCTGGAATGAATTTGGCCAAATGGTCTGGCAGCCAGACTGCGACATGTGTGTTGCGTGCCGCAAAAGTCACTCAAAGATCAGAGGCGCAGGCTCCGATCTGGCTTCTGCCTAACGAAGGAATCCGTAGAGCCTGAGATTAAGAAAGTATCTAGAGCCCCCCCGAGCCCCGATATATAGAAAAGGCAGTGTGACAAGTGACTGGAGCCCGTTTCACCATCTGCGTACTTAACCTCTCTGCAGAGCACCAACATCAACCGATTGTCAACACGTCTGTCGTGCTCCTCAGCTACAAAGGTCCCCAGCAGATCTTTGCTCATTCTCATCTCTCATTTCGGATTGCCTTGTCCCAGAGGCCAGCCTATAGTCTTAGCGAGGCTAAGTCTTAACCACCATCCTATAATCGGCTATTCATACGCAGAGATAAGCATATATATTGCGTATTACCTACCCTGTGCCTAGGTCGCACAGCTCCTGCATACATCTCCTGCATACATCTACGACTGGGGCAACGACGCACGCACACGAAGCGCATATCACCGACACATTTCTCCACTTGACGGGGCTCATTCTATATCTTTACGTGGATCCCCTATAGCCTGTACCGCACTCAAACGCTGCACAGGCAATATAGCTCATAGCTCATCACCCTATTCACTTTGGAAGTTGGCTTTGCCTTGCCTTAGCGGTACTACGGAGACCCAGCAATTGACAACGTCGGGTCTAAACACGCCTCGAGTTTAGCATTGTGCTGGGACGCTTCGGAAGCTGCCGACGGTGTTGCAATCAAATAGAGCGACATAAGGTGATTCTCACGTGTTGTGTAGAAGACAACCTTGCCAGCGCTGCATAAGTAGCTATCATCTGATCTGAGGGATCATTCAACTAGTTGGAGAGGTTATATATAAGCGTGGCTGAAGGCCCGTCTGCTTATTCATTTTCTTCCATTGTCGACTCATTCCGTGACTCTCAACAGTTTTACGTTAACTGAAGGAATTTTGAGCTCTGAATTTTCCGACCAATCACAACACGAAGAATTGGGCTTTCGAGACACCTTGCTCTACAAAGGAACCTGATTTCGGGAGACAACGTATACGAGAAGATCTTCTAAAACCTCGATACACCGAATATATTTTCTCCAAGATCGCAAAATGAGCACCACTATGCACCTCCTCTCACCCCTCCGCCCTGCGTTCCGCAGAGCTGCAAATCAACGCGGTCGAAGTACGTTCAGCACATCCAACCCCCAGTCGAACTCCTCCTCTTCCTCTTCGGGGCCTTCTACCGCGTCCCCACGGGCAGTTATGCTATACAGTTACATTATTGGATCATGTACACTGCCCTTCGTCGCTCCAGCAGTGCAAAGGAGGAAGGGTGGGGCGAGTGGGGAGAATGGAGGGAAGGAGGGACTAGGATTGCATCACTGCTGTCATTAAGGACAACATGGAAGGGATTGAGGAGGAATAATGGGGGATACTGGAGGTTTTGACTCAAAGGAAGGAATTAGGGCTAGAGGCCTGAAACTCGTGAAATTGTAAAGCTTGCTCACTTTGCTTCTGGGAGGGCCATATTTAGTTACTGCGTGGCCGATTGGCTTTTCCTTGTAGATATTACATGTTTCCTTCCTCTATGGCGTTTTGTCTGGGCTGATATTGGTATTGGAGCTGTGTCCTAGAGGGCCTTGTTGTTTCTTGCCTTTTCTGTCAGCTTCCTCAGTGGCTATCCTTTTTACAGATATTGGACTGGGCTGTTTGATTTTCTTTACCACCTTGCTAGAGACCTTGCGGAGAAGTTGGTGCAGCGGCTCTCGCAGTTGCTGTTGACATAGATTTGCTAATAGATATCTGGGGGTGGACATCTATCTTGTAGTAATGCAATAGAATGGTATATTTTTCTTACAGCCCACGTTCCCTGACTATGATTGTATAGTTTTGGTTTTGAATTTGTACACGCTGTCCAAGGTTATTTTACCCAAGGAATGAATCTAGCTGAGTGGTGAATGCAGAAAGGAAACAAAGCAAAATAAGAAATATACATATACATCTGCAGCGGATGCCATGCGGTGGGAATCCTTGCTTGATGAGAATTGGCACAGCCATGATCATTTCCAAGGCACCGACTCCTCGACCCCGCCATCACACTCCCTTTCCCTTCTTCCTCGTCCCTCTCAACCCCCTAACTAAACCGATCGCCCTTCCTACTTCTGTACGGCACCGCAGCCTCATACTTGCTCTTCTCCATAACCCTCTGGCCATCCGTATCCGGCTCGTGCCTAGTTGGCGCCGGGTCAGTGGTCGCCTCCTTGGAGGGCGCAAAGGCGAGATCGTGGTCGGGGCCGTGGGAGTGCAGGTGCTGATTTTCACTGCCGGCGCGGGCGTCGTACTCAAGGCTGGCATTGAGCTGCTGCTGGTGCTGGAGTTTGCGGAACTTCTCCCGGCGAGAGGCGTCGATGTCCCGTTTGGCATAGTAGTATGCACCGCCGCCGGCGATGATCAGGGCGCCCCAGCCGATCCTGGCAGAGGAGAGGGGGGCGGTCAGCAGCAGGTGGATGTGTGGTGCGTGGAAGTGGAAGTGGGGAGTGGAGGGGGTAGTACCAGAAGGACTTCACCTGTATGGAGGCGGACTGGGCATTAGTATTGGGGCGGCCCGGGACTCGGTGTCAATGCAGTGCGCAACTTTGGGGACGTCGACGTACAGTGTTCATTGGTGTAGGCTGGCGTAGTTTAGGATGTCTGTTGTTTCTGTCCAGCCGGCCGTGGAGATGGCTTGCACAGGTGAGGTTTACTTGAAGATGCTGGCGATGCCTGGCATACATCATATGCATCCGCCGTGCTGCCTGCTGAGTCAGCGGCGTAGATCATTGAAGCCTGAGGCTTCTCTACCTGGGGGTATTATATCCTTCCATCCGCCATCTTTGGCCTTGACGACACGACTACGCAGCAGGGCAAGGACGGAATATACAACAGAGAGCTTATCTGCTTCTTCTCCCGCATCTCGTCAACCGTAACAGCTCCGGGAGAGTCAGCACACTCACTTTGGGAAGCCCAACGGCTCGCCACCCTCAACGCCACTTTCAATCCCCCTCCATCGCAACAGCTATGCCTCCAAAGAAACGTGCTGCCGCAGCTTCCAAAGCCGCCGGCTCCTCCAAACGAACCAAACCAGAATTCAGCACCAACCTCAGCGACGACGACTCTGCCGATGGCCCCGCCGACGAGGACGAAGTCCCGCAGAACGAGAGGGAGAGATTGCAGAGGGAAAAGGAGAGGCTTGCATTCGAGGCCGCGGAGAGATTCAGTGTCGAATCGTACCAACTCACCAAGGCCCCAAAGACCTACGACTCCGTGTCACATTTATTTAATCAGGATGACTTTAGCTGGCTGAAGCTCAAAGCGGACCATGCTGCGAGGCCGCTCTGGATTAGTCCTCGGAATGCAAAGATTGTGTTTGAGAGTTTCTCCCCCCTGGCGGGGCAGGCGCAGGATTTTTTGACGACGATTGCAGAGCCGATTAGTCGGCCGACCTATTTACACGAGTACAAGCTTACGCCGCATAGTCTTTACGCTGCGGTGTCAGTGGGGCTGGATCCAAAGGATATCATAGGCGTGCTGGATCGGCTATGCAAGATGCCTATTCCGGAAAATATCAGACAGTTTATCCACAACTGTTCAAAGAGTTATGGCAAGGTCAAGCTTGTTCTCAAGAATAATCGGTACCATGTGGAGAGCTCGGACCCGCGAATGTTGCAGCGATTATTGCATGATCCGGTTATTGGGCCGTTGAGGATGGAGGTGGGTGAAGAGGTGATGAAAGAAAGGGCACCGAAGATGGGGACGTTGGTCATCCCCGGGACGAAGAATGCCGCTGGGGCGGCACAGGCGGGGATCACTCAGGGGAATTTGGGGCCGGTGCTGCAGGGCGAACCTGTGCAGGATTTATTCGCCAGTGTCACGGGGTTGCAAGAGGGTGATGAGGACGAGGACGAGGACGAGGATGCGGTTCACTCGTTTATTATCCCGACTGAAGCCGTCGAGACAGTGCAGAAACAGTGTTTGCTCCTGGAATGCCCGATTTTGGAGGAGTATGATTTCAGGAATGATAGCAGGAATCTTAATCTGGAGATTGATCTGAAGCCACAAGCGCAGATTCGGCCGTACCAGGAGAAGAGTTTGAGTAAGATGTTTGGCAATGGGAGGGCCAAGAGTGGGATCATTGTGCTTCCTTGCGGAGCCGGCAAGACGCTGGTGGGGATAACGGCGGCGTGCACAATCAAGAAGAGTGTTGTTGTGCTGTGTACGAGCTCGATGAGTGTGGTGCAGTGGAGGAATGAATTCATCAAATGGTCGAATATCAACCCAGACCAAATTGCTGTTTTTACTTCCGAGGCGAAGGAGAAGTTTAGAGGAGATGCGGGCATCATCGTGTCGACTTATTCCATGGTAACGAACTCGCGAAACAGGTCTTATGATTCGCAAAAGATGATGGATTTCTTGCAAGGCCGGGAATGGGGGTTGATGATCCTTGACGAGGTCCATGTCGTCCCGGCCTCGATTTTCCGGAAGGTCGTGTCTGGTATTGCGGCACATTCGAAACTTGGCTTGACGGCTACTTTGCTTAGAGAAGACGATAAAATCAAGGATTTGAACTTTTTGATTGGACCAAAGTTGTATGAGGCTAATTGGATGGAGTTGAGCGAGCAGGGACATATTGCAAAGGTGCAGTGCGCTGAAGTATGGTGTCCGATGACGACGGAGTTTTACCAGGAGTACCTCAACTCCTCGACAAGGAAGCGTGTGCTCCTGTATATCATGAATCCGAGGAAGTTTCAGGCTTGTCAGTACCTGATCGATTACCACGAGAAACGAGGAGATAAGATTATCGTCTTTAGCGATAACGTCTACGCACTTCAAGCGTACGCACTTAAACTCGGCAAGGCGTTCATCTACGGAAATACCCCTCAATCTGAGCGGATGCGCATTCTGGAGAACTTCCAGCTCAACGACCAAGTCAACACCATCTTTCTGAGCAAAATCGGAGATACCTCGCTCGACCTCCCTGAAGCGACCTGCCTGATCCAAATCTCCTCGCACTACGGTTCCCGCCGCCAGGAAGCCCAACGTCTCGGCCGTATTCTCCGAGCTAAACGCCGAAATGATGAGGGGTTCAATGCATTCTTCTACTCCCTCGTCTCGAAGGACACCCAGGAAATGTACTACTCCTCCAAACGCCAAGCCTTCCTCGTCGACCAAGGGTACGCGTTTAAAGTCATCACGCACCTGCAAGGGATAGAGCATCTCCCTGGCCTAGCATACGCTACTGCCGCAGAGCGGCGGGAGTTACTGCAGGAGGTAATGCTGCAGAATGAGGGCGCGGGGGAGATTGTTGCGGAGGACTTTGATGGCGGGAGGATGAGGGAGGATGGGACGAGTGTGAGGGGCCCGAAGGGGAGGGGCGTCCTGGTGAGGAGGTTTGGGGGGAGATTGAGTGAGTTGGCTGGAGGGGAGGATATGGCATATACGGAGACGAATAGGAGTAGGAATAAGGAGCTGAAGACGGGGGGGCAGAAGGGGCCGAGTGCGTTTTTTAGGAAGTTGAAGAGGGAGGAGGAAAAGAAGAGGCAGGAGAGGATGGCGCTGCAGTAGGCATTGGGTTTGGTTGAGGGAGTGGTATGATATCTAATATTTGCATTTCCTTTTTTTTCCTCTTGTTTTCTTTTTTATTTCTCTTCTTGCAATGGGATCATGAGTTGGGTGTTAATTGGAGTTTTTTGATATTGATATTGCTCCATGGCATAGATCGTTCTTAAATATTTCGATAACTCTGCTACTATTTTTAACGTTCCAATAAACATCGAGCTCGCAAAAGTGGCTAGAAATAACCTATGCAAATCATGACCAGTAGCTAACGGGGCTTGAGACTATATACTCCACATCCATCCCTTCCCTTCCATTCAATGCGACACATCAGGGTAAGCACCTCAACCCAATAATAAAATAAAAAATAAAAATAAAAAAAAAGCAGCAGCAGCAAATGCATCTCCCTCACCCCCACCATACACTAATTTACTTCCCACCCTTCAGCCCCAAGCACCTCCACAGCCCCTCCTCATCCACATAGCCATGGTGAATCACATTCACAAGCACATATCCCCCCTCCCCCTCCCCTCCTTCCCTTCCTCCGCCGGCCCCCCGTCCCCTGACCAGCTCTCTAAGAAACTTCGCCGTGGCAGACCTCCGGGGGTATAGCGCTGCCCACTGATCCCACAGCGCAAACGCCTCGTCGAGCCAAGCGCGGAACGAGGCATGTTCGATTATGGTTGGGGTGAGGATTTCCTTGCCAGGGAAGCATCCCCAGGTTACTGCGTTGACGGCATTCTCGGGGTGGTTACTGTGCACGGTGGACTAAGTGAGGTGAGTATGTTAGCTGGTAAGGCTATGTTAGGCTAAGGAACCTTTCCATCGGCCCAGCGACGACCGCAAGAAAGGAGAAGTAGATAAACCCCCCGCTTCACTCCCGGCAGGGCCCGGATGGCGGGGAGGAACACAAGAGGAGCGGCGGACATACATTACAATCGCCCATATACCAACTAACCTCCCCACTACCCTCCCTCTCCAGTCGTTCCCTCAACCCCGCCCACTCCCCCCTCGGCATCCAAAACTCCACAAAGGCCTTTTGCCATACCCACCCCCCTTTCGGCCCCCACCCCACTTCTGAATTATCACTCTTCCCTGCATTAACCGCAGGCTGACTCGCGATCGTCCACCATCCTCGCGCATTCATTTCCCTCAGCCAGTGCTTAATCCTGTTGCTTTCCGCGCTCAGCCCGCCCCCACCGGGAGCATTGCCACCAGATCCTTCTGCTGACGCTGACCATGCAACAGCCGGGATCTGGCCATCAACGCACTTGAGGAAGATGGACGTAATGTCACTCGTAGAGGTAGGATATCCCCAGTGAGTAATAGCCTGTTGCGGCGGGAGCGGGAGCGAAGGTCCATACCCGTCGATCTCACCAAATGCCGGGGAGCGGGAATCGCCAAAGCGGCCATTGGGGAAATCGTCCCATGTCGCAGCTCGGCCAAGGGATCCTTCTCCTTCAGAGATTGCAATGGTTGGGGGGTTAGGCGTGGGTGAGACGGCTGGTTTAATTTTTGCTGGGGAGAGAGAGTTGGCAGGGTCGCGAGAGCGGGCTTGGAGTAACTCGCTCCTGATATCTTCCACAATAACGCTATTATGCGGATCAATCGAGCTTGCTCTCCTCGTCCTCCCCTCCGTGTGGGGGGCTCGGTTGATGGTAATCGTCGTTCCCGGGGCTGTATTCGGCCCTTCCACAACAATCGCCACTTCTTCGCTCTCCCCGTCCGGTCGGTCGCTGGAATCATCCGGGGGGATGAGATCACTTCTTTCCAGCACAAATGCAACCGCCTTCTCCAGGTTCAACGTGTAGAAGTGAAACCCCCTTCGTGTTGCAAGACCAATAGTATCTACTCCTCCTGCTCCCCGCACTACTGGCGGCTCGGATTTAATCCGCTCAACGATATCGACTAGGATATCTACGCCGGCGGTTTTAACTGCCTCGTCGTCGCCTTTGATGGGCTCGAGCTGGTCATAGACATGTTTGGGCACCATCGCGTTGGAGAGCTTTGCTGTTCGGCGGAGGGTTTGGTAGGATTGGATAGGCATGAGCCCCGGGATGATGGGGATGCTGGCGAAGACCCCGCTCTCGTGCTCGCGGAGGCGGCGCTCAAAGGAGAGGTAGGCGTCGACGGTGTAGAATAGCTGGGTGAGGATAAAGTCCGCACCTGCTTTGACTTTTTCAACTAGGTATGGTAGATCCCTGGCTGGATCTTGCGTGCCGTCGCCGGGGGTGGTGGTTATGGACCCATCGACGTGGCCTTCGGGGTAGGCGGCGACGCCGATGCAGAAGTACTCGTCGTGGTGCTTGCGGATGTAGCGGACAAGGTCGATTGCGTAGACGAACGCCACATCCTCCTCCTCCTCCTCTCTCTCTTCCCCGGCGGGCCCATTAGCTCCTCTACCCACCTCACCCTCCTCATCCTCCTCTTTATACTCGTCATTCCTAGGTGGATCGCCCCGCAGCGCAAGGATATTCCTCACCCCGATCTCTCTCGCCTGCGCCAACGCCTCGTCCAGCACCGCCCGGCTCATATTCGTGCATGTGAGATGGAGGCAGGTTGTGAGACCCAGCTGGCGGCGACAGACTTCGGCAAGGGCGAGGGACTTTTGTGCGGTGGACCCACCGGCGCCCCAGGTGACGGTGACGAAGAGGGGACGGAGGCCCCGTGCCATGCGGGCGAGGCGGGCATGGAGGTTTTCGCGGCCGGGAGCTGTTTTTGGGGGGAAGAATTCAAGGGAGAAGAAGGGCTGGGAGGGGGGGAGAGAGGCGATTTTGGTGGTGATTTTGTCGTCGGGAGCGGACATGGCTGTGTGGGTGTGGGTGTGGGTGTGGGTGGTGTGGTGTGGGGTGCGGGGGGGTGGTGTGGTGAGAGGAGCGGGGGGGGAGGGGTATGTATGTAGGCGTGTGTATGTAGGCGTGTATGTAGGTGTGTGTATGTAGGTGTGTGTATGTAGGTGTGGGGGCAGGGTAATCAGGGTCCATGGGGGATGGGCCGCGGGGGAGAGGGGGGCTGGGATGTGATGCGGGTGCGGCTGCGGCTGCGGCTGCGGCTGCTGGAGATGCGGGTCAGTGGGCGGCGCGCGTGTGGAGCCGGCGATATGGGAATTGGGTGGCTGGTGCGTATCGATAACGGCGGCGGGGCATACAGCTAAGTAAGCAGGTGCGCGGTTCAGTACTACACTTTGTATGTACTTTATGTACAGTATGTACCACAGCAACTCGAGCACTCGCAATTAGTGCATACAGTAAATAAAAACAGCACCGTCACGCCGCCCCCTCAGCCCAGTGCCCTCCCAGCCACGAGTCGCCTTCTCATCCCCCAATTCCCCCACCCCCCACCCCCCACCCACCATCGTCATCTCACTCGCCCATCGACAAGGACGCCCTGCATGTGTTTCAAGATGCCCGTCAGCCAGATGCCCAAACCCGCATCCCCGCCCACATGTGATGTGTCTTCTCGACCTCAACGGCTCAGCAAAGTAAAAAAGTAATGTATGCCTGTCTCGCATCTTCAGGTACAACCAGAAGCTTCCCCCTCATCTGCAGCCGGTGCATGTGCGGGAGCAGCGGTTGCGTCTGTTTACCAGATCATGTGTCATCTCCGCCGTGGTGCAGTATAGTTGGAGCGTAGCAGTGCAATACGGGAGGATTCTTTTGCAGCAGAGTATGATTTCGATTGACGTACCCTGCTATCTATCTCCATCCATCTCCCCCAACACAAGCGCCGACACCATAAACCGACACCAAACACCGAAGGCCACTCCCCGGCCATTCATTTCAACACAAAACGAAAAATTTATAAGAATTTGGAAAGAAAATTAAAAATTAAAAAATAAATAAATAAATAAATTTCCTTTAAAATGAAATGAAAGAAAATAAAAAATAAAAATAAAAATAGCACAGTATGTCCCGTCTCTTCAGGTCGTCACAGTGTCATGAGACGCCGGCATGGGGGAACCGAAACTACGGCTCCGATTCACCCACGGGCAGTTCCTCGTCGCGACGGTTTTAAGGAGGGTAAGTCTAGAGCGACTGATGTTCTGGGCACTCACGCCACAGAAAAACGATGTTTCGCCAGCCGAGTGCAGGTCCGAATGGGTGCTCTGCTGTGAAATGTTTCTTCGAATCCTATGGTGAGGCCTTGGTGAAAGGGAGAGGTGGAGCACAACGAAACCACTGGCGGTTTATAAACCGGGGCAGGGCCTGCGGGCTTGGCACGTGCAAACAAACGCCTCTGCCTTTGCGGTCACCGCGAAGGAAGCCCCCGTATCGCGACGCAAACAGTACCGTACCCATCCCTTTGTACATCCCTTGGCTCCATCTTATGCGGCATCGGTTCAGGCCCGCACCGTTGCAGATTCAAATATAAAGTGGTGAGAATCTCCGTGCACCGGCCAGGATGAATGCCTCCTTTTTCGCAGCGCCCTGACTGGCATCCAGACTCGCCCGGAGGAGATGATGCTTATACATAGTCTCGAACGCTTTCTCTAGTATGCACCACTAACTGAAACCAAGACGCAAAAGTTTCTGTGGCCCCCCGTATACATACTGCTGATGCTAAAGTAGCACATACACAAGCAAGGCGGCCCTTTCAAGCGAAAACTCTCCCAGTGCTGCTCGCCGCACGCCCGCGATCCCCCCCAGGTAGCTAAATTAACTTGAACAAGGTCTTTCTGAATTCAAGTTATCCCTTCGTCCTTTGCAACTACTTACGCTGCCTTCCTCTTCCCTTCCGTCTTCTGCTGCCCGCTCGTGTATCTGTATGCGTGTGCGTGTGTGTGTGTGTGTGTGCGTGTGTGCGTGTGTGTGTAGCTCTCTGTGTGCGTGTGTACGAACAAAACCCAGGAACTATTCCATACAATTATTATCACCACCATCATTCATCATCTTCATAACCCAGACACCAGCATTCTGCTTAGTCTGGCCATCTTCTGCGACTGCTGCTGCTGCTGCTGCTGCTGCTGCTGCTGCTACTACTGTCCTGCTTCTCTGAAGAATCCAACCAACTCACCGCCACCCAATCAATTCCCCCGCCCCCACTGCCTCCGTCATCTACATACCATTTTTCTCAGGAAAAGGAACGCTCACCTCTCCTCGCACTTGAAACCAACACCAAGTGAGCTGGGTTGTGCCAAAGAATTCTCAAAACAAAATTTCTCAATTCACACGCAGCTACCCGCCCCCAGCTTCAATTGTAGGAAAAGGAAGCCTGCCCGATTGCAACAACACCCATCAACAAGAGACACCCGCCGTCGGCCACAGCAATTATTCTCAGCCACTGCATAGGCCACTGGCCCTATACCGCTCCCTGAAACAAGCAGAAGCGTCTTACCTCGACATCTATACTTAAACGGAAAGGATCAATCAGATCGACTGCAGACAGATACCCTTTGATAGATTGCTTGTAGTCTATATCCCCCCCAATTCTTCACACTTCACGCCCACCTCGATAGACAGCTCTAAGCACAGGCATTCTTTGCTGCTTGCCGCTCGTTTCCTCTTGTTGCATACTTGGGAATCATCCTCGATTTGGAACCCCGCCGCCCTAACAGCAAATGGATTCGTTATGGACTAGACGCCCAAAGTATGTCTCTCCCGCTCCCTGCATCTTCGGGACTCTCACCATTCCCACAGCCCTACGTTACGGCTGCCCAAAATATCATGCTAATGACATGACGCCTGTAGCACCAGCAAGCTCTCCCTGTCAGTGTCCAATGATGCACCGACACAAAAGGTCTTTGGTCCACCATCTGCTTCAAACAAATCCCGCGGCGGGGATTCGAGTTCGCACAGCCGACACTTTAACCCCTTCAACAACGTCAGTCCTCTTGTTACCTCCCTCCCTTCTCCCTCCACTTCGGCCTCCTCTGCATTTGGCCTGGGATCTGGAGCCTTCGCCACCTTTTCTTCCAATCTCAAGACACCCACGAGCACGAGGCCACAGGCTGACGGTGCAAATAACTCCTCCACTGCAGTGAAAATACCTCAATCCGCCTTTCCCATAGGCACGACCCCCACCGCTAATTCAACGTCCACGGTCACCAAAAAGATACCAGAAGATGTTAGTCATCCGCTGAAATACACATGGGTGGTCTGGTACCGCTCCCCTGGCTCAAAGTTCCAGGATTACGAAAAATCAACAAATAAGATTGCTTCTTTCTCAACCATTGAGGAGTTTTGGACCATATACACCCACCTTTGTCGGCCGAGTACACTGCCCCACGTCTCGGATTATCACTTTTTCAAGCAGGGAATTAGACCAGTCTGGGAGGACAAGGAGAATAGGAATGGTGGCAAGTGGATCATCCGCTTGAAGAAGGGGGTGTCTACTAGGTACTGGGAGGACCTATTGCTCGCCATAGTAGGCGATCAGTTTTCAGATGCGGGTGAGGATTTGTGTGGGGCAGTGTTGAGCATTCGTTCGAATGAAGACGTGCTGAGCGTGTGGACCAAGGTTGACGGGGCACCTTGTTTGAAGATCAAGTGAGTGCTATTACCCTGGTTGCCAATGCTTCACAGAAAGAACTAACTGTTGTACAGACAAACAATGTGCCGCAAGCTTGGGTTCCCCGCGGAAACCCAAGTCTTGTTTAAAACCCACGCTTCGTCCATTGAAGCTATCAACAATAAAAATTCGAACACAAACTCCACCATGTAGGGCTATGGTGGGCCATCGCGAGCGATTTCGATACTTGCCCGCGGGGGACATCATCAGGCCAAGTGATTGTTAGACTATTTTCAGTAACCCGGAAGGTGAAGATGGAGTAATCAGAGGTTATTGCTTTTGTCTTGTCTTTTGTTCAGAGCTTTACAGCATTTGCGTTTAGCAACCGAGGGTGTTATTTATTGGAAACACCCCACCAGATTAGGGAACCACCCCCCACTATGACTGGATGTGTGCCGGACTAGGGGTTACCTCTCTATGCATGTTTGCTCTCTCTTGAGCTTTTAGGTCTATAGTTGCTTTTCTGTGGGTTTGTTTTTCCGGGGTTATGACATGTTATGGTTTATAACATGGGTTACTCGGAGAAATTCTTGTAAACTAGGTTTTTTTTTTTAAGACTGGCTCTAAGGGATGAGCTGTGATGGGGGAGGGAGGCGAGGGAGTGGAGTGGAATGGAGTGGAATGGAATATGTGGGTGATCTACATATAACGTTGTAGGTCTACCGTTCTCACTTGGTACTAGGATGGGCTGAGGTCCCCCGTCATACATATTGTGGGATACTGAAGTCCAGACGCCTTACACGTGATGTTGGGTTACCCTGAACCCGATATTGTATCATTATTATAGTTTCAAGCATTCGTAGGAGGGATTTTCAAGCCTCGTACTATAGTACGGCCGCCACACGATGTCATGGAAGATAGGCACTACCGGCTTACCTTGGCTATACGCAACGAAAAAGGCTAAATTATGTAAAAGTAGGGAGTATAGATCTCCCCACAGTATCACCTAGCTGGACTTTTCAGTCTGGGTAGTGGTATATATAGCCATACGCGAGGTGACTGACGATTGTTATGCACGGATTCCGCTGCTGGGTGCTAGATCTAGGGTTCTAGGAGTCGGAGGCGGAGGAGGCGGAAGCGCGGGGAAAGGCAGCTATTCTGTATACGTGTGTTTGTTTATATATTCTGTTGCAATCGCCCCGGGAGGGGGGCGTTAGGGTGGGATTTTTTATTTTATCTTTTTTTTTGGGGGGGGAGGGAAGGGAGGGAAGGGAGGAAAGGTGGGGAGAGGCTTTAAATTTGGTGGGCGTTTTTTTTGTTGGTTTTTTGGGGGAGCGCGTTAGTCGTTTGTGTTTTCGTTGGGTTTGCGTTGGGTTTGGGTTGGGTTTGGGTTGGGCTTTTTGTTGGGTTTGGGTGCAAGTAAGGTATATATATATATATTTGTTAAATTAATTGAAATAAAAAAAAATTGCGATTTTTATTTTAATTTCAATTTTTTTAAGGAAAAAGGGGGTTAGAGGGGGGGGTCTCGTTAGCGGAGAGAGGAATTGCGCAGGATGTAATGTTCAGGGTAACGCTCACCCTGCTCACGTCAAATCACGTTAGATCTCCCACACGCTAGAAATCATCATACCTAACAACCCCCCCCCCCTTCCTCTCAGTGATTATGGCCAAGACCAAATGTCTATTGCACCACAGCACGTCCCTCCCGCTTTCCTTCTTTCACTCCCCGCTCTCCCCTGCCCCCTCCGCCTCTGGTATACAGCGATATATAGAGAGATGATATCACGATGAGTATCAGCTGCTACTGGGGCCCCCCTCATATCCATGCCACCATGTCACAACGTATCCGACCCCACGCCACTGTAAGCCGGGTGCATGGATTTATTTACAATACTTGCAAGTAGGGAGGCTATGGGGGGTTATGGAAACGACACGGGAATAAAAAGACCGTGCCAAAAAGCCACATTTTTTTTTTTTTTTGGGGGGGAGGCTCTTGGTATATACATAGATATGGGTCTGAGGATACTTTAAAGTTGTCTTCATGAGCTGTCTCAAGCTAGATAGCCCGGATTAAATGCGGTACAGCCTTATCGGTATCCAGACGATAAGGCGGTCTCGCGACCCGTCCCGAGACCAGCCTCAGGGCCTACCAAATTAGTAGAAAAAACGTAAATCTCTTGCAGGTAAACCCGCATAAATCACGCGATGTGCTCTCGTGCCAAGACTCTTTGTATCTGTCGCGAAATTATTATTCTGCTGCGCCAGCTAAGATTACTCAGGTTAGAGTCTATTTGCACGCCTTCCTCCATCGCTAAGTATACTAGCTTCATCAGCCAAGGCTGTGGATATCCCAGTCACGTGTCAAGTAACCTCTTTTCATACACACGTTTGCTTTTTTGCCATTGGGGGCTGTTGGTTCATCTTTTTCAATCGTAGTTTCATTCCCAGATCGACTTCTGTTTTGCCAACCAACCGCCTCCAACACTACCGGGGAGTCCGCAATATTTCAATCCCGTCCGACCTTGATCGATTACTGAGTTGATTGATGGGGAAAAAATAAAAAATAAAAAGTAAAGTCTAAGATGTTCTTAACTTCCGCTATTTGCCGTGTTGGGATGAAACGGCGAACATTCTTTTAAGAAAAGTAATTGGGCGAGAATGAAATCCAAGATAGCCATACCAATCCTCGCCCAGTACTCCATAGTCAGGAAGAAAGGCCCCAAAACCCTACGAGAGGCCCGTGTCCGAGTCTGAGGATGAGACGAATAGGTAGAATGTAGTTGCTGTCCCGACACAGAGATATCCAAATCAGGACCTCATCATATTGTCCCAGCTCGTCAGCTGATCCCCGTGTCAAAAATCCTTGAGGTTGCTCTGACAGCAGAGTTGCCTTAGGAGAAGCTTGATGTTATAATTGAACCAGGGAGAAGTATACCAAAAATGTAATCAAATACCACACAGGCCAGTAATTTTCACCAACCTGGACCCCAGTTTGCACAAGTAGTTATTTTATTTGGGCATATTAACCTCGCTGCTCATATGGACAAAGGATTCCACGGTTGCTATGTGCGACTGCAGGTACGGCCCGTTGTTGTGTTGCGTCCCGCCACAAAAATTCGAGGGAGTACCTACCAGGGTTCGGAACACTCCAATTTTGTCTGGCGCAGAGGCCTCATGGACTGTTAAGGATCACCCAACCTGCAAACCCTACCATCTCGGTGGAAAAAATGTAGCCGCAGCGTCTAAGCCCAGTCCCGTTGTGAAAAATTTTGCGCCTCCTATTAGATATCCGGTTATACAGCTGCCTCACAACATTCCACGCATGGACCTGTCTGTTTCGGGTGTGAAACATAACGCAATGAAGCGTCGTTTGGAATTCTCAACAGATTGACACCTGGCTGTCGATCTTCGGTCTGTGTGTTTTGGATCACAGCTGAGAGGTTGCAACTGGGGAACTGTCGTCCAAAACTTTTCTAATTTGTCCAGACTCAGATGCTCCGCCTGATTCACCACCACCTGACCCAGTGCAGCAGGCAGCATGCCACCCCGAAGTATCTACTTGCTTCTCTTTTCATAAACTCGGCATAGGCACCTTCAGTAGTATCAGTACTTAGGGTGTATGTACATAGGAGAGGAGCATCAATCGTAAGACAACGGCTGGCTGCCAGTACTACATAGTCTCGACACTTGATGCACTACCTGACGCAAACACGCCAAGAGTCCGAAAACGGCAGCAGCTCAGGATTGTATAAGCGGGTCAGGCCAAATGGGGTATATTCAATGCCAAGCAGAAGTCACAACATCCACAGATCTGTAACACATGCACGAAGCATATTCAGTCGCATACCAACCAAACTAGGCATATTAATGGTTCGCATGGAGTAGGCAATAAAGAAGAGTTAATACTCTACGAGGGGGTTGTGTGCCAACAATATAGATAGCCGGGATCTGCAATGGGAAGGCGTCATACTCCGTAGTCAGTGATGAAAACGGCGCTGAAGAGGTCGACGACCAAGACACACATCTCTTCGCACAACGCGCCTCGACTTGAATGCCATGCTTTCTTTTGGGGCTTTTTTTTCCCTCACAGAAGCAGCTGATCCCTGGGCAAGATGTAGGATTGGATTAGTGTCGAAGTGAAGCTGTGGTGTATGTAGGCTTAACCTTCAAGGGCATTGTCCCGCCGATTCAAGTCTGAGCATTTAGTATCTTAGACGATCAGGATTTGCTTTTTCACCTTGCCAGAAGAGGGGTGGTGATAGGGCCTTTCTGCCACCGCATTTTTTCATTGCATGCTGCTGATACCAATTTTTCAGAAACATCATCCTGTTCAGCCTTTTTTGTGTTATGCACGATTAGCGTCGAGGATAGCGGGGAGATGACTTGTGACTTGTGCAAAAGGAGAATGAACCCTCGCAATCGTGTGTGATTTTGCGCGCATACAGTCAAAAGCACCCAGTGAAGGTCTTGCAGTAGGCATAAAGTCTTTCCATGAGGCGGATAGAGGAGACCTACTTACTGCTTAGGTAACAGGAGTACTTTTGCTTCCGAATTTCTTTGCTGAGACTTCAGCGGTGAGCCCGCCCCGCATATCAGATTAACTTGTTAGGGCATCTTGCGATGCTCTGAGCCGAGCAATCTTGTGTAGGCCTCTGGCATGTCGGCTGCCAGCCTTTAATTCATACCGTCCGTGTGGGCGTCGCTTATCGACGTTGTTGTAACGCTGCAACGTCAACAGCTGCCCCAATATTCGAAGGGTCGAGCCCATGTATGTGTGTGCTCCGTAATCATGCTGGTATGGACTTCTCGCAGCCCTCGGCTATTACTGCAAGTTCGGTGAGCTCGAGTTGGTATGGTTGCCCCAAAATAACATAGAGAGTATATGCCTACTAAAGCAGCGCGATGCCACCTGTCTGCCAGATAATCAATCATTCCTAGAGCGGCGAGGTCGAAACCACCAGGAACAAGGGTGAAGAGCGTCATTTTTTTTTCTTTCTTTTTCCCAGATCCCTTGCAAGGAAGAAATAAACCTGCCATACCAGCGGGCGATTGAAACTTGCCCCGCCTTCATAACAGTCCCAACAGCGCTATCCCTCCTCTGCTTTAACACCCTCATGTTCCCCGCCCTCCCTCTGCCTTCTTGAAATGCAAATTGCCCTTCGCACGCCTTCCTAGCTGCTTCCCGACCACTGGTATAACTACTCGTCACTGGACACCCGGACTGCCCCCGACCCTACGAACCTCAATTCTTCTCCAGAAATCCCCTACATTGCCATTTGCAGGATCCATCTAAAGTGTACCTTGGACACTGCAAATTTCTAGTCGTCCCCCCCGGTAAACCACAGTTCTGGCGACCTCACTGGAACCCGTTTATAGGCTCTAGATAGCCGCCCAACCCAAGTCAGAGCAAGTCTTTTCAATCTCTATGAGCCGAAAAGAATTGCTCAGGTTCCTCGCTGCCCGAAAGAAGTATGTACCTTTTACCTGTGATCTCGATCTGCTTCCCAGCTTCGCCTGGGCTCTTGAGCCCTTGAATTACCACTCCCGCCTAGACTGCCTTCACGGCTACACAAGAATCAAGTGCCACTTCCTCAGAGACATATTAATGCACTTGGCTGCTTCAGGCCTGTGCCTGTTTGGGCGGTTGATTTGTACCTGGGAAACATTACTTTTTGCGTAATTGTGGAGCAATGTGTTAACCCGCCCCTGTTCAGGCCCAGATAACACTTCCTACTTGAATTGAATACCAGAACTCAATACTACAAGAATCTCTACATATATCAGTTTCCTGTCCTCGTCCTTGGACCGATACTACGCCGATATTAGTATCGGATTCTCGACGCTGGGGCGGACCGGTTCACCAAAACCATCAATCTCTCTTAAGTTGCCCTCAGATTCACCGCTTCTCCTCCTGAATATAAATCCCCAGAAGGGTACTGCAATACTCATCTCGCATCCTCTGTGGCCCGTATCAAGCTTATCACAATGGTTACCATCAACACATCTTTCGAGGAAACACCTGGCCAGATGACTACGCTGTCTATCAACCATGAGGCCACAGCAGACCTTGACCCCACAAATGCTTTTGAGGGGCCGGAAAAGCTTCTCGAGGTCTGGTTTGTCCCATCGCCTACCATGCTCCCTGAGAGTGCAAAACCGGATGGCTTGAAGTCAGTTCCACGAGACCTCTGGGAAGAGATGCTCGACCTTGTCAGATGCAAGGTATTGTCTGTAATTCAGAATGAACATGTTGATGCATACCTGCTCAGTGAGAGCAGTATGTTTGTATTTCCCCACAAGGTGGTATTGAAGACTTGTGGAACTACTACCCTTTTGGCTGGACTTGCACGTCTGCTCGAAATTGCCGGCGTTCATGGGGGCTTTACTCAACGAAGCGGAACTATTATGGCTGAACCTTACAGAGTTTTCTACTCCAGGAAGGCTTTCATGTTTCCTGATCGCCAGGAGCATCCACACAAGAGCTGGCCAGATGAGGTCAAATTTATGGAGCAAATGTCACTTCGGGGGAGTGCGTACCAAGTGGGTAGGATGAATGGCGAGCACTGGTACCTCTATCTTACCAACGCCAACACCATGCTCACTCCTCCCCTCACTCCTACTGAGGATAGGCACAATGGAGATGGGGCTATGTTCTCCCAATTTAACAGCCGGATGGGGGCCGGAAAGAAGAGTGGACCCAACGACGAAACCTTGGAAATCTTGATGACAGACTTGTGCCAAGTCAAGTCCAAGCAATGGTACATGGCTACCACGGCTACGGGCGTGAGATCAGAGGATGAGAAAGAAGAATCGAGTCAAGGACACGATCTTGGCGCAATTGTGACGAACTCATGTGGACTTGCGGAGATTTACGACAAAGCTCGGTTTCCAGAATCTCGCATCGATTCATACATTTTCAATCCCTGCGGTTATTCGGCGAACGCAGTGATTCCATCCCAGGACAAGGATACCTCGTATTATTGGACAGTCCACGTCACTCCGGAGCCGCATTGCTCCTATGCTTCCTTCGAGACAAATGTCCCCAGAGAACAATCTGGCCGAGAGATGGCGGATGTTATCGAGAGCGTTTTGGAGACATTCAAGCCTGGGCGCTTTTCGGTGACTCTCTTCGAGGCCAAGCCTACCTTAGCGGACCTCTTCAGGATGGACCACTCCGAGGAGTTGGCAGTGCTGAAACGGGCAGCAAGGATGGAAGAAATTAAGGGCTATAGGCGTATGGACAAGATTGTTCACGACTTGGACGGATATGATCTTGTTTTTAGATCTTACGAGAGGGTTGAAGCTTTATGAGTTAGACAATACCGTTTAGATTCGTTAAAAACTGGGGTCTGATAGGGTTTAGAACATTGGTTTGGTATTTATGGATGATAGGCGAGTTGGGAATGGCTGTCTGACTATCTCTTGCGTTTTTGCGAGGTTACACTTTTACATTTTACATTTTGCGTATTAGTTCCTTTGTTTCTGTCTCTACCATTGTATTTTGTAGCGTTGGATTTCCATGAATTACAGAGCTGAATGGCGTGCTGAGTTCACACCTGTCGATCCCACTCGTATAGTGGCCTTTATCACTATATTTTTCCTTCTACATGTTCACATGTAATGACCATATGAACCCTGCTGTCTGAAGGCATTGCAGGCGGTTTGAGTTGAGATATGCACATCCTACTCTTTGCATGAGTGACGTAAATGAAAAGTCTCGCTGGCTGCGGGTACTACCCGAACTAGAATAGAGTTGTTGAGGCTGTAATTAATTATAATTGTCCCGCACCTGACCCGTCGTTTAAAGTTGTCCAAAGATTTTCGTAGCACAACGATCTTTTGCAGGCTAAAGATTTAGTGTAAAGGTGATTTTATAAATAAATAAACCCCTCAATGCTATGCCTGTTCTCTCTCTGTAAGCTTATATTAAATTTTCCGAATGTTATGAGTTTAGTCATATGTATGCATATACGCCTCCAAGGTTTAGATACATCTTCCCCTAGGTATTTGCCCTCTTATTTACAATAAATAGAGAAAAATATATAGGATATCTAATATAAGTCCTAGTACCATATATCTTTACATATTCGACACGGGCTTAGACTCAAAAGAATTATCTACATAAGTTAAGGGGGTTAGGCGGAGGGGAGCTAACTCAACAACAACAACAAAAAAAAAAGCTTCCATCTTTGTCTTCATCACTTAATTGAAATTAATACAGCGAGCTATGCGTAGCCGTATACATGGCTCGCCAAGTTCCAATACGCTTTGCCTCGTACGTAATTACTGACCAATACTCAATTGCATGTGGCATCTTGCTTGAAGGCCCTACCCTGGTTAAGCCCCTTTCAACCTGTTGTAACCAAATTTGTAAAGCCCACGATTCACGCCTGAAAGCTAATCTACTCCACCATTTGCTGCCATTTTCGTTTCCTTTATATAGCCCCCTGCCTGGAGTGTGCGTAGTAGGGTTCACTCGCTCAGGCTTTCTAGAGAATGTTATTCCCTTTCCAGTGCGGGGCAGTGCTTGAAAATGGGCGTAATCTAGATTGATTAAGGGATTGTTCTGTAAAATGTCAGGGTAAGTAGCTACCATTAGCTCTCTGTCATGTTGAAGGTAATGATTTCATTGACTTGCATGCAAGCCCTGGAAAGTCATGGAGCAGCTTAGGGCGGTCTATTGTAAGACATGGCACATCGTTTTTGCACCAATGGTAACTGGGAAGCATGTTTGTTGGGCATGGGCGAACGAGTTCAGGGTAATGGGGTTGTAGAGTTTCACTATATCGTGTCTGGTTCCATCATTAAATGCAGCTGAGGGAAGTTACCTCCTGGTTTAGGTATTCCATCCCGAGACCAGATTGAGGCTTGTTATAGTGTAATTGTGTCTCGATTCAGAGTAACGCTCTCTTATGAACCCCCCCTTGAATCCAGAGTCTGCCTACCACTGTCAGGCTTGCCATCAGAGTCACCGTGTCGGTTGCGGATCGAGCCTGGCCAGGCCATGCTTTGAGTGGGCTGATAGAATGAGTCACTATTTCCGTTGATTCCTAACCTGTTTCCAGCATCCGACCTAACTAGACTATCCGATCTCCTATTTAGAAGGTTTGATTCTCCCCATGCTACAGCAAATATGAGTTACAGTAGTCTTGTTGCACGACTGACGGGATGGGCTACTTTGCACTCCGCGTATCAGCAGATTCTGGAATGAAGGGACGACTGCTCTACGGTAAGATAATTTTAGTCTGCTTGGGGTCTGGCTGGCACGGTAATCAGACTATTAATCTTTAGTCTGATTGTACGAGGGAGTTGTGTCAACCAGAATAGTAACTGTACTAAAGTCAGAAGTGGTTTAGTACTAAGTAGCTTAGATCAGGGGATCCTGCTTTGGGGCGGGCACCGGCCTCTCGTAGACAAGTAACTTTGGAGGGTGTTGTGCCAACTAGACCTTAGTACTTAGAAATTTAAGCGCAATATACACTGCTGGGCGTTGCGCGACTATGAGGCTATGAACTCGCCATCGGGGACTGCCACCAGCTTGAATCTCGGACAGGTGTACTTCCAAACATTGAAGCAAGTGTATCAGCATACGTTGAGAATGGTTACCCTGAATTAAAAGCAAATTAAACTGGTGAGTCTAGTTGCCCGGTCAAGCTGTGATACAGGATAAGTGGCGCCATCAAGTTCCCCGTAGCTTGCCAGATTGCCATAGCATTAAAACTAAAAACAATCAACTTTGGCCACTCGAAGCAGCAGCTATCTAAGCAAAAGAGAAAAAATCAATTGGGGGTATTTGTGGCCATAGGATCTTCAATCTTGAGAACATTCTGAGCCATATATGAGGGCAAAATCAATATCAGCGCCTAAGCTGCGGTTATTCCCGGTAAATGACCGATGAGCTGAGAAATACTCCACACAGTACATGAGTGAGGTATTTTTCGAGTTGTCCCTAACAACTTTCTATCACCCTGAGTTAGCACCATGTGGGCAAGCATCTCCCTGTAGCTCAACGGAAAATATGAATGTCAATGGTGAGTTTAAAAAGGCATATGGATGTTGGAGAAGGCATTGGCCTGTATTGTCCAACTTATGGTAATGGCAAGTAAGCAGATAGGTCATGAATGCTGTGGAGAAAATCCTACTACATATTGTACCTATTGGGTGAGGATGCCAAGTCAGGTGATAAGAAGCACTAAGCATACGGGTACTTGTATATCATATCATTATGTATGGCCAGAACATCTGATCAGACATACGATAAAGCTTGTCCCACGAGCTTGCCTAAAATACACCAGTCCCTGAATTTGCCACTGAGTTGGTACACTTGCCGCGACTCCACGGCTGCCGCTTTAGTGTATGTGAATGTAGTGTTTGGCTCATTATTTTCCGGTGGAGCTACATGTAATTGTGGCATGATAGTTTTTTCCTAGTTGTTGTTGAGAAACACGATTCGGCAAGAATACTGCATTGGTCTTATCAGCATGTGACTTCAAATTGTAAATATCTCCAGATCAGCCCACGATATGGCGTGTTTTGTAATGCCCAGTCCACGTTGCTGACGGGAAAGCGGGCTGAGCTCAGTATTGCAATGGCTTGCAGACCCCATCCCAGGCTGGATTCTCGACCAATATTTCCGTGGTTTGAGGGCATTGCTGAATATCGCCTGATCATACCAGTTCGGGTGCGCCCGACATGGCGATGTTGGTCTACGGGAGGCCTTCTCGCTTATGTTCACTGGATGCTTGATGTTGCGAGGGTGGACCTGGACAACCAACGGACATAAGGCACCGACATGTGTGGACTTCGATCCCAAGACAAGTATATGCAAATATCGGAAGATACGGACGAAGATAAGCCTCAAAAATATTATAATGCTGACATAGGTGATATGCATTGAAGGCAGTTGGGGCAGTTGGGGCAGTTGTATGGGCTTGGATTAGCCTGGAGGCACCAGCCTCTCGTACCCGCCATACGAGAAGACCAGGCTTGGATGTATATCTCCGTGGAACGTTGTTCAGTGAATGGGAAATATCAATTTATTCATATAGCGGAATTACTTGATATCCAAACACAATTTCAACTACCCCACGCAAATTGAAGACCGCATATACACCCTTCTGAGTACTATCTTGGATCAGTTTAATTACAGCTCATCATCAATTGAGCATATTCCTCATACTATATCGCAGCAGCAATAACATGGATCCACCTAGGGAGCCTACGACGTCCCCCATTCCACTTCCTCCTGTTCCTAAAGAACTCCACCCCAATGCTCCCTCAGCCCAGCCAGCCTCCGGCTCCACAGAAACCCTAGCCAACGTCGAGAAAGTCGCCGTTGACAACGTTCATTCGTCAGCGTGCGAGGACAAGCCCCAGCATCCCCATCCTACAGCAGAAGAGCTTAAGCATCTCCAACGAAGAGTTGATCTCAGAATTATCCCAATATGTTCTGTTTTATATCTACTCTGTTTCCTCTGTAGGCAGAACATAGGAAATGCAAAGACATATCATATGTTGGAAACACTACCAGCAACGTCACAAGAATATCAATTGGCACTTACGGCTTTCTTCTTCACATATTCCACGTTCGATGTGCCGTGCAATATGCTCCTGAGAAAACTGGGACCGAAAATGTGGCTTCCGTTGATAACATTGCTCAGTGGAGTTGTTACGGTTTGTATGGGAGTTGTACATAATGCTAATTCATTGATTGGGGTTCGTGCGGTTCTGGGTATGACGGAATGTGGTTTGTTTCCTGGTGTTGCGATGATGATCACCATGTGGTATGTGAAGAAGGAAGCGCAGTTCAGACAGGCCTTATTTTTCTGTGCTGCCAGGTACGTCTTTCCATGGCCTACAAAGTAATAAAATTAACTAATAATGGGATAGTATGGCTGGTGCATTTGCTGGTCTTCTAGCCGTTGGCCTTCAATCGATGGACGGTGTAGGAAATTACGAAGGCTGGCGCTGGATCCTAATCATCGAAGGGATAGCCACCGCAGTAATTGCCTGCATTGCCTTCTTTGTTGTCCAAACCTCCCCCACAACAGCAACCTTCCTCAGCGAACGAGACAGGAAAATTATCACACACCGTCTCCGCAACGACGAGTTCGATCTCAAGGACGATGGCAACGATGATGAAAACCCGGACAAAGACATCGACGAGGAGTACATCCGTGGCAAGCTCGCCGTATACAAAAAGAGCATCTCCCATAGCAAGAGCAAGTTCCTGAAACTCATCTTTGGAAAATGGCATATCTATGCACATATTATGGTCTTTTACGGGATATCCGCTCCATTGTACTCCATCTCCTTGTGTCTTCCTACGATTTTAACCCAATTATCACCCACCACCACCCCAACTAGAGCTAATCTCCTCACTATTCCGATTTACATCACCGCCTGTATCCTCTCCCTTATTATGGCCTTCGCGTCTGACCGCACCGGTAAACGCGCACCATTCATTCTCGGTGCCTACATTACAATGTTCATCGGCTTCCTCCTTGCTCTCGTCCGCCCCGCCCACATCCCTGCACTAGCATACGTCGGTGTCTTCATTGCCGCATGCGGTATCTATCCTGCCTTCCCAGGCATGATTACGTGGTGCTCAAACAATATCGGTGGCGGAGAAAAGGTCCGAGCAATTTCCATGGCCTTCCACATCGGTATGGGGAGCTTTGGAGGTGCTATGGGTGCAAATTTCTACAGCAATGCTACCAAGGGTCCACAGAACCTATATAGAGTTGGACATGGGGTGAACCTTGCTTTTGTTACAGTAGGGGTGATTGCTGTGTTGACGTTGTGGTGGAGATACAGAGTTGTGAATAAGAAGAGGGACGGGCAGAGACAAGCTCTTAGAGCGAAGTTTGAGGAGGAAGTGGCAAGAGTTAAAGAGGAGTGGATGGCAAGTAAAGGGGTTGGGGAAGACTGGAAGCAAAATGAGAGATTTATGAGGAGAGAATTTGAGTTGAAGAGGGAGATGGAGCTGGTGGAACATGGTGAAGGGAGTGTCTGGTTTGAGTATACAATTTAGAGGAGCGTTGGACGCTGGGAAATGGCCGTCAAGCAACCGTTGAGAAAGGGATTGATTCTTTTTTGCTGAGATTTATGTTCTTATTTCTTGTTGATTAACAGCGGTGGCATCAAGAGTTGCAAGAGTTAATACCCCTGCAGATATAGCATTTGGAAAATCCCTGGAGGAAAAAAAGGGGGAGGATGGCGTTCATGGCTCTTTTACTTTGCTATTTCGAAAACCTAAAAAATAACATATGGGTTTCGGCACAGATGGACCTCGACGCCATATTGCTACTGACCTCTATGGAATTCTTGGGGAGGAGCTTACCCTGAACTTGCATTTCCGAGGTTTTGCCAAATTAGAGACTAGGGGTAGGTATGCTAGTCGTTAGCTTATCCCCTCGCTAGAGGTGTTGGGATTTCTGCCGAAATCAATATCTGGTTTGTACCAGATACTTGGGAGCAAGATCTCAGCTCGAGGATATTACAGGCTTTCAGAATTATCTGACGCTAGATGCTGCGCTCTATATTAAAACTGGAAAAATGGTAACGGGATTCTCGGTTGGCTGATCCGCTTTGTAGTTGCTTTTTGATAAGGACTTTTAATTTCGGAAAAGGAAATCTCGAGCCATTATCTGTTCAAATCGTGCCGAGACTACTACTCAACCCGTACCAGGTTTATCTACCCCAAGACATACTGGTGATAGTCTACGAGCGGCTTGTGCCAACCAGACTATACTGGTCATATTAGGCGCAACACCCTCCCATAGCTTCGTTCCACTAAGTTTTGTTACTATCTCATTTATTCAAAGGTGAGCTGTTCCTTTCCCTTTCTCTTCTTTAGCAAGTTTTCGCTGGAAGGTGTTAAACCAGACTAAGCTATCCACGACAGGGGGCCGAGACTAGTTTAGTCTGGTGTTATTGACCAATCAGCTAGGTGCTTAAGCTAGTGTAAGTAGCATCATGCAACAACTGAGTGGTACTATACT
This sequence comes from Tirmania nivea, assembly GCA_015179035.1. Classification (NCBI taxonomy): domain Eukaryota; kingdom Fungi; phylum Ascomycota; class Pezizomycetes; order Pezizales; family Pezizaceae; genus Tirmania; species Tirmania nivea. Next base: position 900,357 of record WHUY01000015.1, read on the forward strand.
ATAGCAAGTACTTAGGGTACTACATATGTACAAAGTTACCCCAACCCTGCAGCACCCCGGCAGGGACCGAGACTGAAAGCGGATCCATCTCACAGGACGTGCCGATACCGTACTCCCTGTGTAGATTCACGCAAGGCAGTGTCTTGAATCTGAGTGATACCAACAAAATCAATAATTCCTGTCCTGGGCAATCCTCCTACCGTTAAGTAGAGGCTGAAGGCTGCGATCCTAAAATGAGGTACGTACAGCGCTGATCAAAATATCTTGGCGCGTTCGCGCTTCTCCCCAAACTCTAAGCCTGGATCCCAGTGTCATCGGATCACAAACAAATACGCTTTTCGATGTCTTCACCACCACCACCACCAGCAGCAGCAGCACCACCACCACCACCACCACCACCACCACCAGCAGGTTCCCCTCCGCCGCCTTCATCCTCATCCAGCAGCAAACGTCGCATCTCGCTGCCTAACGGCAGCCCAGCAACGAAGAAACACAAGCTCCAGAGGAAGGCCTCGGTCGTTGGCAGTCATCCACTCCGTCAGACTTCATTCCCACCAGAGGAAGATCCAAGCCGTGGAGAAAGAAGTCCGAGTGTTGATTCCCTTGTTGGCGATGAAGTAGTCGGGAGGCGTAGGCAAGTTGGCGGAGCGGCTGAGGCTGCAGAGGGTCCGGCAAATCATGAAGAAGAGGACGACGAGGACAGGGGAGATGATTATGGCACCACGAGTTTGTTGGCAGATGGTATGCTAGGAGGGTTTGGGGAGGACGACGAGAGGAAGCAGAGGTTGGCGTTGCTCGTGGAGCATTTTGACAATGACCAACTGGCCCGATATGAGGCATATCGACGTTCCAACTTGAACAAAGCTGCTGTCAAGAAGGTTGAGACATGATTCCATTTATGCTGTTCTTTCTCCAGTAGCTCACACATCACACAGATTACGAACCAAACCCTCTCCCAATCTGTTACGGCAAATGTTGGCACCGTGATCGGCGGTTTTGCAAAAGTCTATGTCTGTGATATTGTCCAGAGTGCATTAGAAATTCAGAACGAATGGGGTGACAAAGGCCCGCTATTACCAGATCATTTGAGGGAGGCAGCCAGGCGATATCGTATGGAGAGGCAAGGTGCGGTCGGCAATCGATATTTGGGCGGAATGCACAATGGCCCGGGTCCAGGCCTTGGGGCAGACACGTTTGGTGGGGGTGTAACAAGGCTATTCCGCTAAAGCTCCATCTAGTCATGGCTCGTGAAGGATTGGCGATGGATCAGATCATGCATGACGGTCTAGGCCCATCGCTTTGGCCCGGAAGAATTCATGCGGGAGATATTCCTCCGCTGAAACCCTCCGCATTACCTGGTCCATATTTTCTATTTGCTTACTAGGGTATAGGGTATTGGAGTATTTTAATCTTAATCTTCTGCCAAATGAACAAATGTTCGAGACTGGCAAATATGCGTCTGAGTATCAACATCAAGCGTGCTTAATTAAGCATGTGCGGGCCTAGAAACTTCGACCTGTTGACCGCCATGCAAGGAAGTTTCAGGAAAGTCGCCGATCCGGCAGTCTAGTCTGGTTCGCCGTAAACCAATCAATTGGATATCTTTTGTGGTGAATAGGTTGCCTCGCGTTTTCTCTAAGACCTTTTGGAGGCGGTTGTACAGCATTGCGTCATAGGCGCTGCTTGTAACCGCAAGATTGTTTTATTTCACGGTCCAATTCCAAAGAGATATAAAGAATTACCCAATACCCGCAGTAATTAATAATGTTGAAAGATACCCTCGGCCTGACCTTCCATCTGATGTAATGCTAGACACGGCTCTGGAGGAACTAACATAGTGGCTTGTCTGATCTGCGCATTTGGTCGTTTGTTGATCATAAGCCTTGTACAGAAATATGTATTTGAGGATTCTGTAGCTTGTCTCTAGTCCCCATCGAGGTCTACTTATATCCCTCATATTCCCATGCGTATGCTTAGAGTTATACCTGGAGTGTCGGCAAATATCTTGCGACGAACTAGCTTATACCCAGGCGCACATACAATATATCAAGCCACACAAACACCACAGCAAATCCGCACATTTACAATGGCGTCAACCAAGTACAGCGCCGAGATCCACAAGGTTACTGGCCCTGCCGAGTTCTCGGCTCCACGTCACCCGGGAGTGATGGATTTTCCACAGTGGTCTAGTAATGCTACGCAGACATTGGCGGAGTTGATTCACGATAATCACGAAAAGGTGAGTTCAGCTTCAAACGTTCAAGTTACCCTCAACCCGAGAGCTTTCGGATTCGGCTAACTTAAATTACCAGCATCATATTTTCTTTGATGAAGATAAACGTCATGTATGTGTCCATAGGCTTGAGGCTCGACATGGAAATTCATTTCATGAGTTATAGAATCACGCGGTGCATTATCTCCTTGCGCTCTATGATTTCGGTGCCAGCTCTTCTATCCTAAAGGCCACCTACGAGCGTGAAAAGTACTATCAGCGCCCGCCGCCGGAGGTGCACGAGAAAGTTCTACAAGATCTAAGCGACGAGAGTAAATGGAACGAATATATCGAAAAGGCTGAATATTATAGTGACTTTCTTGCCTTCTTCACTAAAGAGATCAAGGAGCTCGGATGGAAAGAGACAGTGAAAAAGTGGCTGTTCCGTGGTACACCCGTCACTGAGCGGCTCTTTGTTAATATCACTAGTGGTTAGTAATACGCCGGTGGTTCTATAATCCGCAGTGCTGATGTGACATCATAGGACTTTACCACCCATTGATCCATTTGGGCTATGGGATTGAGTTCCAGATCCCGGCAGTGATTGCAGAAGGCCTGGCTCAGTTCGCCACTACCGACTTTTATATCGGCGATGCTTTGCTTGACATAGAGAAAGCAGCTAAGGAAGCCGACCCTGATTGTGTACATTTCCCCCCGTGATGTAGCATTGTTAAATTTCCGCTGACCCAGCTCCGTCCACAGAAAAATAGCAAAACCCTTCTTGAATTGGCCAACGAGATATATGACAATCCAGCCATAGCCAGGGCGGCGGAATGGGAGGATGGGAATAAATTCAAGGCGGTCATTGCCCGTGCTGGAAAAGAGCTCGCAGCGGTCGCACTACAATGGAGGTGCAAGCCAGAGAATGTAATTGAGAAAGCGGCCGAGGCTGGTAGTGGTGGGGCCTTATTATGCGTCGCTGCAACGCGCCCTGATAAGGCTACCTATTACGACTTTTTCCTGATGCACTGCTTGACATCTACCCTATTTCTCCATGTGCTAATTGGCCAGGATTGGATCCCCACAGAAGCCAAATGCAGGATGCTACAGTTGAAAGTGTGGACCGACTTGTTGACTTATGCATCGAGGGGTGCCCCAAAGCTGTATGCCAGCGAGGTGCAAACTTATGTCCCCAAAGTTACTCCAAAAGGAAATCCTTGGTTGGACATTATTGACCGCATTTTGGTGTATGAAGATAAGACTGTGTAAGTGCAAGTTTTGCCTAAATTTTCTGCTAGCAGGGACTGACTTTGGGTGCAGTGGACACGGGGTTAAGGTTGTTCGCGCCCTGGCCCATGGTGAGCAGATTTGTAGGCCTTATGTTGGAAAACCAGGATTTGTAATGGAAGGTGATATGTGGTGGAAGGCAGCTGCAATTTGTACGTATTCTTTCGAGCTTTCCAGCTGACATAGTATGGTGATACTGATAAAAAATCTCAGTAATGGATTATCTTGAAGAAGGCGGAAGGGAGTATATATTCTCTGTGGGGTTTGAAGAAGCATGGGCGGGTGTTGGACCCAAAAAACGATATGGAAATACACCAAAATTGTAAATCGGAAATCCTCTTGTCAGTCAATGGTGTGTTCGATATCTTAAATAGCGTGGCGATGGAGATATATGCTGGGATTGGAAAGTAGATAATGTAACCATTCTCAAAGGTTATTATTCCATTACATCTTCATCTGTATCCATGTCTAAAAACGCCTCAGGTACTGGAAATGGATTCCTTCACAGCCAGTTCTCGATATCACGTATATCACTGTTGCTGACTGTCTCCGTGCTGCCTCTATCATCCTTATACTCCAATACTTTTTCTTGATCAAGATCCTCCTCTAATACAAAACTCTCTTCATGTTCCATTTGATCGTCGACAAAGACCGCTTTCTTCTTCCGTGGCCTTGCTATTTTGAGGCCCTTGGTGACCACTTTAGCTGCTTTTGTTTTCTTTTCCGGTACTTTCACCCTTAGTCTATACGTCAACGGTTTCACGATATCGATCCATTGGGTAGATTTTCCGCAACTAGGACAACTCCCATCCACGGGAAGAACCTGTGTCTCTATAGGTACCAAAGCATGATCACCCTGTTGACTTTCATCATCTGCATTTGCAGCTTTGAAAGCCTCCTGCCCAAGGAACTCGGCTGAGAGACAAGTGATATGTGATATATGCTCACAGAACGCATGTGGACAGACAACAGTGGTCTCGTGTGGGTGATGTAGCTCCGACTCGCAAATCATACACCTCAATAAATCACACTTGTTTCGCGCTGAGAGTAGATTATTGATCTTTTGGAGACAAGGTTGAATGCTATCTGTGACAACGTTAGAGCGAAATCCAGGATATTTAAGGTATATCGAGAAATACCGTAAGTGATATCCAAGCCCTGAAGCCCCCCAACACCGTTCTGTGCGTGTTGTCTCTTTTTTCGTTTCACCAGCCGTCTTTTACCGTCTTTTACCTCTTCCTCTTCCATTTCTGGAAGCTTCAAGTCTAAAATAAAGGCAATGTTGGTTCGGCGTGGCTCTTCCCCGCATTTTACTATGGTACACCTTTGCTCCTTCCATTTGTCCCACACATCCTCTACGAAGAAACGAACAGCAACCGGCCAGCGCAAAAACGAGCGAACGCGAAGAAGAACATCAAGCTGCCGAAGCCTATCCGGGAGACTTGACGGAGTCCGCCTATTGCGTCTTTTAGGCTTCTTACTGCATTTTGCAATCGTGGTGCCTGCCGGGCACTCTCTTTTTGGGATCTTCGTCGTGCGTGAAGCATGTGCCCATGCCCACCTAAATGAAATTATTAGTACAATTTGATACATTATAATTTGGACTTTGATAACTGATAGTGCTCTCTAGGTAGGTACCAAGCTCACACAGGGGTGAATAAAAGACGGTTGTGTCATAACATATAAGTTCCCAGTACCTATAACCATTTGCATAAATCGTTCAGGTCACAGTTCAGGTATGTTTCGGGGGGGACCGTATATGTGAATGCAAGAAACATAACATACTCAAATTGTAGGGCAGCGAGCCGTGAAGGAAAGCCCGTAACAACACAGACCATCTCCCAAGGCTTCAAACTGTTTTTGCTTGTCCTACATGCACCACCCGTGGCTTCACCGTTGTGTTGTGCCAGACGTCTCCTTGGGTCAGGTGTCGAGCCAACGTAAGTTGATCTTCTATTGGCGAGGGAGCGAAGAAGATACACACAATAGAATGAACGTATAGGAGGAACTTCCATAGCAGTGATTGTAGAAGAACAGTTTGTGAAGAATAGTTCCTGATCACGGTGATCTCATGAGTGGATTGAGAGCCAAAGGCCTTCATGGATCTACTTACATATGAATCAGCTTGCATAGTGAACCAGACTATGCTAGTCTGGTTGGGCTGCAAACTCCTTCGGATGTTGTGCCAACCAGACTAGGCTGCAAACATTTTTGGATGTGCTAAAGTTGGTTAGCTGCTAGTACTTTGTTAGTCTGGTATATGTGGCTTGCACCATCTAACCTCAGAGTGGTTAGACCATAATCAAAGCTAGGGCTAGGATGTGCCCCTTCGTCAATGTGATACGACATCTTGTGATGAAATACGACGTCTTTAGATCTGGCATCCGACCACCGTGGGCGTGTTTACATTCTCAACACTACCCAAGGCCAGCCGGTAAAGTCCTAGTATGCAGGCGCATAGGCTCAACCGTTGATCCAAAATACCAAAAATCATTTTGCATGACTATAGCCGAAGGCGGGCCTTCTTTAACCAGCCTAGCGTTTTTGGTATTCCGAGCAGTGTCAAGATCAGACTACGTCAAGATTGGGACGAAATTGCGGACGTTTAACTTCTTAGTTAGAAACTCTAAGCTACTAATAGTACAGGGAGCGTGTGGTAAAGAGGATTACTGTATAACGAGCATATCCTGGCCCTCTCATCTACGGAGGGTGCTGTGCCAACCAGACTACCTCTCATTCGTGGTTGTCAGACCACAATGATCATCAGATCGAAGGCTAGTACATCCGGCACTCCTGACTTCGTTTTCTCGAGATGCTTAAATACTAGTTAGAATATTCCCTGCCCTGCAATCGTCAACCGATGGATTTGATTGAATTCGAGTTCGATACTGGTACCTATAACCGCAAACGTTATACGCACAAGCCTAGACAAGAGTCACTGCCTGCGACGTAAATTGGAGAAGGCAATCGATCTTTGTGATCAGTGTTAACCTTTGGGCTTTTGTCACACATGGCTAAGTTGTAAAAGTAGCCACAGTAGCGTTGCTGGAGACTGGAAAAATAATATCCATAGGCTGGGACAACTCGTACACCGAGCCAGGCTGCAACGTGAGGTGCATATTTACTTAGTACGTATAGCACAGTCTACTTACGGCAGAATTGAACTACAAATGCAGCCTGACTACCGTGCCCGCCAGACGATGACTACCTACCTGCGTGCTCAATAAAAAAGTCCAGTCTCGGGAAAAGCATATCACTCTATACATCGCTGAACATTCGAAGATTCAGACGTCAATTGCCATGCAGAGACATATATAATGGTACTACGTATGCTTCATAAATATCCCTCTGTTCTCGCAACGAGCTGGCGGGTTTTGGGTTTTGGGTTTTGGGTCTTTCGTGCTAAGGCTAAGTATTTATATAAAGTAAGAAGTACTTAGGTAGCCCCGTACATATAAGTTTTGCCTCCATATCACACACTATCACTGGTCTATCCAGTCGGCCAAGGTCTGTCTTTTTTCCCTCCTTTCTTCCCATCGCAAAATCTCACAGGTAAGTAATTGCTGCCCACCTGGATTTTATGTGTTCAATCACCCCCACCATATAGAGCACCTTTTGTGCCAGCTATACTCATCAGCTCAGCACTAATTACATGGGGTATTCGTTACGCGGGTGACAGGACTACGGTGGTTGTGGTATGCGTCTTGAGCCCGGCAACACCCCTACCCATCCATCCTCCCTCACGACACCGTTCTCATTCCCTACAGAATCTAATATATCTCTCTTCTCTTCTTCCTCCATTCTACTACACCAACCACCACGGCGGCAACCATTAACCACGCACCCACCTCGCACTGGCGATTCGCTTTCAAGCTGTCTTAACTGCCCATGAATTGCCCTCCACTCAGTTTAGAGCAATATATTTTGATTAACATCTTCTCGGAATCATATTACACCCCCTCCATTCCCCTCCCCAGCAGACTTCCGGTTGCAAAGGTCTCGTTGCACTCGTGCGGTGTCTTTATACCAACCATTCAGTTCAGCTGGGGCTCTTCAGCAAAATACGGACTCGATAATTTGAAATCTCAAACATTATCCTCATACACAGCTTTAGTCATTCGCGATGCCCGGGACTGCCGCTGTCTCAACCGGTTCCTCGGCGGCGGGATCAAGCTTGAGCGTCCTTTCCGCAAGAACTATGAATGGTCCCTCGACAAGAATGAAGGCAGGTGGAAGTAGCAGTAGCGGAGGAAATACAGTAGGCACTACTAGTGGAAGCACGAGTGGAATGCATCTTCAGGGTTCATACCAAACTGCACCGTTGAGCTCGAGACGGGCACAGCCATTGGATTTGAATACGGTGGAGAGACGCGGGACAGCGACAGCTGTGAAAGAATCACCAAAACTGATCCGACCGCACGGTTTACAAGAGGCACCTACATATCGACCAACGATGGAAGAATGGAAGGAACCTCTAGATTATATCCAAAATATTGCAGGCGAGGGTCGCAAATACGGAATTGTTAAGATTATTCCTCCAGATAGCTGGAATCCGGATTTTGCTATTGATACTGAGGTTCGTAGAAACTGCCAACGCTCTTCGACATCTTCTCATTCGGGCTCAGTCGTCTCTTTTCCCCCGCTACGTAGCTCCCTTCATTCTGTTGAGTTCAGGTACTGACTTCACTAGCGGTTTCACTTTCGCACCCGCAGACAAGAGCTCAACTCGGTGGAAGGAGGTACTCAAGAAAACACCAATGCTAGTGTTTCAGCATCACAGAAACAAACTGAGCTGATATCTGGCGATGATAATTCAGGCAATAGAGCGAATCTAAACTACCTCGATCAACTGAGCAAGTTCCACTCGCAAAGTGGCTCAAGTCTCAGCCGTTTCCCCTGCGTCGATAAACGCCCGCTAGATCTCTACCGTTTAAAGAAGGCAGTCGAAATTCGGGGAGGTTTTCAGAAAGTGTGCAAGTTCAAGAAATGGGCAGAGATAGGAAGAGACCTAGGGTACAGTGGGAAAATCATGTCCTCACTCTCTACCTCTCTCAAGAACTCATACCAGCGTTACCTGCATCCTTACGAGGAATGGGTCAAGCAAGCTAAACCTGGGCTACAAGCTCTTGATTCAGAAAACGGCAACTCAACACCTTCGGGTTCGCCAATGAAGGGAATATCGAAAGACAGATCTAGCCTAGGCCCGGAGTCCCCTGCTCCAAAAGGCTCCTCTTCATCGAATCATGCACTTTCTACAGATACTGATGATACAGACAAAGATACAGTAATGGGTGACGAGACCCCTAAAGGCACACCAGCACCTCCCGCGTCAGGCTTCACCGCCGTTAATTCTGGATTTACCACTGTCAATTCTGGGTTTACATCTGTGAATGCAACAAACGGAGTAAAGGGGGAGATGGAAAATGGGTTAACTCCTAGTCGAAGCTCGGAAAGTACCATCTCAGCTAAGAATACACCCGAGTTGAAAGGAGGGACCCCTCTGAAGAGGAGTCACATCATCGATAGTAATGAGAGCACGCCGACGAAAAACAGCGACGAGTCTGAATTGGGTGAGCGGAGGAGCAAAAGGCTTAAGAAAGGTAATTCTCTATCGCAACTATTGATTATGGATGGAATAAAAGACGTCTAATTCAGTTTGACGTGACTAGATTCGGCGCCCACTGTGGCTGGGTCACATATGACGTTGCACAGACCACAACCCACTCCCAGGAATGGTGGTCAGCATAGCAAGGCAAAGCCTGGCGAGGTCCAACACCCAGATTCACTCTAATAATTTTGTCATTATTTACTGACGATAAATAGAAATGTGAAACGTGCGGACGAGGGAATGACAATGTTAATATGCTAATCTGTGATGGATGCGATCACGGGTACCATACATACTGCCTGGACCCAGTTGTCAAGGCTATCCCAGAACGTGAATGGTATTGTAATCGTTGTCTCGTTGGTACAGGAGAATTCGGTTTTGCAGATGGCGGTGTGTATTCTCTGCGACAGTTCCAGGAGAAGGCGAATAATTTCAAGGATAACTATTTTCAGCCGAAAATGCCCTTTGATCCTGTTCACAAGAGGCAGCCTACTGAGGATGATGTCGAGAGGGAGTTTTGGAGACTCGTAGAGAGTCTGACAGAAACTGTAGAAGTTGAATATGGTGCCGACATTCATTCAACTACTCATGGAAGTGGTTTCCCTACAATTGAGAAGGAGCCTCTCAATCCGTATTCGACAGATCCATGGAATCTCAATATTTTACCTTTAAATCAAGATTCGTTATTCCGCCATATCAAGTCCGATGTTTCCGGGATGACAGTACCGTGGTTATATGTGGGTATGTGCTTCTCAACTTTTTGCTGGCATAATGAGGACCATTATACGTATTCAGCGAATTATCAACACTTCGGCGCAACAAAGACATGGTACGGCATTCCAGGGTCAGATGCCGAGAAGTTTGAAGATGCGATGCGAGAGGCTGTCCCCGAACTTTTTGAACAGCAACCTGACCTTCTGTTTCAGTTGGTTACATTGCTTACTCCACAGCAGCTTCAGAAAGCTGGGGTCTCCGTCTACGCTCTTGATCAGCGGGCAGGTCAGCTCGTGATAACTTTCCCACAAGCCTATCATGCTGGATTTAATCACGGTGTTAGTTGCAGTCCCCTTCCCTATGTTTGTCTTTATCTCGCACTGACAAGTATCTATTGATGTCGCAGTTCAACTTCAATGAAGCAGTAAACTTTGCGCCAGCCGATTGGGAGCCATATGGTGAAGCTGGGGTAGAACGCTACAAACAATTTAGAAAGTCTCCAGTATTCTCCCATGATGAGTTACTACTCACGTGTGCCGCTCGGGATACTACGATAAAGACTGCTACCTGGTAAACTTCTCTTGATCTCCTATTATTCTTTATTTCTGCTATCTGGGGCTAATATCTCGTACTAGGCTGGCGCCTGCGCTGGGCCGGATTAGAGTCCGGGAATTGCAACAACGAGAGACCATACGGGAGCGAATTCCAGGCCTTCGCGAAGTCGTTGTCGATGCAGACCTTCCGGAAGACCAGTACCAATGCGGAGTGTGTAAGGTGTACTGCTACCTATCACAGGTGACATGCGCATGCACTTCGAACGTCACTTGTCCTACACACTATAAAGATATATGCGATTGCGGGCCGAGCAAATTAACCCTTCGCCTTCGGTACAGCGACGAAAGCCTTATCGATATCGATACCAAAGTTACTGAAAGGGCAAATTTGCCAAAAGCCTGGGTTTCTAAACTGGAGAAGTCCGTTGCAGACTCGCCGCGGCCGCAGCTCAAATTGCTCCGTACTCTCCTAGCGGAGGGTGAGCGTATCCCTTACCTGATTCCAGAGCTGGCCCCTCTCAAAGAGTTCGTTGAACGTTGTAATGAGTGGGTGGAGGAAGCGACAAATTATATCACGAGAAAGCAACAAAACCGCCGGAAAAACGAAAAGGCTTGGCGCAAGGGGACCGCGAAGGCCGCTGAGCTGGAGGAACGAGACAAAGAGCATCGAAAAGTCGAAAATATCATTAAGTTGCTTGCGGAAGCTGACATGCTGGAATTCGATTGTCCAGAAATCGATCAACTTCGAGAGCGTGCAGACGCAATTCAAGATTTCCGTCGGCGGGCAAAGTCAGCATTAACAACCCGTGGCCATTTGACGACAGAAGCCTTTGAAGAGCTGATAGAACATGGCAAGAGCTTCAACGTGGACTTGGTCGAAACCGAGGAACTGGAAAAAGTGCTGCGTCAGTTAAAATGGATTGACAATGCTTGCGAGTGCCGCGGAAGATACCTCTCCCTTCAAGACGTCACTGAACTGATTGCTGAGGGTGTTGAGCTCGCAATTCCTGAAAACGATGAGCAAATGGCACATTTCAAGTCCCAAAAAATAGCTGGTGACATGTGGGAGGCAAAGGCAAAGGAATTGATGTCAGTGGAGATTGTTCATTTCCAGCAACTGGAAGCATTATCAGGACAAGCATCAACACTCCCAGTGTCCAGAGAAACCCTGAGTCAGGTCGATCAGATCTTGAATAAGCAGCGAGAGGCGCACCGCCAGATCATCAGTTTATATCAACGCAGCCAATTGCCAAATCCGGATGACCGTCCAAAATATAAGGATGTTCGTGAGGTCATGGACTCCTTGGCGGAGTTGCACAGCAAGCCTACTGGTACAATTGATTTGGAGAAAGAGCAAAAGAGGCATGAAGATTGGATGCGCAGGGGCAAGAAATTATTTGGCAAAGCGAACGCTCCTCTACATATTCTCCTGATTCATATGCAGTATGTAGAGAATCGTAATCAAGCCTGTTTCAACTTGGAAGATCGACCGAGAACGCCAGTAGAGCCCTCCTCACGAGAACACTCACCCATTGGAGGTCCTGGGGAAGCCTCCCGGGGAAGGCCGCGAGAAGTATTCTGCATTTGTAGGGCGCCTGAGGCAGGCATGATGATCGAATGTGAGGTTTGCCATGAGTGGTGAGTCCCCCCTTGTACCCATTATATCATTATGTCTAATGAGAATGCAGGTACCACGGTAAATGTCTGAAGATCGCTCGTGGCAAAGTCAAGGAAGATGACAAATATACTTGCCCGATTTGCGATTACCGTGTTAAGATACCCCGGGATGCAGCAAGGCCCAAGCTGGAGGAGCTAATTGAGTGGCGCAATGAGATTCCAAGACTCCCCTTTATTCCGGATGAACAGGAATGTTTGGATCGCATCATTGATACTGCACAGAATTTTCGAGAGTTTATACAGCCATATACCAACACTCTTGGCTTGAGCCAAGCGGAGGTACAAACGATGAGGTTTTATCTTCGCAAAATTGAAGGAGCGGAAATCCTTCTTGCACACGAAACAAACTTCTTCCGGACTGAATTGCACCGGTGGTCGCCAATAGCTCCAAATCCCCCCCCAGTCATTGATTGTTCCAACTCGACTCGTAAGCCACGCCCTACAAAGCAACAAAAACTGATGGCACAGTACGGTGTCAATACTCCTGAGGAGCTACCAATGACATTACGTACGAAGGCCCATACCTTCAAGAAGAAGACGAGTGAACCTAATAAACCGGCTCCCATTAAACCAGCACCTCATAAGGGGAGTTCGCACCCACCGTCTTCTTCAATGAGCCCCGTGCAAATGCACACGCCGACCCACAATCTAAACCCTTCGCAATTCGATTATGGAACCCGTTACTCGTTGTCATCAAGTTCATCACAAATTTCTCCTCAATACAACCAACAACCTCCTCAGATGTCAACGTCACCTATACTAATGGGTTCCTTACGTGGTGGGGCTTCAATGGATCCAACACTACTGAACAACTACCATTCGCACGGATCATCACTAAGGGAAAGTTCACGGGAGAGAGACCAGGTAAACCACATGTTTGAAACACTCACTAATCACGACGTGGATAATCTGTACGCAGGGGAGCCGGTGTCGTCTTCATCGGCATCCACTTCCCCTAACTCCTCTGCTACTCCATCTGTATCAGCTTCTGCTCGAGGCCCATCTTCCTCTTCGTCAGCTCCACCAAGCTTGGCTGCCGCAGCCCTACAACTGTCGGGAGATGTCATTGATCCATTTCTGACTGACACGGCTATGAGAGATTGATTGTGGCACTGATGTGATGTGGAGTTATCCCTTTCTCAGATATTTGGCGGGAGTTATTTCTACTTTTCTTACACTACCTCTCTTACATGTGTGTTTATTGGGTCGGGTTGGGTGTAATGGGTTTGATATTTGTTCTCAATGTGTTTCTTTTTACAATCTTGTATTTCTCGGGCTTATTAGAAGGCAGATGGTCTCTTAAGGATCAAATGGGGTAGAGGCATTAAGCGAAATAAGTTCCGGGATTTGTATCTGTTTCTTTTCTCGGGACTCAGTGGTCATGCTGCTCTTGTGGTTCATGGAATTGCGTGAATTTTTTCTCTTGTCTATCAGACCGATGGCTAAACAAACTTTATCTCGTATTAATATGCTACTGGATTCATTTGAGCTTTGATTATCTGTTACCTTTCTAACCTTCAACTTTCACCAATCTACTTTAAAGCTTCAAACCCATGTTTTTATTCTAAACCTCTTATACTTCCTTTCTAGCTGTACTCTAGGCTTCACCTACCCGACTCTGCTTTCATCCTTGTTTTTATTTGTATTCTTTTCTGTGTTGCTGAATCCTGGATTCATGTCAAGATAAGATCGTACGCTGGAATGGAATGTACAATATCATGGCAACTTGCGGATGGAAAGGGGCTACTTGAGAATGAAGGTACCTAGTCTCGTGACTAAAAGGTAGAGATACAGCATTGAGTATAGATATACTAGCAATTCTCAATAGCTTCTAATATTTTTTAATCACCTCGTTTCCAAGAACCGAGGGCGTGTATAGAATTTATTCTTCTCGTCTAAACGTTCGAATCGATATAGTAGTACTGAGTATTCTGCACTATTCCTTAGCATCTCCTATCTTAACACCCAGACTAATCTTAACACGCAATGATCCTCACCTGATCCAGCGTACCCCAGCATCAGTATCGCCATTCGCCGCATCAAAGCAGGGGCTTTGTTAGACGGGAATGCTATAGTCTTGTGACCAACGGAAAGGTACCATATGTTTCAATCTTTGAGAACGTCAAAATATCCGCAGTTCGGAAACGTATGATGCATCCTTCTCATTCGAGACATAGGAATGCTTCCTAGTTTCGCACTAGATTACCCTGAAATGCTGTGTAGGACATAAACTATTGAGATTCGAAGGGTACAACGAAATCAAGCTCCCAAGTCTCTACAAGGGCCTTCTGTCAACGGATTATCGGATTATCGTAACCAGACTAAGATTATCGATATAATAAGTCTGATATGAGTACCAACCCCTCAGGCTTAATGTAATGGAAATTTCCCGGTAATGCCCACTCTCTATTCATACAAATATACTCTTTATCTTTGAGAAGTCGTGACTTGCTTGCCAGTCGGCGCGGGAGAAGAATTTGGCATAGCATTTGTTTTAGGTTTTGGCTTTTTCTGTATCAGCCCTGCAGCAAGCATCGCTGCGCCTTGAGTCTCTTTCTGTTGTGATTAAGGGGCAGGAATCCCATTATTCAGCTTTGGCTTTTTTCTTATGAGCCCCGCGCCCAGCACATTAACCCCGCTTGATGCCTGTGCACTCTGCGTACCGGCTGCATCACCACGTTTGTGTTTTTTACGTACAGTAAGTACATTTACAGTACTGCCAGAAGTAGCTGCCGGTGCAGGGGCTGTGGAGCAAGCTTCTACAACACGTTTGCCAACGATAGGCATACCCCAGTCCTTTCCTTCCAACTTCTGTTCTTTGAGTCTCATCGAGGAGGCATCGTTCCCTAGGAGGGTTGCAGCACCGTCGATCCATTTACGGGAATGTAGGCGGGCAAGTAGCTCTGTGCTAAAATCACCACAAGCGAGAGTTTCTAGGACTTTCTTGTAATTTGTGGATGTATAGCGGAGGGAGGTGATGTTTGCAAGTGGCTGGGAGGCATCAGTAGCTTGACACGAAAGTTCCGCCTGAAGCTGCGAAGTATCCTGACTAGGTTGAAGCTCTTGGCTGCGGATAGGCTCTGACGGAGAAAGAGCTTCGGCGTCTGTCTCAGCGTTGTTTTCTTGAATGGGTGTTGGGACACTCGGCTTTTGCTCTTTGGATTCGTTTATTTGCTTTTTCCTATCGATCACAATCCAGATGAAGCCTGTAGATGCCCCAGAACTGCACTCCTGCCTAAAACCCATAAATTCCCAAAATTGGTCCAGAGTTTTCACTGATGCCCAACCTCCACCGGCACCTGTCCGCTTCACCTGCTTCCAGCTTCCACTGACACCAGTGTTCTCTGCATCCAGCTCGACGAGAAATCTAGCCTTGGGGTCGTCTGGGAAGTGGGGTATAACTTCTCGCACTGTAAGCTGCCTCGCTGGATCCTCCCTCAGTGGGTGACCGCGGACCCATCGTTTTGCATTCGGGTATAGTGCAGGTTGCCGAGTCTTTGGCGGCAATAATGTCATAGTCTCGTACTTGTCGAATCCTGGGACGAGGAGATATGCCGATGCTATGTCTGTACTATCCTGCTCACTGAAGCTCTGCAAGATGGGATCCAGAACTCGACACCACCACCTGATCAACGCTCTGTCATTGAGTACATGTTTTTGGGGATTAGACTCGCTGTTTGGAAATAGGTACGAGGCTTGCGACCTGGCAAAAAGAGAAATTGTCGACTTCCGGATCTTGGGATGGGCGAGTCTATGCTCGCGGACAATATGTTGTAGGAACGCTGTGGATATTGTACGTAACGTCGAATCCTTAATTCCGGGTGACTCCTTGGGCTGAAATGATGCTGCTGAGGAAGGTAGGTATCCACTGCTGTCAGCTTTGGAGACGAAGAATGTTGAATCCTTGCGAGATTTCCCGGTTTCTGGGTGCTTTGCTGTCGTTACGTAGACTAAGAGCTCAATGGCAAAACAAAGGATCCCATCATAAGAAACAGCAAGGAAATGAGACTCGACGGACGTTGGCTGTGGCTGCTGGTTTGGAGGTGAGAAATATAGTGGATGCGATTTTGTGGGGGAATGGGAAATGTGATACACGGTGAGCTTGAGGTCCGCTGGGAGCAAGGCGGAGAGTGTATCTCGCAAAGAGGGAGGCCGAGGCATTGTATACGGTTTATCTCAAATGATAATAATAGATACTGATATAGTATGTATAAGTATACTAGACGATTCGGACGAAAAAAAACACAAACGCATCCCACGTGAATTATGGGATCCCGTTTGAAACATTGTGACTACTGGGAGAATGCTTACTCAGCCATGGCTGTAAAGTCCGGCACGAAACCGAGCGCAATTGGTTGCTATCGAGAATACGATATACACCGCAATGGCTTTAGGTCCTTCTCTCATCCGACCGGTGCGATCCAGCTGCATACGATGCCTGCAGCCTCCGCTGTGGCAAAAGGCTTCTACACAGTCGGTATCACGAACTTTTCATCAGTCCTCTCACACGAACTCTTCAGAAGCAGCGGTGGCAGAAGAACAGCGACCAACTGTGTCTTATGCGTTCCCACGAACGAAGGTTTATGAATATACTCGACCACAGCCGCGAGCACCTGTCAAACACCGGGAAACGGCTCAGGAATTTAAAGTCAATGATAATCAGGCGGTCCTGGATGAGATGTATGGGAAGCTGTTGGGGCCACAGGGAGTGAATATCTTGACCCCCGAACTGAGGTGGCAAGCAGTGACACATGCCTCTTTCGATCACGGGAGGCAACCCTATAATAATAAGTTGGCTTTTTTGGGTATGGATCCCTCTGAAGGAAGAGTGCGATGCAGATGAGCTGTTCCCGCCAGCCATGGAATCAAAGACGGGATATATAGAGTAGAACAAATTATACTAATGTAGAGATGTTTTCGTAGGCCGACGCATCCTCATCTTTCACGCAAATCTTCATATTCTCAATCAAACCCAATTTCCTTCAGCAACAGCACAAACGTCGCCGAAGTCGGAGCCTTCCGCAACAATATCTTCAGACACAGCTACATATCTTGCCCCTACCCCCTTTCAACATCCCGATTACAAGAACCTTGACGCAGCGACATACGAGACTGTGGGAGAGTACAAAAATGGGGATGCATTAGCCAAGTTTGCAAAGGCGGCGGGACTACATCATGTGATGCGATGGAAACCAATGAACGTAAGAATACTAGGACACTGCTGAATGGAGTTCCTCTAATACTGACATGTTGCGGCAGCCCGGGAATCTCGTTCAGTCTGGAATTGACACCGTTGTGGTGGATTGCGTCTATGCTATAATTGGAGCAATTGCATTGTCACGGGGAGGATTTGAAGCAAAGAAGTTTGTGACTAGGTTGCTGGAGCAGCGAAAACTGTCGGCTTAATGTATCGGATATTGCGCATAGTTGGCACCACCCCCGGGCCATTCAGCGTTGATGGGGGATATAACCAAAGGACAGCTAGAGGAAGACCATCTGGGCATTTCCTGCTGTTTGTACATGTGTACCATATTCTACATTTTATTTCCTTGCACAAAATAGATTATATGAGTTGTAATTGTGGTGCAAGTTGGTTGATGTCACGAGACCACAGAATGAGACTGCTTAGTCACGAAACTTAGAACTGGTAGGGCTTGGAAGCCCTGGCCGACCACTAGTTTGGCACGGTTGTAGAATTTTTTAATAAAAAACTTTATCTCAAGTCTTGGTATATGTACTTATAGTACCCATAAAGTTTTCTTCCGGTCACTCAGCGCTGCATCTGAAGAACGGGAAAACAAAACATCCAGGTCCCAACACCTTCATTTCACTCGGTAGGTAAGTCATTTTCTACTACCTTCTCCTAATTTCCTGTAAACCATGCCCACCTCGAGGGATGGATGTGAGGTCGGAATCTCGTGGACGGACCCAAATGCGTTGATGACACCATTGACAGGCCTAGAGAGTCGACACTGACTTTAGTTGGCTCTCTTTGATGGCAACCGTATTAGACTACAACGGTATCTGAGCATACACGGATAATTAGATGCTTTTTGCAATTTGATACATGGGCTCATTGTTGGCAATTCGCTAACATCCTTCGAACAGCAGGTACACTTCTTCGAAAGAGGGGTCTCAAAGGGAATGATATCGACATGACCGATACTACCCAAAGCTCAGTGGGCATGGCCCCAAAAACAACTGGTCCCAAGCCACCCCGTCAGAAAAAGCCAAACTACAATATCATCCATGCAGATCCACTGCCGTTACAGGTTGTTCCACTACCGCCTCTGATCCCACACAACCCGCTCTCACTGCTGCATATTATCTATGCATATCTTTTCCCCTCTCCATCCTCGTATGCTCAGCCTTCCCCGCCCTACACTGCAACGTTCTCCAAGGCAACATATTCAGTGAATGTGACCGATGCAGTGTCAATCCAAGGGCTGTGGTGTAGAGGTTTTTTTGGGAAAGGGAGTCTGAGTAGAAGTGAGCCTACTTGGCTCACACGTACCAGAAGGATGTTAGGTGTGATTGGGATAAATGAAAATTTGACTGCGGAAGAACTCACAGAAAGGAGGCGAATAGAAAGGCGCGAGTTCAAAAAGGAAAGAGCTAGACTGGAGCAAGAGAAGCTGGAGCGGATATTAGCAGAAGAAGGCAAAATTATACTGGAAAATTCTGATGAAGCCCCAAAACCGGACGAGGGAGAGAGCAGTGCTGCACCAGTTCGAGGGTCCTCCACCCCACTCCACAATCAGACTATTCAATTTGCCCAAGCAACAGAGACTAGACCAATTGTCATTGACTCCCAGCATCCAGTTGTTGATATTGAGGATTTGGAACATTTGCAATTAACCTTTGAGGAAGCCTTTTTTCTTGCCTTTGGTTTGGGTGCATTGAAGATTATTGACGGTACATCCGACCATGAGAAACAACTTAGTAACAACGAGCTTTTTAGTCTTTTCAGGATGTGCTCATATACACCAGTGAGGGAAGTGAATGCTTTGCAGCCAGATGATCCATTTATGGTCAAGTATCTAGTGTATCATCACTTCAGATCTTTGGGTTGGGTGGTCAAACCGGGAGTCAAGTTTGCCGTAGACTATTGTGAGTATTCGCCAATCGTTTTTCATATCTACCTTTTACATACCTTATGATGACCCCATTACTTTGAATCGCTTCGACTTATTGCAGGCCTTCTGCACGTGGTGATAAACGTAATTGAATAGACATTCTCTTGATCTGATCCACTTCACAGCCTCTAAGTTTTGTTTATCCATTGTTTTGCGAGAGGTCATGGCTGACAAGTTGGAAATATATAGTGCTGTATAACCGAGGTCCTGCCTTCTCTCACGCCGAGTTTGCTGTCATTATTATGCCCTCATACTCTCATCCATATTGGAGTGAGCATCAAGAGAAGACCAACAAGAGACAGGGATGGCATTGGCTACACTGTGTTAATAGGGTGTCTAGTCAGGTCAAAAAGACTTTAATCATGTGCTTCGTTGACATCCCGCCGCCTAAAGCGGAGAAGGGAGACGTTAACATTCCAGCCTTGTTGGGGAGCTACAAAGTAAGGGAAGTGAGCTTCAGGAGGTGGTTGCCAAGTCGTAATCGGGACTAGAACTCTAGGTTGTGCTTGAAAAAGGAGTTGGGCTTGAGCTATACTTTGACGTTCTTTCTTGGATTACTCTTCGGGGTGCGTGCATACCCAAGTCAGTCTTCATCGCAATTATAGAATTCCTTGGGTATTCGCAAGCGCTCTGGTACTATAATATATACAAAAAAGATTTCTCTACCTATATCAATTTACAGTTTGGCCTTTGGCTCCATTGCTTGACACACGCCATTCTTAATGTTGAACTCTCGCCCCTTTACCCACCCACACCACTCTGTTAAGACGCCCTCCCCGCCCTGACCAGCTCGCAAACCGCCTATTTCAGGTTTAGTATTCTTCCCAGGTGATTCCTTCAGCTCCACCGGTGCCTTTGTGACACCCTCTTGGTCCTCTGCCTCCAGCTCTGTGAATGATTTTACTGGAGTTACACAGGCATCAGTTCCATCGAATATCTGCTCCCACTCTTTTCTGTTCTTCGACTTGAACTTGTCTGTGAATAATTTCCGCAACTCTGGCCAATTTTGCTTGACGACCCTATTGGGTACCGGGCCGTCCAACTGAAGCAATTTGATAAAGATATCGTAAAACTGGGGCTCTAAACACCCCACAGCCATATACCCCCCATCCTTCGTCTCATAGGTATCATAGAATGGCGAGCCCCCATCAAGGAGATTAGTTCCTCTTGGTCCAGCCCATATCGGGCTCTTCCTCCCCCATCCACCACCCCCAGCACCGTTCAGCCGGGGGTAGGTGAAAAGATAACTTGCACCATCAACCATATTCGCCTCTACAACCTGTCCTTTGCCAGTTTTATTACGATTCAACAAAGCAAGTAGTATCCCCATCACAAGCATTGCCCCCCCACCCGCAAAATCCCCAATTACATTCAGCGGTGCATACGGCGCCTCCCCCTTCCGGCCTATGGCACTTAACCCCCCTCCCACTGAAAGATAATTGATGTCATGTCCCGCCATCATACTATATTTTCCTGTTCTCCTGAATCCAGTAATGCGTGCGTATATTAATCGGGGATTTAGCTGGAGGCATACCTCCGGGCCGAGGTTGCGTTTTTCGAGAACACCGGGGCGGAAAGGGTCCATGAGTATATCGATTTTTCCGGCCTGAAGGAGATTGTGGAGGAGTTTTATGGAGGAAGAGGATTTAAGGTCGATACAGAGGGAGGACTTATGCCGGGTAAGGAGGTCGTTAGTTGGGGAGTTTGTTGCAGCGTGGAAGGGGCGGTCGATGCGCAGAACGGAGGCACCGTAATCGGAGAGAAGGAGGCCAGCGAAAGGGCTGTGGGAATTAGCGATGGATCTGAGAACGTGGGGCTGGGGAAGAGGGGGGATACCCTGGAGCGAGGCCGGCAAATTCAAGGACCCGGATGCCTTCGAGTGGGGGTGCGCCTGGGGAGGTCATCGTTGAGTTTGTGGGAAAAGGAACGAATCAATAGGGTGAAAGCAAAGCAGTTTGAATGGGTAGTAGCAGGATAATGCCGCTCTTTTGCGAGAAGTTACATCTTATATTTAAGAGTCCGGTAGAATGCATCTATAAATCAGTAGTTCGCGCACCAAACCCTGTGTGGACGATAGTCTAATGTTGGTCTGAGCGAGCGAGGGGTGACCCTACGTAAGATACCCTGAGGAAGTACGTGTATATATAAGGGATCCCCCTTGAGAAATGAGAAAGATTATAAAAATAAATAACGGTGGCGACGGAGGTGAAGAGTTGAAAATGCCAGTAAATTAAAGCGGGGGGGAGGATTGCAAGTTTTCCGGTCGTTATTAGCATCTCCCTCATCGCTTGGCATGCATCACCGCCAAAAAAAAAAAAAAGAATATATTACTCGAGGTCGGGAGCCAGGTCCTTCTACCACGAGCCCAACAGCAATTGCAGCGGTATACACTAGGACAGCCGGGCCAATTCTGGGAATGTTACCACTACGGCAATGCTTATTCAAGGCGGCTTCCACTACTATGGGGGCGAGACGGAGCGGGCTTGAAGCTGTGAATTGCTACTCAACATTAGTGGCGGGAAAAACAATATCAGGGCATATAATACCACGCTGCGGGGGATATACATCGAAGTCTGCTCTCCAACAGGGTGCTCAACCTCCATCACTGCTTCTGCACAACAGCCAATTCTCTACCTCTACATCATTTTCGCATGGGCACATCACGCCCCCAAAACCCGGCGAAGGGCAAGCCTATCCTACCCATTTCCTGATGCCCTGCATCTGTGCTAACAATTCCACAGCCTTAAAGTAACCTTCATCGACAAAGACGGCACCCCGAACACTTTTCTTGTGAATCAGGGCGACAACCTCCTTGATATAGCACAGGAATACGACCTTGACGTGGAAGGAGCCTGTGGAGGCTCAGCAGCGTGCTCTACATGTCATGTGATTGTTGCGGATCAGGATATGTACGACAAGATGCCAGAGCCGGATGATGATGAGAACGACATGCTGGATCTGGCCTTTGGATTGACTGAGACGTGAGTAGATTCTGGGGGTGCGGGATTGTCAGGAGGCTCTTGCTGATGGTTGGGGTCTAGGTCTCGGTTGGGATGCCAGGTGAAGATGACAAAGGACCTAGATGGCTTGGTGGTCAAGTTGCCGAGTATGACGAGAAATCTGCAGAGCAGTGATTTCTCCAAGAAATGAGACTAGAAATTCAGGTGGAGACGCAAGAATATAGGGATATATTGTGAGGGAATCTGTCGGGTCCTAGTGATCCACATAGAATTAGGGGAAAGCGGGGCTGCGCATACACTCTTCGCATGTCGAGCATTTGTGTGCCTTCGAGAATAATGAGTTTCGGCTAAGTCATATAATATCCCCCGTTTACTATCTCATCAGGGAGTGTTTACTGGCAAATGTAAAATATATCTCGGAAATGCATAGGATTTTGCGTTCAATTATTATCAGAATGGGTTGGTAAAAGATGCCGTTACCCTGAGTCTGAAAATGCTGTAATATGTATATATCACATACCCTAAACGCCGCAACAGCCTTGTTGGTGCCTTAACTATATAAGTACTATTCACCTCGATCATCAGCGCCACCAAACTCATTTAATGCTGCTAGTCCTTGTTTGACCGCTTTCTTTTCTCTCTCTGCCTTGCTTCCGTCCAATTCTTCCAAGCCCCCATCGGTCCCCTTCTCCCTCTCCACCTTTACGATTTTCTCCACTCCATGCCTCAGCACTCCCCAGCCCCATCTCTCTGCATCTACAACAGCCTGTCTTGCAACCTCCCTTACCTCGCGTTCAAAGGCAGCCTTCTCCTGTTCCCATTTCCGTTGTAAATAACCCATGCTCAAAATGCCACCTGCCGCAGTGGCGGTGAACGACGTGTACAGGGGAACTTCAGATAAGTGGAGCAGCGCAGTGGTAAAGAAAGATGTCAACAGCAGTGACGCAGAGGCCAAAATATGTGACGAGGCTGCAGAATGTAAAGGGGGAATCAGCGTCGTCGCAACTGTAGTCCAAGCATTGAGGAAGAATGATGGAAACACAGGTTTGTATGGGCCAGAAACGATAGGTGTTGATGGAAAGTGAGCATGCGAGTCGGCTGCGGCAATTACTCGTGCGATTTCCTCCTCGGAAGCTGTTGGTCTAATTTTTGCTTTTGTATGTAGACCATGGCCTGCTGCTGAAGAAATTGTACTTTCGGAAAATCCACGGAATCCAGCTCCCCACATCCTACCGGCAAGAGCCCATCCTTCGTATTCGGTATTAGGGAGTATTCTGCCCGACAGAGCAGAAGATGCAAGATATCCCACGTCGTCAAGATTAAAAAGAAGCCGATACCAAGCTAGCCTGTGGTTCCATATTTCCGAAGCAAAGGCACTGTCTAGTGAAGACTTCAACTCTTGATGAGAGGTGGTAGAGAAAGACCGCATAGCTTCCGTGAGGGATTCAATAGTGTCGATATTGCCTGGACGAGTGACAGGCCCCTGAATAAACAGGGTCAGTCGAGGTAGAGGATTGCGGAATGATGGAGGAGGACATTCTTACGGGTAGATGAGTTAAGGATGAGGCGATGGGCTTCAGTATTGAAGTGATCAGGGACCTGGTTACCTGGGAGAAAGTGTGCGGCCAACCTTCTGTCCCAGATTTTACCCAATTTTGTAACTCACCCAACCCAGAAGCAAGGTACTCCCGCTGAAGCGGCACCGTGTCGGGTGATAAAGAGCGAAGGTGGTCAAATGCAGACTCCGCAGCTTCTAGGTCCAATAACTGTAACCAGCCGGGAATATTGGCCTCCATTAACTGTTTATCCATCCCAGGTAGCCATGCTACGCTCCGCACGTTGTCAAGACCCTCATTTATCACGCCTAGGCGGGATATTAACCCCACCGTCGTGAACAGCTCTCCAAGCCCATTAGCGAAGATAATACTCTTGTGAACCGGATACCGCATTACCATTCCTGTGGAGCGGTGTGGGCTCCGGTTCAGGTCATAGTTGGACGCGGAGACTGGTGCAATAAGTGTGGGAACATAGATATCCTCTTCTGAAGGGTACGTTGGGGGAAGAGTGGCGAGTAGTATCTCGAGGTTGTGGGACCGAAGGAACGGGGAAGGAACCCATAAAGAGGCTAGAGGAGAGTTTGGAGGTACGGTGAGAGGGATGGTTGTTTGTGAATACCTACCCCGCTTTTAGTTCGGCATGCTTGTTCGGAATATCGAATGCTCTGGATTCTCACCTTAACAGCAACCCTTGAGCCTCCTCCTGTCTGCACCAATTCACGAGCTCCTCTTCCCATCCTTGTGTTGGAACAAGTGGATCCGCGAGGAGTACTCTCAATAACCTGGCTGCGGCAGACATAGACTCGCGCCGACTGCCTTTCGACTCAATAGAAGCACCAAGAACTGCGATTCTTGTGGGTGCAGTGTCTTGCTCGAGGCACCGCAATGCAAGTTGGACCCGGCTTTCGTTGGCGCATCTCAGGTTAGCCAATTCAACGAGCGCCGCTCGAACCTGTTCCTTCGAGGATTGAAAATGGGTGGAGGATTTGGTGGGAACATGAATCGCTGTGGTAGAGGTTGCCAGGAGTCTCCTTGTAAGGCTTCCTGGTGCTTGAGCAACTGCGGCCTTTTGCGTGAGCTGGCGAAGACAGAGGGAACCGAGCCTGGAGTGCGTCGGCCATCGAGGATGATGAGCAAGCAGAAGGAGCATTGCAAGATCACTAGGCAGCGTATGTTAGACACCACCGTGCTGACGTCCCATAGCCGTTGCGATAAGATTAGATGGGCGACAAGTCACGTGCGAACATACGTCGTGAGAATTCGAAATATATATACTGGTATCGTGAAATTGAAAGCCCAACTGAAACACAATAACAAAGAAAGTCACGCCATCTTTAACGGCACAAAACTAGGAAAAACGCCCCTCCTTATCCAGTATTCACATGATGCCGATTCATTTCAGTTGCTTATGCAAGATGTATCCGTACCGTGCGTCCTTGATCAGTCACGTAATACCCATCTCTTATCCGCTTCTTTCTCCCCTATCCTAACTGCAACTTTCCCTAAGGTTTCTCGAATTGCATCTTTGCTTGCTTTCGGGAATTGTTTTTTCAGCAGCTCCACCAATCCGGCCTTGGTCATGTCGCTCCCGTCGACGGCCTTCTTGAAAGCCTCTAGGCCATCAGCGGGTATCAGCTTCTTGGGCGTGTGTGGGGTGATAATATTGACAGCCAGGCGATGTGGAAGTGATGTAGTGGCTAGGGAATGTGTAGACGAGAGGAAGGTTGACATCATGGGATTGCCAGTGGAGGATGATGCGGCACTAGTACTGTTCGTACTTTTAGGAGGGGGAAGCCAGTAGTGATTGGAAAAAGGATCAATGGGGACAGAGACTCCCTCTAGATGTGACTTAGTATCGTCGTTTGGGAGGGGAGGAGGGATGTTCCATACCTATTAGTACACCTAACTTCATTTCTTGGAATTCTTTTCTTTCATTTCTCCCTTGATCGTCTTCCAAACACAGACCACTTGAAAAGGGAAGTAGGGGACACAACGCCCCGGCTCTTCCTCTCACCGCATCATCTTCATCATCCAAAAACTCATCCATTTCTTCTTCATCCTCACCATCCTCATCCTCTTCTTCGCCAAATTCGCTGAGCAGATCTTCGCCGTCTTCCTCCTCCTCGGGAGCTATCCATTCCGCCTCTGAGTCATAATCATAGTCCACATTTGGTAAAGATCTCTCGAAAGGGTTTCTCCCTTTCCTGAGACCTGAGTTGATAGGAGGTGCCCGGGTGAAAGTCCCGGAATAAGGCGGCCGTACATCTTCAGCAAAATGCAAGTGCTTTCTGGGCAAAGCATTGAGGAGCGCAAGATAATAGTTTGGTGATTTACTCTCAACGAGCTGGGAGGGACTGAGATTACTCTTGGCTTCCGAGGTATTCATCAGTTGCAAAAGTTGTTTCACCGTGTACCCAGGAGCCTTCCCTCTCCGGACTCGCTTGTTATGTGGTATATGTAACAAATCAGCTATCTCATCTGCATTTATACCACGTGTTGGCACTACCATATTCCCCGTTATCGTATGGTCAACATTCATTAGATCCACTGTTGGATTTTTAGCAATTGCAAGTATTTCATCCAGCTGCCTCTGGATATATTCTTTGTATTTCGCATCGCGAGTAAAGGAATTTTGCGGGGCCACTGTAACATGTTGTTTGACGAAGAAAGGCTGGAAATATCGTTCATAGTCCGAAGGATTCGTTACGTTAACTGTGGCCATGGGGCCTCGGTCGTCATTCTCCAGAGACTTATCAGGTGTGGGCGCAGTAGGTTGGAGCTTTGATGAGGATGGTAGACTTGACTCGCCCTTTGGCTTTGCGAAGAATGCACTGAGTCGGGTTTGAGCCTGGACACAAATTCACCTAGCAGTTAGCAGTCGACAGGACGGGTTTTCATCATGAAGAGGGATATCTCACTCTCTCTTTCTTTGCTTTCTCCTCATCCTTCTTGGCCTTTTCCTCATCCTTTTTTCGCTTCTCTTCGTCTTTCTTCCTTTGTGCCTCTGCCTTCTCCTCATCCTTCTTCCGTTTTTCTTCATCCTTTCTCTTCTTCACCTCCTCTAGCGCCTTCTTCTTCTCCTCCAGTGCCGCTTTCTATAGCATGAACATTAGTTACCAATCTCCCAGAGAGGCGGCTTTATAGGACGAGCAATGCTGACCTTCTCGGCCTTCTCTTTCTCCTTCTCTACTTTCTCCTGTTCTCTTCGAGCTTTCTCCTTTTCTTTTTCTTCTTTTTCGGCGAGCGTCAATTTACGCTTCTTACTTGGGTTCCCATTCTGCTTTCCATCAGGTGCAACATCATTGCCAACAGCTTGGGTTTCCAGTTCCCCATCGGAAACCGCTGGCTTAGACACTCCTTGGTCTTGGGGGTTGTCTTCTGCTTCGCCGGTAAGATAGCGTTTCTTGCTCGTCTGTCCTTCCTGGCCGACTTGTGGTGACATAAGTGGCGACGAGCTGTGAGGTGCAGACGACGGCCTTAAGGGTGACGGTGGGGGAGGCATTGACTTTGCCAGCGAGAGTGCGGAGGCCGGGCGCGCTCGTGTTTCGACCGAAGGCGGTCTCTGGGCCCCGCTTGTGACGGAACGGGCACCCAGGCGTAGTGAAAGCCGATTCGGCGATGTGGGTTTTCGAGGTATCACGGTTGGGTATGGCAAATTGGAATTCGAGGCTGGGACAACGCGTTCGCGCGTTTCTTGGAAGCTTAAGTGCTCACGTGAGGACCATGCTGCGCTACGCGCGCGAGTCGGGCACCAGACTACATAGTAGAGTCAGGCGCGAGTAAATTTAACCGTTATCCCCTATACACGGCTCTCGCCGAATTACACGAACACAGCGACCTTACGTCTCGCCCGCTGCCCCAAGCTCCGCTACTTGCGTACGGGGGCCTCCAGTCCCCGCCCAGCTCCGGAGCCGCCGTGCGAGAAATTCCATCACGTCGCGCATCTCCTCCCTGTTCTGCATCATTCCATCCTTATTTCTGCCCCGCCATCGCACGACCTGGACGCTGCTAAACACATTCTTGACTCGCTTTTCGGATTCCGCGGAGATATGGCTGCCCTTCTCGGACCCAATCAGCAGGACTGGCGTTTTGGCGGTATGGGATGGTGCCGAGTGCGGCAGTGGACCGCCAATTGAGATCACACCACCGTACTCGTTATCCCAACCTGTGCCTAGGCGGAGTCTGGCAGCAAACTCCAGAGCTAACATTCCGCCTTGACCAAAACCGAGGAAGAATATACCCCGCCGAGGGTATCCTAAGGCTGTGACCAAGGTATCCTCCACTACCTGGTGTAGAATACTGATGGATTTTGTGAATCCTGCGTCGGGGTCCAGGGTTCCTGAGGGTGAGAGATGAATATCGTCGCCCCAGTGGAAGCCAGGGAGCCCGAGGGGTAAGGGATTGGGCGCTCGAAGTGAGATACATACAGTCTCCGGCAGGCGGAGCGCGGTAGCTAGATTGACGAAGGGTTCGGACTTGTCGCCCAGGCCATGTAACAGTAGAAGAACGTTGGCAGGCGGATGGCTGGAACGCGTGGGGGGAGGGGGAGGGGTGATGGTGACAAGCGATGTGGGGAAATCGGCTTGGGTTGGGGCGCGAGACATGTTGGCCGGGGGAGATAAGAGTCTCGTGGGGCCAGAAGCGTTTATTATTCCGGACTCAATGCACTTACGCGGCGATCTCTACGTTGGCTGGTGTTCTCGTGCCTCAGACCGATCTATTATTTGGTGGTCACGAGCTTTGGTTGCAAACCTGTACAGCAGACATACTTCACACTTCGGTGCTGAAATCCATACTGGGCGCCAGGCTACATACTACGTCCAGCAGACCACAAAATACGGCATGCTAGCTCGTACTGTCACCAGGCGCCAACGAGGAGCCGCTCTTTGTGGGGAGGAATAGGCGCCTGGTCACGAGACTGCTCCAGGCAGGATGCGGGCATGCAGAAATAGAGTGCATGCACGACACGCATGGGATGCCTACATCTTACATACTGTACATTCTTAATGTAAGCGGGCGCTTGATTGCCGACTCTCTGTTTCATTTGCGTCTGCAGTCCCCTAGCAGGCGCGGACATGCTGGCCTTGGGGCACGTCGAAGCGGCTACCAGTGCATAAACCCAGTCTTCGTCCTACGCTTCGAGCACCGCAACCGAGGGCATGAGATTCAGCGGATAGAGTCACCTAGAGATCATATATACTCCGTGCTTCTTGCTTGCAATTGATGGCCGGGTGTTTCCCTACCGGTAGCTCCGAAGGACAGAGATATCGATCGGTCAGGGTGCATATGCAAAGCCCAGACATGTACTCTACACATGTACTCCTTACTTCGAGTGCCTACTCTGCTCTGCGCCAGTAAACAGTTTTCATTGTGCCATACCCTGGCCACAAGCTGCAGCACCCGCCACCACACCTGGCCCACCTTATGCAGTTGTGTAGCCCCTCCTTTTTCCCCTGGGACATGCAAGCAAACCATCCAGCTGCCCCCGACCTGAGAGTCCTCCCTCCCTAATACTACTACAGTACACTGCGTTTGTCGCCGCAAACTCTCACGATCCTGCTCACCGTCTGAAATTCTGTCACATTGAGTCCACTGTGCCATCCGAATCTTTGTCCAGTTCTTGCATTATCACAATCTAGCGGCAGATTTGGTCCCTGATTGGGCCCAGTTGAGTGAGAGTGGTTCACCTGCTCTTCCCATCCAACGCACGGTTACTTTCCTGGCTTTTCCTGCCTCGCCGCACCTGTACTGCGTCCTAGACTGCTTTCCATCCCCCATCCTGTGTCCATACATCGTGTCTTCGCGACTTAGTTCTATTTCGTCACATATATCGATATTTTGCACTCTTTGGAATACAATCCGCCCTTTCGCCTCACAAACGCAAATCTTCACATGGCCGACTCAGTTGCAAGTATGGCAGCAGAGAACACACAGAAGCTAGAGAATGCGATAAGAGCCGTGAATCAGAAGAAGCCAGTGCCAGAGATCGACTTCACCCTGCATACAATGGACGATGGAACGCAAGTCTCTACCCTAGAGAGGGTCTGTAAAGGTACGGCTTATAACCCCATCCGTTCGGACCTTGGTCGAGTAGCCAATGTGAGATTGGAGAGTTCTCCAGGGAGCAGCTGTCCATTTGTGGTGTAGGCCAATATGCGTGAACCATTTGCTGACGTTCTGCTGCACATTCAGACGTCCAGGCGCCGGCGTTCCATAAACCCACAGACGAGCATTTCTATGATCCGAAGGATCCTAGCAAGCCAAACCTTGCTTTTCTGAAGCAGCACTTTTGCCGTGAAGGACGGTTAACGGAGGAGCAAGCACTTTATATTCTGTCAGAGGCCACCAAGATCCTAAGGTCGGAGCCAAATTTATTAGAGATGGATGCGCCCATCACCGTATGTGGAGATGTGCATGGTCAATACTTCGACTTGATGAAGCTGTTCGAAGTTGGCGGAAATCCCGAAGAAACGCGGTATTTATTCTTGGGAGATTACGTTGACCGTGGATATTTCAGCATTGAGGTATGCTTGATATTTATTTTCTTGCATAGGGAGTGTCAAGTTTGGTTATTAACAATTTCTCCAAACTGACTGTTGAAATGTGAACATCAGTGCGTCCTGTACCTCTGGGCGTTGAAGATCTGGTATCCAACAACCTTGTGGCTCTTGAGAGGAAATCACGAGTGCAGGCATCTTACAGATTACTTTACTTTTAAATTAGAGTGTGAGTCAAAAGTATTGGATGAAGTCGTGCTATGCTAACAATGATATTTCAAAAGGTAAGCATAAATACTCCGAGCGAGTATATGAGGCCTGCATGGATAGTTTTTGTACCCTGCCGCTGGCGGCGGTCATGAACAAGCAATTTTTGTGCATCCATGGTGGTCTCAGCCCGGAATTACACACGCTTGATGATCTCAAGACGGTTAGGCTTTGTTCCTTGATAATAGAGGGTTGAGAAGACGTCCTAACTTAGATAGATTGATCGTTTCCGTGAACCACCAACGCACGGCCTGATGTGTGACATTCTCTGGGCGGATCCCCTAGAGGAGTTTGGACAGGAGAAGACCTCGGATTTTTTCATCCACAACCATGTCCGCGGGTGTTCTTACTTTTTCTCATACCCAGCTGCTTGTTCGTTCTTGGAGAAGAATAATTTGCTATCCATTATTCGCGCCCACGAAGCTCAAGATGCTGGTTATCGGATGTACCGCAAAACTAGAACCACCGGCTTCCCCAGCGTGATGACTATCTTTTCAGCTCCAAATTATTTGGATGTCTACAACAATAAGGCAGCCGTGTTGAAATACGAGAATAACGTGATGAATATTAGGCAATTCAGTGCGTTTGTACTTAATCCGTGGGCTAATCATTTCACTGACACATGCTTCACAGATTGCACACCTCATCCTTACTGGCTGCCAAATTTCATGGATGTCTTCACCTGGTCTCTCCCTTTTGTTGGTGAAAAGAGTAGGTTATGAGCTATGATCTTATGGTGGGTGAATGCTAACATTTTTAAGTCACGGACATGCTCATTGCCATTCTGAACACTTGCTCCAAAGAGGAATTGGAGGAGGAAACCCCGCTTTCGGCAACATCTATGGATCCAATCTCACCCCCTGAGGGCACCGAGGTTGACCCTAACTCACCAGAAGCTAAACGGCGAGCCATCAAGAACAAGATTCTGGCAATTGGTCGGCTCTCACGTGTATTCCAAGTACTGCGTGAGGAGTCTGAAAGGGTCACAGAGCTCAAGACTGTTACGGGTGGAAGGCTACCAGCTGGAACTTTAATGCTCGGTGCGGAGGGCATAAAAGAGGCGATTACGAGCTTTGAAGAAGCTCGCAAAGTGGATATGCAGAATGAGAGGCTGCCCCCCAGTCATGAAGAAGTTCAAAGTGCCACAAAGGAAGTACGACAGGAGGCTCTAGGCAGAGCACTGATGGAGGCGGAGAACGACAAAGACTTTAATAGGGTGGCTAGGAGGATTAGTATGTAAATAGTTGATGAACCTTGCTGGAAGAGAAGGTTGAGCTTATGCGAAGTTTTTGGCTGAGGAGTGTTGTACTTGAGGGCAGGTGTGAGAATTGACGGAAGGGATTCGTGCAAATGAACGTTATGTGTTCACGAGAATCAGAAATGGCATTTTAACGTTCGATGGCTGCTATACTTAGTATTTAGTTAGTCTGGTATAATGTATGGTTACTAAATTGTACATATGCCTTCGCTTCTCACATGATCAACACAGAAGAAGCAACTATGAAGTCTTGGCAAAAAACAACTGAGCAACCAAAATATTGCCTACCTTGAAGCTTGAACCCCCACCTTGTCTCGATTCCAGCAAACCTGACATTGTCAACTGGAAATCCTTCGCGATTAGGTAGAAGTTATACCACAATGGCTCAAATTGCGCACCCATCATTCTCTGCTGCGCCTAAGACCATACGAGCACTGGTTTTGGATGCGGCACCTTTTCTTTCACATTCGACACCACCCACATCACTACTTTGTCGTGCAGATCGAGTATACACTACACCCGCTGTACTCTCTGAAATCCGGGATTCCGAAGCCCGGGCGCGGTTGGAAACACAATGGCTACCGTTCATTACGACTAGGAATCCTAGGGCAGAGAGTGTACGACGAGTTACCGAGCTGGCAAAGAAAACGGGAGATAAAGAAGTTTTGAGTGGAACCGATTTGGGTATATTAGGGCTGGCATTTGAACTTGAATGTGAATTAAGAGGTTGTGATACATGGATGAGGAAGGATGAAAGTGTCGGCAAAAAAGAGGTTGTTACTGGAGTGGTGCCACTGGAAGATGCCAATCCAGCAGGGAATACAGGAGTGGATTTCGCGAATGATGAGGACGAGCAAGAGGGAAAAATAACAGATATCAAGTCTGCAGTGAAGGGAACAAAGAGGGTTGAAATGAATGAGGCGGATGAACCCCTTCCGAGCACTGCGGTAGAAGAAAATATAGAAGACGAGGAGCGAACTGAGGCTTTAGATTCAGAAGATAACGACTACGGTGAATGGATCACCCCTTCCAACATCCACAAGTTTCGCATAGAGGAAGCATCTGCAGCCCTGGCTAGCGAGGACCAAGATACTCCAGGCTTTGCAGCATGCGCAACGAGCGATTTCGCCATGCAGAATGTGCTACTGCTTCTTCCTATTCCCTTGATATCACCGACATTCCCATACAAGCGTATCAGGATCATTAAACAATGGCTATTACGATGCCACGCCTGTTTTTACATCACTCGAGTCATGAAGCATCAATTCTGCCCACGGTGTGGGGGTCCAACACTCCTTCGTACTTCCTGTGCCACAGACACTGAGACGGGAAAAACTACAATATACTTAAAGAAGAACTTCCAATGGAATAACCGTGGGAATGTGTTCTCGGTGCCGAAGCCCACAGGAGGAAGAGCTAGCGGTAAGGAGGGAAACGGAGTAAGGCATGAACTTATATTGAGAGCGGATCAGAAGGAATACGTCCGGCAGCGGGAAGAAATAGAACGGCGAAGCAGAAAGGGCGAAAGGGATTTGATGGATGGGGATTATTTACCCGGGATATTGACTGGGGAGAGGAATTGGCATGGGGGCAGGGTTAAGATTGGGCATGGGAAACAAAACCCTAATGGTAAGAGGAAAGGAGGAGGGGGTAAGACAAAATAAGGGTGTGGACCTGAGTAAAAAGATATGTGTAATTTAGAAAGATCGCAAATTCGCTCTTAGCGAAGAAAATTAGATTTGCTAGGGAAATAAATAGGGAACATAGAGTGAATCGGCGATTAGATCGGACCCTCGGTATAAAGAGTATGAGAAAGTCAGGAACGGCATATGTTATATGTATGAGATATATATTTGGAACCACGTGTAAGAATAGACCACTTAATATGTCTTTTATAAGTAAAAAATATATAAGAATACTTGTTACAAATTATATAATTTTTAATAGTAAGTTGAAATAGTTATTTAAAAGAAATATCAATATATATATATATAAAATTATAATAAGAAGTTTAATAATTAATTTGAAAATTTCTTATTTAATTTTTTTTTATTATTTTATAAAATATATATTTTTAAATAGTTAAAAAGGGGGGAGGCGGCCCCCTCCTCGAGGGGGTGCAGGTACCCTGACGACGTAGTTGAAGAAAAATACTATTAAATAAAAAATATTTATTTTTATAATTTAAATAGAAATTAAAATAGAATAAATAATTATTTGATATATAATAAACTAAATTAGAATTATATATATACTCTTTTCAAATAGAAAACAGAAAATGACTTTTATTGTATAGGCTAGACAAGATAACACGTGACTAATATTATATTTTCTTTCTTTAATGCATCGCCTAGCTCAAAAGACGTACTTAAAATAAAAGGAGAAGCATCCTCAGTTCTTTACATAATCGATATAATCTCTTACATCTAGACAGTTCAGGTACACTGGTATTGTACCTTGACAATCTCCATCTTTACATCGGAGCTGAGTTCAAACACTGCACATCGAGATTCCAATGTATATAGTGTTGGCACGAGAACAGTATCAGTAGTCTTTCTCCTTTCCGATCTCTCATAGATACTGAGTTGCTGGGTCATTGTCCATTTAATGTAGTGGCTCGCCTTCGATCAAGCCCCAATTCAGAAACGACAGAACTCATGCGCAAAAATTAAGTACGGGAAAAGATGAAATCCTAAGGAAAGACAAAATGCAAAAAAGAAAGCAACATAGATAATCACTAAGCAGATGAAGATTCATGAAGACAATGTCAGAAATCAAGAAAAGCTTTGACTGGGTATAATATAAACACATGGACGACAAATCTAGAAATACCATATATCAATAAGAACTGAAAACAGAAGACGTGTCTGCAGAAAAGGACAAATGCCATCAAACACTGTAAAAGAAATATCTATGAAATGATAAACTCTGCCGTCCTCCTAAACTGGTATTCCTAGTACCCGATGCCTGTCACCTAGACGCTTGAAAATAGCTCCTCGATGCGCATTCATTTGCTTGTACTTCGTCTTCCGAAGCGTGACTGCTATCATCCTCATCGTCGTCGCCGTCGTCATCTTCATCATCCGTGTTTACTTTCCCCGATTCTGGCCTACTTTTCCTCCTCTCGAAGTCCTGTGTATGGGCCCTAGCCAGTGCCGAACCCATGGCGCTCAGTGCCCTCATTGTCGGTGATCCAACTTCAGATCCTCTACGCTGGATCATTGAGGCAGGCCGCCCACGATATCTGACCCCTAGAACGGATGTAGGTTGGCCCTCAAGGTCGGGTTGCGCCCTAACTATGCCTGAAGTAGGACGCTGTTGGGAAGTGAAATTTGCAGTAAGGGTTGCAACACTAATGGAAGAACGATAACCCGAGGCGCTTGGGGTCGTGGCAGCGACCAGGGGCTCGTTCCCAGGACTGACTGTAGATTGCGACAATGAAGCGGGGCGTTGAATATGGGGAGCCTCTTCTACATGACCTGGAGATAAAGAGAGTGTTTGTGTCTGAGGAGTGAGCTCGTAAGGTAGGGGAATCTCGCGGTAAGCCCGGAAGGTGGCAACACTGTTACCCTAAGATTAGCTATTAGCCTGAAGATAAGGGTTCGTATCTCACTTAGTACAATGTTCGTTGTCCATCCTAAAAAAGGCCCAAATCCACCTGCGGATGACCTCAGAGATGCTTATTCCAAAGCTCACATATATCTGATATTTAGGTTGAGTATAGATGACGTAGAATATCCAATTAAACCGTAGAAGTGAATCAACTATCATAGCGATGTAGTATACGATAGGTCGTTTGAATGCCATCTCTTGACGCAAAAATGGCCATGCGGCATAAGGATTGAGAAGACCTAGTACGATTAGCAAACCATCCATACGCTCATGATATCTGAATTACCCACTCCAATCCATTGCAAGATCCCATGTAGCTGTTTGATTGCAAATATTCAGTATGCGCTCGTAATCCGCGGGAGAAAGTAATTTCTTACAGCAATAAACAGCATTGATTGTTCCCAATGCGATGAAAAATGCCTTTGACTTGTCATTGTTGTGCATTCTCCACACACTCAAAGATACAAAGTACAAAATTGTACAAGCATATTTTCCAGCGTTTGCAAGATGGGGGAAAGCATTTCTCGTGTCACCGTAACGGCGAAGGCATTGTAGGAAACGCCAAATCCCTGGAAGGCAAGAAAAGAAACCCAGGAGTGGAGAGTTTGACGAGCTGCATTTGGCAGGCGATCTCCAATTGGTTTTGTAGAGACAGGCGATAAGAGCGATATTCTACAGCTTATTAGCCTCTCAAGATTATACGTGGAGCGGCATGTGGGACATACACCCATGGTGTAGGTAAGTGAACAATACATGTCACCAAGCCAGAAATCTCTAAACTCGACAGGGTATATTCCAGAAAGTAAAAGACGCCACTATTGACCAATTAATATCTTAAGAAGACTCTAAGGAGGGTTTACTTACATTAGCATAGATAAACCAGCGGCGGGATCTATGATATAAAATTGGGAAGGGGGCAAATATAATCCCGAGACAAAGTGCAAGGAAAATGACCGGGTACTGTTTGGGATGGATGTATTCTGACAAGAAGTTGTTAAAGTTAAGCCAACAGATGACACACATAAGGAACCAGAGTAATGCGGGTAGCTAGTACAGTCAGCGTATCCCTAGATTCTACGTATGGGCCTACGAACCTCTGATAATTGGTGGTAGTCGAGGTTATGTCTTGTATCATATTCAAAGCAAAACACATAATTTATCTTGGCTTTCACCCAAATTTGGCAATTGAGGACAAATAAGAACATAGAGAGTAATGCGAGAAAGAAACCTGCCCATATCTAAGGTGATGTTAGTTACCGCAGCAGATAAAGAGGGTATATAATGTTCACCTGCAGAAGATATGAGTTGTCATCTTCGGGTGTTGGGTCGGCCTTCTTCAACCCCACGACAATTCCCTGGATTATTGCGAAGAAACCTAAGCCAAGAAGAATGCCAGTTCTGAAAGTGCTGCCATAAAACAAACGACTTCTCTCTCCAGTGCGCAATCTTTCAATAGCATTCTTTTTGTCACCTCTTGCGAAGTATCGTGAGAACAGGTCCTCTGTTTGGTGGATGAAAGTCTCTAAGACGTCACTTGACCCAAAATAGGACTTGCTAATCTTCTCGGTCGTGAACCTTTTCGAAGTGCGAAGGCCTGTTGCTTTATCAAACTTCTTGATTATCTTCCTAAGGCCTTCTTGATTTTGATGGCAATATGACTTTAGAAGTTCCAATCCGCGGTAGTATTCAATCATAGCTTCTTTCAACTTCCGCTTGGCCACATGATATGTAATCTGGTTTATATGCTTCCGATGAACTGCATAATCCCGCTGGCCAGGGGCCATTAGCCTGAAAGAAGCACCGCGTTCATGACCATTGGCGCGGGCGCCATCTCGGTTTGAGGTGTAACCAGCTGAAGGGTGCCCTCCGAGGCCTGGGAGGAGCTGAGGAGCAGCAGGGGCTACCTGTGATAGTGTCGGGGCTTTCCCTCTATTGATAGGTGAAGGTTCGGGGACAAACAAGCACCGAGCAACTGCCACAGGATTCCAGCTATGACTTGTCTTGTGTTGTTGTAGGTTCCCGCCTCCATTAGGTTTATGTCCTCCACTGTTTGAAGAATGCGCCTTTGCCGCTGCTTCTGCTAGTCTCATGTCTCTCATGATATGCAGCTGTTCACGTAATTCTTCCAGTCTACGTGCTGCCTCGTCCTCCTTCATCCTATAAAATGTATCAATCTTTCTAAGTTCAGCTTCCAGCCAACGAAAGAAATTCTCAATGGCTTCCTCCCGTATGTCATCCACTTTACCCACCATCGCTGCTCCCGGTACTCTCACTGTGGGACGCGAGTTTGCCATCGTGAAGGATGTAAGACCCTTATTTCTGTGAAAAGGGAACAGTTTCCTCTTTGTGATGGATATATCGGATCCGCCCGGTATATGCCTGATTTTGCCTGACCTGGCTTCACGCTCACCATTGTTAAGGTACAGTGGTTGCATTGGTTCTGGTAGTTGTAGGGAGGGGGGTGGAATGGGTACCCCAGATGTACCCTCCGACGGTGAGGATATGGTTCCATATTGTGTTGTTGACGGTGCATCATGCCCTTGGCCAGTGGACAATGGCCTTAGCTGCCTGCCTGCTTCAGCGAGAGGAGTATCAATTCTCTCGGAGGGATCCGCTGTTGGTGACGACTCGACCACAGTGTGGGTTGGGTATGTCGGCGCTATGCTAAAAAACGAAAGCATCCATTTGAATCTTGGATTGGGGCCTTCCTTCCCCTTGTGCTTGGCCGGCAGTGTATTGGGCTCTCTCGCAGCCCGGTTCAGCAGTGTGTTGATGTAGAGGCTGTTGACTGCGGGTGAAGCCTCGGCGTACTTGATGGCTTTCGCAACATCCTTTATTCTCTTCTTTCCCCCCTATAGTCACATAATCGCCTGTTAGCATCTGGATATTCCCACTGGCGAAGGTGCACCGTACTTTGTAATCGATATATTTGACTCTCCACTCCGGCACGATATTCTCCTCCAGGCCCCTGCACCAATTAGCATTCAGAGCCCGCCTGTGTAGATCTGAGCAGTGTCTAGGCTCACTTAGCAAACTTCATTCTTTAGAACTGAACTGTAATGTCTCCACGATGCAGAGGCCGAGACTGTTGTCTGGAGCCAATAAGTTGAATACCTGGAGTCCGCAGGCATATAGCAGGAACCCAAGACTGTAAGCGAGCGTGCAACCAAACTTTCGGTAGGGGCGACCAGAGAAAGACTCGTGAAGTAGGTACCTCCGGTACGGGAAGCTCAGAGGTGATGGCGAATAGTACAAACGGTGCTTGAGAGCGCGAACTTGCAATGACAATATAGTCACCTCTGCAGACAGAACAAATGAATGGGGACGATGACGCCGGAGAGGCCCTTTTTCGCGCCGGCTGGGAGCCCGGATTGCTGCAAGCTAAGCTGGGGGCGGAGGATTGCACGGAGCTGCCCAGGTTGTACAACCTCTTGCAGAGAGCGGCACGTCATGAAAGACCCATTGGTGGCGTTCCCATCAAAGAGGGGAAGCTCAGTTAGGGCAAATTTCTGCACACAAGTGGGGCACTTCTGCTGTGAGAGGCATAAATGTGATGCACCAAGATACGATGTCCAAATCTTACACAAGAGGTGGTCTGGGCACTGGGATCTCTCCTCGGAGAACTAGACTGGCCTGGTAATATGCGAACAGCTAGTTAGCCTCGTTTCCGTGTGTATTGGGTTTATTTATTTACACATATATTGACAGGGAGGGCAATTTTAAGCCTGAGAGAACTCGACGGTCTCTTTAACCGCCTGAATGTGCTCAACTTCAATCGATTGTGATATGAGTTCTCCATTAAACATATTCCTAGTTATAGAAGGGTCTCGGAAGTTGAATTAATCTCAAGTGGAATGATTCCACGTTGAGGCGATCCATCATATCGATAATAGTATTGCTGTTTAGTAGTTACGTAATAGAAATTGAAGGTTCTGTTCTGATTCCCATATTTGCGCTGCTACGGGGGTGATCCCATGAATTGAGTGTCTCCTAAGCTAGTTTGATTATTATTATTCTAGGTGTAAAGGTATATATTTGTAACTTTGTTGACCTAGTGTACGCCTGTGTTTTGTATTGAATGGGTAGCGTTAGCACAAGACGCCCCTCCTCCCCAATGGTTGCACCAAAGGAGTCGGGCCGGGAATGCTCCTGAACTTATTTACTTTTCGCCATAGCTACCCAAAATAATATAACCTTGGTGGACAGCATGAGACTAGGTGGACAACAAGAGCCCGGTACGTTGCTGAGGCATTAATCATCAGCACGTAATGGTTCCGCTGGTAACCATCACGGAATATTGATCATTGATTATGATAGTGAGTCTATCATAGTTGTTTTGATTTTGCAAATGTAATTGTCCGTACTGTGTATTGTGCATATAGAGTCATTGTAAAGAACTGGGTACGAGAGGTAAGTGCAACCTGACCTCCAAAGGTGTTGAAATATCCTTAGACTTTCCAAGTGGTTGGGGACTGCTGTCTCTGGGCTATACTCGTATGTTCATAATAAGAGGCTGTTCTACTATGCGGCAGTTAAACCTGCACGCGACCTATTTCTTTCAGAGGACATGGCAAATAACTCCCCCTGGTTGGTCCAGGGTCCTTTGTACTTAATTAAGTGTGGGGCGGGGCTAGTCTGGTTGGGCGGGGCTCGATTAAGTACTTTAATATGGACCCGTATATATGAATACTATTTACTGGTACTATGGTCTCGTAAACATTCGGCAAAAATTGGAGCTGGTGCGAACAGCAGTTGCAATGATCGTGCTTCTGTCAGAGTATTCCTCCAGTTAATTTGACATGCATCATGTGTCTAGTATCGTTGGACTAGTCTGGTGGGCACTGAGGGCACGATAGCAAAAGTTCTTGTGAACCAGACTAGCCGTAACAGGGGCCAAACGCTTCCATATGTGTCTCTTGGCGCCAAGGCCAGCACATTCTAAAATAGGAAGGAGGAAAGAAGCACCTCCGTATCCGTACCTACTGTTGTGAATGTGGAACTGGCCTTGGCACTCATGGGTGTTGTTTTGGTGCCAGCCATCTGTTGCTATAATATCGATAGCCCACTTTAAACCTAACCACCTAAACTAACCTCCCATCAACCAGCGCATCGTATAGGGTGGTGGGCGTGAAATCCCCTGCCAAGATATCCGAGATGATTTTCCCCCTAGTACTCGCCTTTTGTCTGTTCGGTAGCGCGTTGGCAGGTCTTGATCATCAGGCGCCTGCATCTAGGATGTACAGTCAAGCTGCGGGCGCCTACAGCGGAGGTCAGTCTCGGATTCCAAATGTCGAAAACATTCACACAGCAGAATATACAGCATGGTCATCTTCCGCATATCTCGGAATGGCATGGCTAGGCGTGATTTGGTACTGTTTCGTCTGGCTGGTTTGTTTGATTGGGTGCCTTCAAATGTCGGTCCCATTACTCCTTTCTCTGTTATTATACCAGCCCTGACAAGTGCATCGCCCCTGTAGTCGGAGGAGATATTCGAATAGGCCCATGGCGATAGAAACGGCCAAACCCTCAACTCAACATCTCCCATTTGTCACCGTACTTCGTCCAATAAAGGGACTTGATCCCCACCTCTCGCTCACATTAAATTCAGTTTTTCTCCAGGACTATCCGTCGCATCTTTACGAGGTTCTCTTCTGTGTTGCATCCCCCCAGGACCCATGCATTCCGATCGTACGTTCGCTGATCGGACGGTATCCCGGTATATCAGCACGGCTCATACTAGGGGAGGAAGACGTAGGGCCAAACCCGAAGATTAGAACATTGAGCAAGGGATACCGAGAAGCAAGAGGTGATATTGTCTGGATGCTAGATAGTAACATTTGGGCGGCTCCCGGAGTGCTAGTACGCAGTGTACGCACTCTATGCGGTCACGATGAATTAGGTGGTGAAACCAGAATGCCGTACAAGTTTGTACATCATCTACCAGTTGGAGTGAACTGCGAGGAGGAGCCACTAGCTGGCGTAGACCTACCTATACAACACACAGCATCGTTGCTGTCTTCTTCCACTCTTCTCGCTCGGATTCAACGTTTTTTCAGAACCTTTGGTGGTGCCCTTGAGGAGACCTTCTTATCAACTAGTCATTCCAAGTTCTACACCGCA
Organism: Tirmania nivea; assembly: GCA_015179035.1. Classification (NCBI taxonomy): domain Eukaryota; kingdom Fungi; phylum Ascomycota; class Pezizomycetes; order Pezizales; family Pezizaceae; genus Tirmania; species Tirmania nivea. The sequence goes on from WHUY01000015.1 coordinate 941,815, forward strand.
ATTAATATTATTGCTATTGCACCTTGCACCCTCGGAAAGTCAAATATGTTTCGCAAATCCCATCTAGCAGCAGTAACCGCTGGCGATACACCCGGCATTCTGGACTTTGCACACAACATTTGTGAGGATCATATGCTCGCCGAGCGTATCTGGCTGCGGAGACTGCCAGCGGAGATAGTGGGGAAGGAGAAGTGGGGAAAACATGCACTTGGAGATGACTTGGTATTTCAACCCATGGCAAATATGAAAGTCAGAGATTATTGTGAGAGACGAACGAGGTGGTTAAGGGTGCGTAAGTATGCAGTCATTGCAGCAACTTTGGCGGAACCTGAAACCGAAAGCTTTCTATGCAGCATAATTGGAGGTTATGCATTTGTTACCCTGCTTGAGTATTATGGATTGAACACAGCACTGGTAGCTCCGGATCGTTGGTCTAAATCGGTTGCCATCATTTGGTTTTGGATTCTTAGTGTGATGGTGTGGTCTATTTGCGATTATGCTAACTTCAGGGTTCTTCATGGCTTTGCGAATATCCCTCTGGACACAAATACACCCAGATTCATTCGTGGCGTGCGGGAGAAGTTGATCAAACGGAGGTGGGAGAGCTCTTTGACAGGGTGGTTATGCCAGTGGGTAGGTCGGGAAGCATTGGCGCTGCCAATCTTCTTGTGGGCAATGCTACCGGGGGATGTTCGGTGGAGGGGTGGCAGATATCGAGTGGGATGGGACATGAAAGTGAGGAAGGTGGGGGATACGAATGGAGAGGGGAAACGGGCAGAATGATTCAATTGTCGGGGGGTGAATTGTACTGGTTTCGATATCGTGGGACCTGCTACAGGCTCAACCATAGTGGCGTTAGTTTTGCTTATATCGATTTTACTAGTGGACATTGCATTAAGTTCTACTCAGATGCCGTTTTATGAGTTGCATTACATTCTCAACACAACGATTATGACATGTGCATATGAGGACCTTAAAAATATGATACAACCAGACAATTAATTATATACCCCGGTAACCTGATTCTCCCGCCGCCTCCCTGTTGACTGCCATACAACAGGCTTGTATTCAGATACAAAGCCTTTGACCCGTCGCAACTGAATTTGGAATAACAAGCCCACGTGATGACACCAGATGCTTTGTTAGCAGTCTTAGGTGCTTTAATCTGTTAAAGTATATGTAGGGCTAGTCTGGCTATGTTCGACCTGAAGTATTCTCACAGAATCTTATCCCCTACATCTGATCTAGCTGCATTACTCCTCGTATAGACCTGCCTCTCGGAGGGGCAGGTACCGAGCTCCCTTTGGTACGTCATCAGCACCCAACCCAAAGATAACGGAGAGCAGTTCCCCTGAGATAACCGGAGGCTGCAAAACGACGAATGGAGGGGGGCAGGGCATAGACAAGAGTGCAGGGACAGCTAGATGGACAGTTAACCGCCCGATGTGTTCCGTAGCATCTGTCCTGGACATGAATTCTTTCATTTAGACATCGATGTAGGCCTCTTGCCCATCTCTTCATCCTGAAGTATCTGATAACCGTTGCGTAGGTTCTATCCTGGTGCAAACTCCTGCGAGGGGGCTGAATAGTCCTCAAATTGAAGAATAAGATTCGACAAAGTACGCCTCCTGCAGGGCTGAAAACTTGACGTGGTGTAGTCTGACGTATTTGCAAGGTACCATGGTGATGAAATTCGAATTCAAGCGGCTCCAGAAGAGGGCATCAGGAACGGAGCTAGTACTGGGAGGCCAAAATTGCAAATGCGTGTACACGATGATCCACTGATGCTTCAGGAGCTCTCAAAAAATTCAAGATCGACAGGGGTTAAATCGAAGTAGTGTTCAAGGTTGGTGTCGAGGACACTGACTGCATGAATGATACTGCGAAAATAAGGTTACTGGAGTACAAGCGTCAATGACGGGCTGACCAGAGCTGATCCTCCAAGTCTATACATATAATGCTAAAGCATCAGCATTCTTCTGCAGACGACTGGATCACTCGAATCAGTAAACTCGAACCTGAGTGTTCAGGAATAGTACTTACGTCAGAATCCGCCAGCACAGTTCCACAGACAGCGCTAGCGTCCGGATAAGCATTAACAATTGGGAGAGTCATATAGTAGATTCAGAACAATGGACCGTGCCTTAACTACAACCCAACTCGGTGGAGACGAACTACCTGAAGGGGCGGAAAGGCAGACAGAGGGCGTCGAGTCGGTGACGCTGGGAGCGGAGCTGGATAGCCAGTCGATCTGCAGGCCATCAGCAAGCTGCTGGCTCGAAACCGTACATGATAGGCAGCGTGTGGGACACTTTAACATACAACTCCGCCCAAGCACCTACATCACTGGTACCGCCGCCTTTGATGTATCATAGGACTGCTAGGATTGAAACCCACGCTCAATAAGGCAAGGGAGGGTGCACCTATGTCAAGCTTTAGGGCGTGAAAATACCCTTTCGAAATCAGCATGCATTTTTTTTTAAATTTTTTTTTTTTAAATTTTATTTATTTTTCTTTCCCCTGCAGCGAGGGGTACACCATGTTCTGGGGTACCTTTAAAATTTCTTTTTTTTGTCCGGCCACACATAGCGTCATGCGTTGCTTGGATCGGATCTTCAGGGTTTGTCGGTCCTACAACGTAGATTTTGGGCTGGTGTTCTGATCCACCGCTATGTTAGCATGAGAAATTTGGTCCAATATGCACGGCTGTGGGATTAATCAATTCTTTCTACTATTCGCTACTACGCCCAGCAAAGGCAACAATGATTTACGCCATTCTTCGACACGTGGACAACGCAGTGATATCATGGGCACTATGTCCTGGCCATCTCTCTTTTTGACGCATTGAAAACGGGGCATAAATTCTATGGAAATACGGAGGCAATGGCGTCCTTTATCGGAAGTGTGAGGGGGATGCTTCAGGAACCCAACGCAATCACACAGACTGTCATCGAGGCATATCGACGCGAGGGCTAGATGCCTCGCTGGAGCGGTACAGATTAAGGTAGGGGGTGGGCGGGAGGGACAGTTGTTTTGCTGGCACTCTATTTCCCACAATTTCTGACGAATGGCTCCAACTATCGCTTAAGTTCCCCAGGACAAACCAAACGCATATGTTGCCATTTCAGGGAATGAAAAAAAGCATAAGAACCTCGAATTCGGTGGGGAAGTGGGGACAATTGTCAGTGCCGATATTTGGAATACTTCGAACCTGAAATCCTGCCTTTTGTGTCTACGCTGGTTGCTTAATAATGGTAAGTTTGAAGGTTTCAGAATTTGTAAGATGTAAGTTTCTAACTTGATATTTGCTTGAAGACTCACTACCTTATGATTCAAGAACTATACTGGAAGTCAGATACCAGTCGGGCAAATGTCCAACCTACAACAAACGAGATCAACCCCAGGAACTTGAATGAAGGCATAGTTTTGTGGTTTAAGTGGGACACCACCAACAGGGCTCTAGAATACCTGAGTGAGAGTGACCGCGGCTCGAATTGCAATTTCCCCTTTACAAAAGATTTCGAGAGACGATGTACTACGACTTTATTGTATTGTGAGAAAGATGGATTCAGCTCTATCCCTTATCATCCGTTTCGTGATAATGAAGAATGGCTTCATTGGTGGTCTTTGGGCTTCAATAGGGAAGACCGCGGTATATTCAAGCTTGAGCGAGACGACGAAACTTTCGGGAAAAAACAAATTCCCGGAAATGGGTCCGGATGGTTCCACCTTTTCCGTAATACACAGCATCATACTAGTCCAAGTGTTATTAATAACGATAGGCCCTTACTCACTGGAGCTGTGTCATTAATTTGGGCGTTGGCTGCCTTCCAGTTTAATGCCGGGACACTCTCTAGCTGCTTGCCGGGTGCCCTGAGTTGCGACGGGAATCTACATGTGCTGTGCAAGGAGCAAGCCTACCTTTCTGGAAGTATGGGATCCTATCTTCATGAAGATGTATACAGGCTTACATTGCTAAGAGTTTCCAGGGATGTCGCAACGTGCTTTAGCCGTGGAGCTTTGGGTACATAAAGGTGGACCAGCAACGGTTGAGGCTCCTTCCCTCTGCTGAGGAATTACATGCGCTTGTTAGCACCAACGAATGCCCGTTGGCGATACCTGCAGCAAAAAAGTACTCCTATGAATTTGGTTGTATATTCGAGTGTTTAGGGTATTTTTTTAAGCAGGATCGCCTGTCTCCAGAAAACCACAACACGCAACACGTATTTGTTCAACAGCTTCTTTTATCAATATCGCTCTCTTCTGAGGCACTAGCACAACGACAGTGAATCTCTTCCTACGTTCTGTTATTACTATGCTTTCTGACAATCTATGGCAAAGTGCATAATTCGGTTTTGTTCACGATGGGATAGATGTACATAGGTACCTTTGCGTGTTGGAGTGGAGTTTTTTTGTTTAAATTTGATCGTTTGTCATGTCACACATAGTTCTATTAGTTTGCCTTCACGTCTGGAACATAATTAATGATAATACCAATTGTTGAATGAGTAGTAATATAAGAGTGTGAGTCGCGGTGGCGGCAGACCAGCAATCATTGGCTTCGTTTGCAATATGAACGATCGGGAGAGTTTGTAAAGTGTTACAGAAGCTAGTGTGGCAAAGGGGATGTAGATTCAGAGACATGCACGATCGAGAAGTATCGATACGGCCACCCAAACATAATGAAATGTCAGTCATTAATGTTGCCAGCTAAGGACCTGCAGGTAATGGCGCAAGAGACATGATATGTGAGTTGGTGTGTAAGAACTCTATATTTGGGAGATCCTAACAAGGGCCTGGTTTGCCGAGAATAGATATTGCAACGTCGCAGAAGCGAGCGAATAGCATTTTGAAACTGGAGTTAGTGGGAGCTTTGAGAGAACTAGTATATAACTAAACTATATCCCATGTGCGTTGTTAGAAATACCACTTGAGCTTGCTTAACAGGAACTTATTACGAAACATACAAGCAAGCTGAGCAGTTTTTTGACAGGGGCAAACATACAGGACCGGGGGAACCTCGGGGTAGATAGGTGTCTCTCTCATACAGTCGAGTAAATTTCTTGGGACTTAAATAGCTCCTCGCCATGGCAGAGCTATATGCGAGTATTGACTCAAAAAAAAAAAAAAAAAAAAAAAGCTAAGCACTTTAGTGTTCAGAACTATTGATTGATTAAAGAAAATATACTATCGAGCGAGCACAAACTATCACCTATCTGAGCGCATATTCCGCAGAGGATTTTTATAGCATCAACGTAATAGATAATAATAAGCAAAATCCTCCTAATAGAAATGGAAAAAAGAAAATTGGTGTGTGTATGTGAGCGAAGAGAAAAGAAAAAGCATAACACGGTAAATCCCGCAAGACTGGAGAGGGAAGAAATTAAGGCCAGAAGTGGGGGCCGAAAACAAACTATGCTGCGGATAAAATGACAAAAAAGTAGATTGAATTTAACAAGACGAAATAACGAGAATAATGTACTCTCTTTCGTCACAACTACCATAACCTCAAAAGAATGAAAGAGGATAGAGCCTCCCAGCAGCATTGAGATCATGTTTCTCCCTTTGGCGATGCTAGTTTTGGTCGTTTCGTTATGATGGTAGTGTCCTCAATTTCCTTATATATGACTAAATAGGTTGCGAATTTGTTGTCGTAATTCGGTGGTGGATTCCGCGGCCGCATACACACCCCATAGGGAAACCGGTAGTCCTCTGTGTACCAAGAAATGTGACTTTTCTCCCTTATCCAACCGTAAAAATACCCAAACATCACCGGTCGTAACAATACCGACAAGGTATTGTGTACCGTAGTGTGAATCCTCCTGGTTTCATATCCTATTAATATGGATGGCGAAGTCTAGTTGGACAGCATACTGTGCGACCCCTTGATCAAATCCCGCTGCTTTGCTTCGGTTATCATAATCGAAAGACCTTCATATTCAACGATATAGTCCACGGGTCCCCTGCCTAGCTTGGCGCTGACTTCTTTCTCTGTATAAAGCCGGAAGTTCCCACCATAGGTGTAGGTAATCTATTTAAGGGCTTCATAAACGACCAAAGACCGGGTACTTTCGTTTCCAGACGGTGCAGTTGGGTATATCGATACCGCCTTTGATATTTCGTTTACTGCATCATCAATAAGTTACTTCGTTTTCTCTCTATCGACAAGAATACTGGGATGATCAAATGTGTCCAGTTCCGCATATGACTCAGCAATGATTCCAAATTGCGCTTTGAAGTCAAAGATCTAGGATGAGAAGGGCCGTTGAGCTGTTGAAAGTATGAGGGTTAATATCCCACCGTCAACTTTAGTGAGTAGAACCTCAGTATCACTGTTTTCTTTGGGTCTTTGTGATCTGGGATTTCAATGGTGATATCCGAGGGCTAATAATTTCATAGCCTTGGTGTGAAGGAAGTCTAAGGGAATTTTGTGTCTTTGTAGTTCGCAATAGACCGTTTAAGTATCCTTTCCATATTTAATAGTAGTTTCCTACTTTACGAGCCCTTAATCAAGCCATTAGCATAGACCGAATGCGCTAGCGCAATAGGGACTTACCTTGTGGTCACCGCCATAATGAGCTCTTCGATCCACTATGCTAGGCCACGGGCCAGCTGGTAACTCGTCACAAGGGCTTCCCCTGGCAGCTTAGGGAAATTACATCCACAGAGCTTGGACTTGAAGATAAGTTCAATGTCTTCATACTTGAGAGCAAATTGGTAACGGCGAGCGTAGATGAAGCTGAGACTGTGGACGAGTCTCCAGAGAGCTCACGCTAGGCTGTGGCGATTCGTGGTAATAGCGCGTGGAGATACTGTAGCAAAAGGCAAAGCTGGTATTGGCTATAGGGATAATAAGACGTTGCGTGAAGAAGGACAGAGGAGAGGAGAGAGATTACACAATTATAACAAAAGCCTAAATGGGGAACAACAGTCGCTAGGAGCTTTCAGAGCATTGTAGCAATAGTTGTCATACGCGTAAGCTGCTTACGCAAGTGATGACTCAGCATGACCTAGACAATGACGGAAACGTCACTGATCAACGCCGTGACAGTTATCTCTACGTTATACAGAAGTCCATAAAAGATAAGCTTTTATCCTCTAGTAATAGTTACAGTTTATAAAAGTAATAAGTTTAAAGATTATTAATAGTATGAAGTTATTAATATTAAAAGTAGATTTTTAATTACATTTAATAAAATTATTATATATATTATATTAAATTAAATAAAATAAAATATTTTCAAAATTAAAATAAAAAAAATATTAATTTAATTAATTTAACTATTAATATAAAAATAAAAGAAAATAAAAAAAATAAAATTAAAAATAAATAAATAAATTAATATTAATAATTATAATTATAAAATAAAAAATATATATTAAATAAAAATAATATAAATATTAAAGATATAGAATATATATTATAAAAATATTATAATAAAAAGTAAATTTATATTATATATTAAATATAAAATATTATATTAAAAAAAGAAAAATTATATGAATATAAAAAATTAATAAAATATTTTATAATTAATTAGTTAATATATATAAGTTTAAAATAAGATAATAAGAAATTAAAATTATATATTTAATATTAGTTGAAATATTTAAAGTTATAATAAGTAAAAAAAATTAAAATTAAATAAAAATAAAATTTAAATTTAATATACTATTTTTTAAAATAATAAATGATAGTTATATTTGATAAATAAATATATTTAAAAATATATAATTTAATATATAATTTTAAATAAATATTAAATAATTAAAATTAGAATATTAAAAAAATAAAAATAAAAATAAAAATAAAAATATTATTAAATTATTAAAAAATAATTTTATATATAAAATTATAATATAAAAAAATATATTTTTATATAAATTAAATAAATAATATAATAATATTAAAAAAGCTTTTAATTAACTAATAATAAAAATTAATAAAGGTAAAAAATATATAAATATTATAAAGATTATTTATTATATTAAAAAATATTTTAAATTTAAGTTTAATATTATTAATAAATATTTAAAATATTATAAATTAGTATTAAAAAATTACTTATAATATAAATAATAGAAAAGTATTTTATTTAATATATTAATTAATAATTATATAGATAGTAAAATATTATATATATAGGTAATATTATATATATAATTAAAATAATAAAAAACTTAAATAAAATTTAAATTAAAAAGAAATAAAAAAGTAAAATAGTTTAAAATATATTTATACAAAAGTAAATAAAATATTATTATAAAAACTAAAATATAAAAAAAATAAATTATTATATAAAAAAAAAATTTATAGTAAAAATTAATATTTTTTATAAATAATTAAATTTTATTTTTAAAAATTATACTAATAGTTAATATAATTATTAAAATATTTCTATTAAGTATAAATAAAAAAATATATAAATAATATTTAAAAAGTAAATAAATAAAGCTTTTAAAGTATAAATTTTTTAATATTAATATAATAAAATATAAAAAAATAATTAATAAAAATAATATAAAAAGATTAATTATTTATTTAAAAATTATATTAATAGAAATATAACTTTTATAGTTTAAATAAAAAAAAATCTATTTTTATTATATTATATTTTAAATTTTATATATTTATTATTATTATATTATTATTATTTTATATTAAAAAATAAGTCTTTAACTATTTTATAACTACTAAAGTTAATAGTAAATTATTTTAGTAGAAGTTATTATTTTATATATATTTTTATAAGTATTATATAGTTCTAATATAATTTTTTATATTATATAATTTATTATATAATTTTTTATAGTATTTATAATATATTTTACTAGAAATACTAGTTATTATATATACTAATTTATTAGTATTATTTTTAAATAGATATAAAAAATCTACTAAATTTCTTTTGAAATCTATTTAATCTTCAAATAAATAATAGTTTTATAATAGATTAATTAATTAATAATAATTTATAAGTAAAAATTATATTTATTAATTAATATTTTTAATTAACTGTTGTATTTTATTACTATTATTATCCTTTTTAGGTAATCTCTTAATAGATATATATTATATAAATAGTACTTAATAACTATTACTTAATACTATTTATTATATTTTTTTTAATATTAAATATTACTTTTTACTATTTATAATCTTTTATTTAAAGTTTAATTAATTTTAATAATACTTTTTTTATACTTATACTAGTATAACTAATCTCAAATATAATAATAATATTAATTTAAATAGTTATAATAAAAATTATTAAGATATTAGATTCTTAACTATAGTATAATATTAAAAGATTTAAAAGTAATCTAAATAAAATTTTTATAAGTAATAGTTCTTTATATAAAAGAATTTAACTTTTATTCTAAATACTTTTTCTAATATACTTAATAAATTTACTTATATTTTTAGTAATTTATATTTTTATAATTATAATAATAAATATAATATATTATAGAAAAACTAGTATTTTAAGTTTTAGAAAGAATTAGTATAAGTAAAAAATAATTATTATCTTATAATTTATAAATTACTTTTTTAATATTAGTTAATATATTAAGAAAAAGACTTTCTCTATAAAAAGTAATATTAAACTTAGATATTTTAATAAATTTCTTAATACTACTAATATTTATCTTAATATTATAATTAAAAAATAAAATACTTTTATTAAATAATTTAGAATTATATTTTCTTATAATAAATATAAAAGAATTTAATCTATAAAATATAATAGGACTTTAGTAAGCTAATATACTATTATTATTAATAATTAAATAAATATTATCTTTAGTTAAGTAAATATTAAATAAATTTTATTTAACTATATTATTAAAATAATAAAATATTAAAGTTGAAAAAAATCTTAAAGATTAAAATAATTAATATAATTTAATAAGTTATAGAGTAGTAAATAATATTAAAATAAATTTTTATAAATAATTAGTATTAAATATAATAGTATTTATAAATAAATAATAGACTAAAAAGTCTAAATAATTAATTATACTATTAAAAGAAATTTAAAAATTAATTAAAAGGACTTTTAAAAAAATTAAATTTAAAAATTCTATTATAGAAAAAAAATTAAATAAAGATTTAGAAAATTAAATAGTTTTAAAAAGTAGTATTACTATATAAGGATTATTTAATAAGACTATTCTTAATCTTACTTTTTTATAAGTATTAAAAATATTTTAATAAAAATATATATTTAATATATATATAATTCTAAAATATATATAGATTTTAGATAAAATATAAAAGTTTTATCTTACTAATACTAAACTATTAATAGAAATAGTAATTAAATATTATTTATAACTAATACTATATTTATTTTAAAAAAAAAAATTTAGAATTAAGAGTTCATTTTAATAAAAAACTAAAAAAATTAATTATAAGACTTTTAAAATAAAAATATAAAGTTATAAAAGAATTAGATAATTTAATAATTTTAAGCTATATAATACTTACTTAAATAAAATAGTAAATTTAAAAAAAAACTAGTTTAAACTAATACTAGATATATTTAAATATTATAATATAAACTATAATATAGACTATAAATCTAACTTTAAAGAGTATATATAGACTTTGAAAAATAATAGCTTAGTTGTAGATAATAATATAGATATAAACTATAATGTAGACTATAAATAATAATATAGATATAAGTAATAATATAAATATAAATAATAGTATAAATATAAATAATAGTATAGATATAGATAATAGTATAGATATGAAGCAGCTTATATTATAAACTAAAATATATAAGATATTATATAAAAATAAAAAGAAAGAATATAAATAATAGACTAATATATATATAATTATTTTTATCTATAATACTTAGTTTAATATAAATTCTTTTTAGTATATATATAAGTAAGTTTATATATATAATACTTAATATAATATTATGTATAATATAGATAATAGTTTATAATAATATTCTTATTACTTATAATATAAGTAATAATCTATAATAATTTATAATAGTCTATAATAATATATAATAGTCTATAATACTCTATAATAATATCTCCTTCTGAGGACTAAAGTTTTTTAAAAGTTAAGTATTTTCTAGCAAAGGTTCTGGTTTATTTAGATATTAAATATAAAAGTTATTAATAGTATTTAATTTATTAATATTAATAACTAGTTTTTAATTTAAATTATTATAACTTACTTATTTAATTAAATATTAAAGTTTTTTATATTAAATTTATATATTAAGAACTATCTATTATGGCTAAGATTATACAAATTAGGTTAGTAGTACCTAATGATAGGTAGCCTAAAGTTAGCTTTACTTTTTTTATATATATATATATATCTTATATCTAGGTATTATTTTCTAAAACTTAAGTAAAATCTTATATTACTAGGTTCTTTACTTTATCAAATAAATAAATTAATATTCTTTATACTTTTAGCCTAGTTAGGCATAAATCTAGTAATTATACCCTTATAAGCTCTATATACTAATATTCTAATAGATATTATTATTATCACTAGCTTATCTCTAATATTAGTAGTAGTTATAATAAGACGAATAGGAGCAAGGCGACTAAGAGGTATACTGAATAGAGTAGGGGTAAAGATAAGGCAAGGGGGAGTATTTAGATATAGGAGAACTAGAACTATATAGGTATATATAAGATATTGGATAGGAAGTAAAGGGAAGAGTATAAGTAAAAAGGATATATATATAAAAAGTCATTAATAGCCAAGGCCGATTGCTAAAGATAGGCTTCCTAAAAATATACTAAGAATAGGCTTTTCAAAGATAATAGAAGCCCAAAACAATACAGACATAATACTATCTCTCCTTTTAGTCAAAGCTCCAGTAATAAGGATAGAAGGTAGGAGATAAATATAGAAATAATAATAAGACAACATGTAATAATAATATTGAGATATAATAAATATACCAATAAATACATCCCTAATACATCGACAATATTTTGATAATACTTCAACAACAATATCAACATTATCATACTTCTGCTAGGTAGGGCTTCTAAAGATAGCATTAATAGAATAGAGTGACTAAGTCCTATACATTCTCTAAATCTTCTACAAGCTGCTATGTAACCTCTTTATTGCTCACCTATCTCATCTTATATTATATATATCTATAATACCTCTTTAAATCTAATATTTCCTCTATTTCCTATTTTTCTTCTCTATCAACCACTATAGGAGGTAGTAGAAGGTATTTCTATCTAGGTAATGAGTCATCTATAGCGAGCTCAATCTTTAATTTATGGACTACTGAGTAGTATTTAATATCTTTAGAGAACTTCAACTAATAGACATGTATCTCTATACTTGCTAATACCTTATATGGACCTAAAAACTTATGATCTAGCTTATAGGAAGGTCGCTGTATTTGAAAGTATTGACTAGATAACTATACCTGATCTCTAGGTTAGTACTTTAGAGCTAGTAGTCTCAATCTATTTGCATACTCTACTTATCTAGCTTATGCATATATTAGTTCAACCTTTAGGGTAGAGTGGAATTCGGCAATCTTAAACATGAAGCTGTTAGCTAGGGTATTCTTTTTTAACTTTTAAAGGGGTACCAGCAAGTCAATAAACTAAGGGTGCCAGCTATAGTTTACTATAAATAGTGATATCTGTAATGACTTAAAAAACTAGTTATTTATTATAAATTCATAGGTTGCCAGTAGTGATACCCAATTGTTTTACTAGTAGTTAATATATACTCTTAGGTACTATTCTATAATTATATTCATCCTTTTAGATTAGCCATCAGTTTGAGGGTAGTATATAGTTAAAAGATACACTTCAATCTCTAGTAACTCATAAAAAGCCTTTTAGAACTCTAAGATAAACTGAGAGCCATGGTCGAAGACGATAGATCTTGTGAGACCATAGTAATAGAAGATATTAGTGAGGTAGAAGCTAGCAAGTTTAGAGGCAGAGCAAGTATTATAATAGGGTATTATATATCTTATCTTAGTCAAATAGTCTACTACTATTAAGATTGTATTGAACCCTGAGTTCTCTAGCAGTCTAGTTATATAGTCTATGGTTAGGTATTACTAAGGTTAGTTTAGGATTTCTAGTAGTTTCAGTATTCTATAAGATACATAGTGAGTATATTTGGCTTATCTACAAGTATAGTAGTTCTATATATATCTTTCAATATCCTTTTACTGGTTAACCCAAGTATACTGTCTACTCAGCAGTTCTAGTATTTTAGCTACTCTAGAGTGGCCAGTAGCTAGGGTGTCATAGTATTCTTTGATTAGCTATAGACACAATCTATTATCTACTGATATATAAAGTCGGTCTAGGTAGTAGAAGAGTCTATTTTGGACTTTATATTCAGATAGGAAGATCTTAGCATGGTAGTATTAGTTAAATTCTATGGTAGCAATAATATCTTTAGCTAAGGTATCTTTTTTGTATGCCTCTCTGACTAACTGATGTAGGCTAGTTGAGTCCTTATTACCCATATTATATAGGGTATTGGCCACTAGGTCGAGATTTTTGGACTTTTATACTATTTGATTCTAATATCTCAATTATTTATCCTCCCTTTTTAGAAGATCTCTTAATCTTCTAGTTAATATATCTGACTTACTACTAGTATTTCCTAGCTAGTACTTGATTTTAAAGTTAAACTAGGAGAGGAATTCTGACTATCTGGCTTACTGACAGTTCAATAGCTTAGTAGTCATAAAGTATTCCAAGTTCTTATAGTCAAAAAGAACTTCTATAATACTCTTAGCTGACTCTAAATAAAGTCTCTATTCCTCGAATACTCTTACAATAGTTATTAGTTCCTTGTTATAAATTTCATAATTATACTTTGCTAGTGAGTATTTCTTAGAGAAGGATACTACTAGATATAGGATATTATTATTATCATATTAGGATAGAATGCCTATAGATATATAGTTAGAAGTATTAGTTTCTATAATGTATTCCTAGTTCGAATCAAAATAGGTGAGAATATGTAATGAATGATACTAGACCGTAGTCATTCAGTACCATTTATACAATCTATATTCGCTAGAACGGATGTATATGTATATCAGTTCTGCTGAAGGATTGCCTCAGAAGGGTAGTTGTAAGGTAGGGAGTTCTATTAGGAACATTAATTAATAGGTGTAATCTCCACTTAAATTGATTGCTAACTAACTAATCTGTAGTCGGTTGTTGTCTATCTGAGTAGTCTATAGAGGAGATTCCAAAGGGGAATTCGTGCTCCTTTTATACTTGTTCAACAACATATCTGATAGTTCAGGATACATAGAATACGACACTTGCTACGGGGTAGTACTACATGAGTCATAGGAATATATGAGTCATAGGGAATATATGAGTCATAGGAATGGGGCTATGTCGGGGCTGTGCTACATCCTCGAGAGTATACACGAGATGGCATATTCCACTGAATAACTAACTACTAGATTCAGCAGTTATGGAATAATAACAGATATAGAAAATACAAGATAAATAAAATAATAAGAAATAATATCTCTTATTATACTTCCCCACTTTGAACGGATTTTACTATATTAGTAATTCTGTTCAGCAATCCTAGCTTCCACGCGTCCTATCTTGAGGGATAGTTGAAGTACGTTGGTATTAATATATTTGTTATTGGGGGATTTGTTTATAATACGATTTCGTTCTTGTTGAATAAGAGCTTGAATTTTATCTCTTGTCTGAGGTCCTTATTTTCCTCTTTTAGTACGTCGTCTCTTGAAGGTGTCTTCTAGACTTCCTCTAACTTAGAAATCCTGAAGGATTTCAGTAGTAATATCTTTGGTATTTACTCAAGAATCATGTTCTAGAGTATATCCTAACTATCTGACCTTATATTGATGTTCACCAGATCGTAGTATCGTTCTGAATTCTAATACCTTTTCAACTTTATATCGATCATCATTAATTAGTTCCGGTTTCAGAGATCGTCTGTTAGGGAATTAAGTAAGATCATTTTGATAGTACGGTTTAAGTTTTAAAATATAAAAGGTATCATATATGAGATTAAGGTCAGGTTGAAGGAATAAGTCCAGACTATAATTATTTTGAGCATGATTAGTAGATATGATCGAGAAAGGGCCTAACCATCGAGGTTTTAACTTGGGTGAAATATTTGGTATGTTTATATTTTCTGAGGATAACATGACCTGTTATCCAACTGAGAACTTAACTGTCTTATGATATTTGTTCGCTTGTGTTGCTTGTATCTTCTTGACATTATAAAGTGCTTGTGAGACATTGTCATAACGTTCCTTTGCCAGTGCAAATGCGTTAATAAGATAAGGTAGCAGGGAGGCTTCTTGATGTATACTAATTCCTAGTAAAGTTGTAAAGGGACTACTTTTCCTGGTACTATTAAATCTAAAGTTCAACTTCAACTGAATCTTAGGTAATTTTTTTAGCCACTCAGATCCTTCAACTTTATATGCTCTTGCTACTTGCAAGATTTCTTTATTCACGATCTCAGATTATCTGTTCGTACGAGGGTGATATGCAGTAGATAGTTCTAATCTAATTCCATTCTTCCTAGCCCAGTCCTAGAAGTGTAATGATATGAAAAGAGTGTCGCGATCAAAAACAATACATAAGGGATATCCCATAATCAGGATTATATGAATATCAAAGGAAGTGGTACATTGTTCTACTGTGAAATTGTTAGGAATAGGGATAAAAAACTTAAATCCTGATTGTCTATCAATAATCGTCCAAAGGCATGAAATACAGATAATATGTTCTTTATCAATAGGAATGTTCAGATACAAAAGAGAACATTTAATGAAGACAGGAGCTAACTTAAGGAAATCTATCAAAATATCCGACTACGGTCTTTCTAGTATATATAAAGGAGTGATAATTTTGAGAGGTAGTTTGTTGAAATACTTTATCTATTGACAAGTATCGCAACTTCTGATATACTCCTTGACCGACTCAGAAAAGGACTGGTATTGGTATCAGTCAGTAAGATATTTCATGGTTTTCTTAATTCCACTATATGCTATTGCTTTATGTGCTTCATTAATTACTAGCTCGAGATAGTTCTTACCTTCAATATTGAAAGTGCTAGGCAAGATTAATCTCCATTGTTCGTATATGTTCTTCACATATAAAA